>JAIUJO010000133.1:0-2500 GCA_023846275.1 Vanilla planifolia | reverse complement strand
GATAAGGAAGAAGAGGAGGAAGAAGAAGAAAATAAGGGAGAAGTAGAAGAAGAAGAAGTAAAATAAGAAGAGAAAGAAGTAGTTGGAGAATTAGATGAAGAGGATGAAGAGAAGGATTAGGGATTAGATTAGGGACTAAGGTTAGGGATTAGGGATTAAGAAAAAAAAGATTTGGGATTATATTTTAGGGATTAAGGATTACGGATTAAAGATTAAGGATTAGGGATTATGGATTATGGATTTGTAGTTAGGGGTTAGGATTTAAAGATTAAGGATTAGGGATTAAAGAGTTGGGCTTAAGGAATAAGTAAAATGGGTTAAGGATTAAGGAATAAGGATTTAGAATAAAGGGTTAGAGATGAAGAGATTAATGATTAGAGATTTATGATTAAAGGATTAATTACTGTAGATTATGGATTAAGGAATAGGGATTAGAGAGTAATGATTAAAGATTAGCGATTATTTATTACAGTTTAAGGATTAGGGATTAGAGATTAACGATTCGAGATTTAATAATTATAATTAAGATTAGGGTTTAAGTGTTAGAGATTATTGATTAGGGATTTGGGATTAAGGATTAAGGTTTAGGGATTAGGTATTAGGGTTAGAGAACTTGGATGGAAGGATTATTGATTAAGAATTAGGGATAAAGTATTAGGGATTAGGAATTACAGATTAGGGATTTAGGATTAGAGATTAGATATGAGGGATTAGGTTTTAGGAGTTATGATTTAAGGATTAGGGATTAGGGAGGAGGGATTAGGGAACATGGATTAAAGATAAAGATTAAGGATTAGGGATTAAAGATTAGGGAATAAGTATTAAGGATTAGAGATTTGGGATTAAGAAAAAATAAAGAAAGAACAAGAAGTAGTAGAAGAAGAAGAAGAAAAAGAAGAAGAAAATGATGATGACGAAGAAAAAATGAAGAAGAAGAATAATAAGAACAAGAAGAGGAAAAAGAAGAAGAAGAAGGAATAGAAGGAGAAGAAGATGAAGAAGAAGAAGAAGAAGATGATGATGACGAAGGAGAAGGAGAAGAAGAAGAATAGGAAGAAGAAGAGGAAAACGTAGAATAAGAGAAAGAAGAAGAGGTAGAAGAAAAGGAAGAAGAAGTAGAAGAAGAAGAACACGATGAAGAAGGAGAAGAAAAAGAAGAATAAAAATTAGAGGGGGAAGAAGAAAAAGAAGAAGAAGAAGAAGAAGAAGAAGAAAAAGAGGAGGAGGAGGAAAAGGGAGAAGAAGAAGAAGAATAAGAAGAGGAAGACAAAGAAGAAGAAGAAGAAGAAGACGAAGAATCAGAAGAAGAAGGAGAAGGAGAGGAAAAAGAAAAAGAAGAGGAAGAAGATGAAGATGGAAAAGAAGAACAAGAAGGGGAAGAAGAAGAAGAAGGAGAAGAAGACGAAGAAGAAGAAGAAGAAGAAGTGGAAGAAGAAGAGAATGAAAAAGGAGTGGAAGATGAAGAAGAAGAAGAAGAAACAGATGGTGCTGATGAAGAAGAAGAGGAATAGGAAGAAGAAGAAGAAGAAGAAGAAGAAGAAGAAGCAAAAGAAGAGTAAGAATAAGAATAAGAAGAAGAGAAAGAAGAAGAACAAGAAAATGTTGAAGATGAGGTAGAAGAGGAAGAAGAAGAAGAAGAAGAAGAAGAGGAAGAAGAAGAGGAGAAGAGGAAGAAGAAGAAGAAGAAGAGGTAGAAGAAGAGGAGGATGAGGAAGAAGAAGATGAAGAAAAAGAATTTGAAGAGGAAGAAGATGATGAAGTAGAGAAGGAAGAAGAAGAGGAAGAAGTGGAAGAAGAATAGAAGCAGGAGGAGGAAGAAGAAGAAGAAGAAGAAGAAGAAGAAGAAGAAGAAGAATTAGAAGAAAAAGAAGTAGATTAAGAAGAAGAAGTCAAAGAAGAAAGAAAGAAGAACAAGAAGAAGAGGAACAAGCGATGGACAAAGAAGAAGAAGTAGAAAAAGTAGAAGTAGAAAAATAAAAAAAAGAAAGAGAAAAGGAAGAAGAACAAGAAGAAGAAGTAGAAGATGAACAACAACAATAATAACAATAAGAAAAAATAGAAGAAGAAGAAGAAGAACAGGAAAAAGAAGAAGAAGAAGAGGAAAAAGAAGTAGAACAGGAAAAAGAAGAAGAAGAAGAGGAAGAAGAAGAAAAAGAAAAAGAAGAAGATGAAGAAGAAGAAGAGGAACAAGAGGAAGAAGAAGATGAATTAGAAAAAGAAGAAGAAGATGAGGAAGAAGAAGTAGTAGAAGAAGAACATTAAGAAGAAGTAGAATAAGTAGAAGAAGGTCCAGAAGAGGAAGAAGAAGAAGAAGAAGTAGAAACATTAGAAGAAGAATAAGAAGAAGAAGAAGAAGAATAAGAAGAAGAGGAGGTCGAAGAAGAAGAAGAAGAAGAAGAAAAAGAAGAAGAAGTTGAAGAAGAAGAAGAAAATAATATGAAGAAAAAGTAGAAGAGGATGAAGAAGAAGAATAAGAACAGGAAGGAGACAATGAAGAAGA
>JAIUJO010000132.1:1442500-1459317 GCA_023846275.1 Vanilla planifolia | reverse complement strand
AAGGAAGAAGAGAAGGAAGAAGAAGAAGAAGTAGAAAAAGTAGAGGAAAAAGAAAAAGAAGATGATGAAGAAGAAGAAGCAGAAGAAGAAGAAGAAGAAGATGATGAAGAAGAAGAAGATAAGAAGAAGAAGAAGAAAAACAAGAAGAAGAACTAATAGTAGAAGTAGCAGATGAAGAAAATGTAGAAGAAGAATAGTAGTAGTATTAGAAGAAGGAGAAGAAGAAGGATAGAACGAAGAAGAAGAAGAAGAAGATGTAGAAGGAGGAGAAGAAGAAGAAGAAGAAGAAGAAGAAGAAGACGTTGACGAAGAGGAAGAAGAACAAGAAAAAGAAGAATGAAGAAGAAGATGAAGAAGATGAAGAGAAGAAGAAAAAGGGCAAGAAGAAGAAGAGAAAGAAGAAGAAGAAGAAGAGGAAGAAGAACAAGAAGAAGAAGAAGAAGAACAAGAAGAAGGAGGAGGAGAAGGAGAAGAGAAGAAGAAGAAGAAGAAGAAGAAGCAGAACAAGGAGGAGGCGGAGGAGGAGGAGGAGGAGGAGAAGAAGAAGAAGAAGAAGAAGAAAACGAAGTGTAAGAAGATGAAGATGGACAAGAAGAAGAAGACGAAGAAGATGATGAAGAAGAAGAAGAAGAAGAAGAAGAAGAAGAAGAAGAAGTAGTAGTAGAAGAAGAAGAAGAAAAAGAAGAACATGAAGAAGAAGAACAAGAAAAAAGAGGAGAAGAAGAGGAAGAAGTAGAAGAAGAAGAAGAATAAGAAGAAATAGAACAAGAAGAAGAAGAAGAAGAAGAAGATGTCATAGAAGAGAAGAAGAAGATGAAGAAGGAAAAGAAGATGAGGAAGGAGAAGAAGGAGAAGATGAAGTAGAGGAATGAGGAGAAGAAGAAGAAGAAGAAGAAGAAGAGGAATAAGAAGTGGAAGAAGAAGAAGAAGAAGAGGAAGAAGAAGAAGAAGAAGTTAAAGTAGCAGAAGAAGAAGAAGATGACGATGATGATGATGAAGAAGAAGAAGAAGAAGAAGAAGAAGAAGAAGAAAGAAGAAGAATTTGAAGAAGAAGAAGAAGAAGAAGAAGAAGAAAGAGAAGAAGAACAAGATGAAGAAGAAGAGGAAGAAGAAGATGAAGAAGAAGTAGTAGAAGAAGAAGAAGTACAAGAAGAAGAAGATCAAGAAAAAGGAGAAGACGAACAAGAAGAAGAAGAAGAAGTAGAGGAAGAAGAAAAGGAGAAGAAAAAGAAGGATTAGGGGAAGAGGAAGAAGAAAAGAAGGAGAAGAAGAAGAAGAAGAAGAAGAAGAAGAAGAAGAAGAAGAAGAAGAAGAAGAAGAAGAAGGGGAAGAAGAAGAAGAAGAAGAAAAAGAAGCAGAAAAAGAAGAAGAGGAAAAAGAATGGGAGGAAGAAAAAGAAGAAAAAGGAGAAGTAGAAGAATAGGAAGAAGAAAAAAAAGAGGAAGAGGAAGAAGAAGAGGAAGAAGAAGAAGAAGAAGAAGAAGAAGAAAAGAAGAAGTAGAAAAAGAAGAGGAAGAAGAAGAGGACGAAGAACAAGTGGAAGAAGAAGAAGAAGAAGAAGAAGACGTTGAAGAAGAAAAAAAAGAAGAAGAAGAAGTAGAAGGAGAAGAAATAGAAGAAGAAGAAGGAGGAGGAGAAGAGGAAGAAGAAGAAGATGAAGATGAAGAAGATGATGATGATGAAGAAGAAGAAGAAGAAAAAGAAGTTGTAGTGGTAGTAGAAGAAGAAGAATAAAAGATGAAGTAGAAGAAGAACAAGAAAAAGAAAAGGAAAGAGAAAAAGAAGGAGAATCAGAGGAAGGAGAAGAAGGATTAGATGATGAAGAAGAAGGAGAAGAAGAAGGAGAAGAAGAAGAAGAAGAAGAAGAAGAAGATGAAGAAGAAGGAGAAGAAAAGATAAAGATGATGAAATAGTAGTAGAAATAGGAGGAGGAGGAGGAGGAGAAGAAGAAGAAGAAGAAGAAGAAGTAAGAAGTCAAAGAAGAAGAAGTGGAAGAAGAATAAAGAGAAGAAGGTGTGGAGGAGGAGGAACTAGGCTAGGAAAAAGCAGATGATGAACAAGAAGACGAAGAAGAAGAAGAAGAAGAAGTGGAAGAAAATTTAGAACAAGAACAAGAAGAATAAGAAGAAGAGAAATTAGAACAGGAAGAAGAAGAAGAAGAGGCAGGAGGAGGAGGAGGAGAAGAAGGAGAAGAAGAAGAAGAAGAAGAAGAAGAAGGTGAAGATGATGAGGAAGAAGAGGAAGAAGCAGAAGAAGTAGAAGAAGAAGAAGAAGACGAAGAAAAAGAAGAAGAAGAAGAAGAGGATAAAAACGTAGGAGAAGAAAGGGAAGAGGAAGAATAAGAAGAAGAAGAAGAAGAATTAGAAGTGGAAGAAGAAGAAGAAGAAGAAGGAGTATGAGAAGAAGAAGAAGAACAAGAAGAAGAAAAAGAAGAAGAAGGAGGAGAAGGAGAAGAAGAAAACAAAGAAGAAAAATAAGACGAAGAAGTAGAAGAAGAAGAAAAGTTGATGATGATAAAGAAGAAGATGAAGAAGAAGAAGGAGAAGAATAAGAAGGTGATGTAGAAGAAGTAAAAGGAGAAGAAAGAGGAGAAAAGAAGAAGAAGAAGAAAAAGGAAAAGGAGAAGAAGAAGAAGAAGAAGAGGAAGAAGAAGAAGAAGAAGAAGAAGAAGGAAAAGTAGAAGAAGTAAAAGGAGAAGAAAGAGGAGAAAAGAAGAAGAAGAAGAAAATAGAAAAGGATAAGAAGAAGAAGAAGAAGAAGAAGAAGAAGAAGTAGAGGAGGAAGAAGAAGAAGAAGATGATGATGATGATGGTGATGATGAAGAGTAAGAAGAAGAAATGTAGTAAAAAAATAACAAGAAAAAGAAGAAGAATTATAGGAAGTAGAATAAGGACAGTATAAAGAAGAGAATGAAGAAGATGATGAAGATGAGGAAGATGGGGAAGAAGAAGAAGAAGAAGTAGAAAAAGTAGACGAAGAAGAAAAAGAAGACGAAGAAGAAGAAGAAGTAGAAGAAGAAGAAGAACATGAAGAAGAAGTGGACGATGAGAAGAAGAAGAAAAAAAGAAGAAGAAGAACAAATAGTAGAAGTAGCAGATGAAGAAAATGTAGAAGAAGAATAGTAGTAGCAGAAGAGGAAGAAGAAGAAGAGGAAGAAGAAGAAGAAGGATAGAACGAAGAAGAAGAGGAAGAAGAAGAAGAAGAAGAACTTGGAGGAGGAGGAGGAGGAGAAGAAGTAGTAGAAGAAGAAGAAGAAAAAGAAGTAGAAGAAGATGAAGACAGACAAGAAGAAGAAGAAGAAGATGTCATAGAAGAAGAAGAAGAAGAAGAAGATGAAGAAGGAAAAGAAGAATAGGAAGGAGAAGAAGGAGAAGAAGACGTAGAGGAATGAGGAGAAAAGAAGAAGAAGAAGAAGAAGAAGAGGAAGTGGTGGAAGAAGAAGATGAAGAAGAAGAAGAAGCTGTAGTAGTAGAAGAAGAAGATGATGATGAAGAGAAGAAGAAGAAGAAGAACAAGAAGAAAGAAGAAGAATTTGAAGAAGAAGAACAAGAAGATGAAGAAGAAGAAGAAGAAGAAGAAGAAGAAGAAGAAAGAGAAGAAGAAGAAGAAGAAGAAGAAGAAGAACAAGAGGAAGAAGAAGATGATGAAGAAGAAGTAGTAGAAGAAGAAGAAGTACAAGAAGGAGAAGATCAAGAAAAAGGAGAAGAGGAACAAGAAGAAGAAGAAGAAGTAGAGGAAGAAGAAAAGAAGAAGAAAAAGGAGTAGGGGAAGAGGAAGAAGGATAACAAGAAGAAGAAGGAGAAGAAGAAGAAGAAGAAGAAGAAGAAGAAGAAAAAGTAGAAGAGGAAAAGGAATAAGAGGAAGAAAAAGAAGAAAAAGGAGAAGTAGAAGAAGAGGAAGATGAATAAAAAGAGGAAGAGGAAGAAGAAGAGGAAGAAGAAGAAGAAGAAGAAGAAGAAGAAAGAAGAAGAAGAAAAAGAAGTGGAAGAAGGGGAAGAAGAACAAGTGGAAGAAGAAGAAGAAGAAGATGAAGAAGAAGAAGAAGAAGAAGAAGAAGAAGAAGAAGAAATAGAAGGAGAAGAAGGAGGAGGAGAAGAAGAAGAAGATGAAAAAGATGAAGAAGAACATGATGATGATGATGAAGAAGAAGAAGAAAAAGAAGTTGTAGTGGTAGTAGAAGAAGAATTAGAAGAAGAACCAGAAAAAGAACAAGAAAAAGTGAAAGAAGGAGAAGCAGAGGAATGAGAAGAAGGATTAGATGATGACGAAGACAGAGAAGAAGAAGGAGAAGAAGAAGGAGAAGAAGAAGAAGAAGAAGATGATGAAGAAGTAGTAGTAGAAATTGGAGGAGGAGGAAGAGGAGGAGGAGGAGAAGAAGAAGAAGAAGAAGAAGTCGAGGAAGAAGAAGTCAAAGAATAAGAAAAGGAAGAAGAATAAGGAGAAGAGGCTGTGGAGGAGGAGGAATTAGGAGAGGAAAAAGCAGATGATGAACAAGAAGACGAAGAAGAAGAAGAAGAAGAAGAAGGAGAAGTAGAAAAAGAAGAGGAAGAAGAATAAGAAGAAGAAGTAGAAGAAGTAGAAGTAGAAGAAGAAGTAGAAGTAGAAGCAGATGAAAGAGAACAAGTGGTAGTAGAAGAAGATGTAGAGGAAGAAGACAAAGAAGAAGAAGAGGAAGAAGAAGATGCTAAAGAAGAAAAAGAATAAGATTAAGAAGAAGAAAAGAAGAAGAAGAAGAAGAAGAAGGTGAAGATAAAGAGTAAGAGGAAGAAAATGAAGAAGTAGTAGAAGAAGAAGTAGAAGAAGAAGAAGAAGAGTAAGAAGAAGAAGATGATGATGATGACATAGTAGAAGAAGAAGTAGGATAACAAGATGATGATGAAGAAGAAGAAGAAGAAAGAGGAGAAGAAAAAGTAGTAGAAGAAACAAAGAATAGAAGAACAACAAGGAGTAAGGGTAGAGGATGAACAAGAAGAAGAAGGAGAAGAAGAAAAAGAAGTAGAAGAAGAAGACGAAGAAGAGGAGGCAGAAGAAGGAGGAGAAGAAGAAGTAGGAGAAGAAGAAGAAGAAGATAAAGAAAAAGAAGAAGAAGAAGAAGTAGAGAAAAAGAAAAAGTAGAAGAAGTAGTAGTAGCAGTAATTGTATTATTCGTAGTAGTAGATCATCAAGAAGAAGAAGTAGAAGAAGAAGGAGAAAAAGAAGACGATGGAGAAGAAGAAGAAGAAGAAGGCAAAGAAGAAGAAGAGGAAGGAGAAGAAGAAGTAGAAGAAGGAGAAGAAGACGTAGAAGAAGAAGTAGTAGAAGAAGAAGAAAAAACGAGAAGGAAAAGATAAAGAAGAACAAGAACAAGAAGAAAGATAAGGCAGAGAAGAAGAAGAAGAAGAAGAAGCAAAAAATAGTGGGAAGAGGAAAAAAGGAGGACAAGATGAAGAAGAAGAAGAAGAAGAAGAAGAAGAAGAAGAAGAAGGAGAAAAAGAAAAAGAAGAAGAAATAGAAGTGGAAGAAGAAGAAGAAGAAGAAGTAGAAGAAGAAGAAGAAGAAAATAAGAAGAATAAAAGAACTAGAAGAAGAAAAAGAAGAAGAAAAAGAAGAAGGAGAAGAAGAGGAAAGAGAAGAAGAGAGAAGATTAATGAGAAGAAGGAGAAGAAGAAGAAGAAGAAGAAGAAGAAGAGGAAAAAGAAGAAAAGAAGAAGAAGAAGAAGATAAAGTAGAATAATAAGAAGAAGAAGAGGAAGAAGAAGAAGAAGCAGTAGGAGAGGAAGAAGAAGAAATAGAAGAAGAAGAATAAAAAGTAGTAGAAGAAGAAGCAGAAGGAGAAGAAGAGAAGAGGAAGAAGAAGAAGAAGAAGAAGAAGAAGAAGATGAAGAAGAAGAGGCGGAGGAGGAAGAAGAAGAAGAAAACAATGAAGAAGAAGAAGAAGAAGGAGGAGGAGGAGGAGGCGGAGGAGGAGGAGGAGAAGAAGAAGAAAATAATGAAGAAGAAGTAAAAGAAGAAGAAGTTGAAGAAGAAGATGAGAAAGAAGAAGAAGATGAGAAAGAAGAAGAAGATGATGAAGAAGCAAAAGGAGAAGTCGAACAAGGAGAAGAAAAAGTAGAGGAAGAAGAAGAAGAAAAAGAAGCAGAAGCAGAAGAAGAAGAAGAAGACAAAGAAGATGAAGACGAGGAAGAAAAAGGCTAAGAAGAAGAAGTAAAAGAAGAACGAGTAGAAGAAGAAGAAGAAGAAGAAGAAGAAGAAGGAGAAGAATAAGTAGTTGAGGAAGAAGAAAAAGTAGAAGTAGAAGAAGATGAAGTAGAAAAGTAGAAGAAGTAGAAGATGAAGAAGAGATGAAGAAGGAGAAGCAGAAGAAGAAAGATAAGAGGAAGAAAAAAAAAGTAGAGGAAGGAGAAGTAAAAGGAGAAGAAAAAGTAGAGGAAGAAGAAGAAGATAAAGAAGCAGAAGTAGGAGAAGAAGAAGAAGAAGACGAATAACAAGAAGAAGAAGACAAAGAAGATGAAGACGAATAAGAAAAAGGCAAAGAAGAAGAAGGAGAAGAAGAAGGAGTAGAAGAAGAAAAGGAAGAAGAAGAAGAAGAAGAAGAAGAAGAATAAGAAGAAGAAGGAGAAGAATAAGTAGTGGAAGAAGAAGAAAAAGTAGAAGTAGAAGAAGAAGAAGTAGATAAGAAGAAAAAGAAGAAGAAGAAAAAGAAGAAGAAGAAGAAGAAGAAGAAGAGATGAAGAAGGAGAAGCAGAAGAAGAAAGATAAGAAGAAGAAGAAGAAGAAGAAAAACTAGAGGAAGGAGAAGAAGAAAAGAAGAAGAAGAAGAAGCAGAAGAAGAAGAAGAAGAAGAAGAAGAAGAAGAAGAAGAAGGAGAAGGGGAAGAAGGAGAAGAAGAAGAAGAAGAAGATGATGATGGAGAAGAAGTAGAAGAAGAATAAGAAGAAAAGAAGAAGAAAAGAAGAAGTACAAGAAGAATAAGACATAGAAGAAGATGAATAAGAATAATAAAAAGAAGAAAAAAAGAACGAAAAGAAGAGGAAGAGGTAGATGAAGAAGAAGTGGATGAAGAAGAAGAAGAAAAAGCACAGTAAGAAGAAGAAGAAGGAAAAGAAGATGAAGAAGAAGAACAAGAAACCGAAGAAGTGCAAGAACAAGAAGAAGAAGAAAAAGAAGCAGTAGCAGTAGTAGCAGAAGAAGTAGAAAAAGAAAAAGAATAAGAAAAAGAAGAAGCCGTGGAAGAAAAAGTTGAGAAAAAGAAAAAGAGGTAGAAGAACAAGAAGTAGTAGTAAAAGAAAAAGTAGGAAAAGACAAAGAAGAAGAAGAAGAAGGAGAAAAAGGTGCCGAAGAAGTAGAAGGAGAAGAAGAGGAAGAAGAAGGAGAAGAAGAAGAAGAAGAAGAAGAAGGAGAAGAAGAAGAAGAGGAAGAAGAATAAGAAGAAGAAGAAGATGATGAAGAAGAAGAGGAAGAAGAAGAAGTAAGAGGAGGAGGAGGAGGAAAAGAAGAAGTAGAAGAAGAAGAAGAAGAAGAAGAAGAAGAAGAAGAAGAAGAAGCAAAAGAAGAAAAATAAAAGGAAGAAGAAGAAGATGAAGAAGAAGAAGAAAAGAAGAAGTTGAAGAAGAAGAAGTAAAAGAAGAAGAAGAAGAAGAAGAAGAAGAAGAAGAAAAAGAAGAAAAAGGAGAAGTAGAAGAAGGAGAAGAAAAAGAAGGAGATGAAGAAGAACAAGAAACTGAAGAAGAAGAAGAAGACGAAGAAGATGCAGAAGAAGAAGAAGAAATAGTAGAGGAAGAAGAAAAAGTAGAAGTAAAAGAAGAAGTAGAAAAGAAGAAGAAGAAGAAGAAGAAGAAAAAAAGAACAGTAAGAAGAAGAAGAAGGAAAAGAAGATGAAGAAGAAGAACAAGAAACCAAAGAAGTGTAAGAACAAGAAGAAGAATAAAAAGAAGCAGTAGCAGTAGTAGCAGAAGGAGAAAAAGAAAAAGAATAAGAAAAAGAAGAAGCCGTGGAAGAAAAAGTTGAGAAAAAGAAAAAGAGGTTGAAGAACAAGAAGTAGTAGTAAAAGAAAAAGTAGGAAAAGACAAAGAAGAAGAAGAAGAAGGAGAAAAAGGTGCCGAAGAAGGAGAAGGAGAAGAAGAGGAAGAAGAAGGAGAGGAAGAAGAAGAAGAAGAAGAAGAAGAAGAAGAGGAAGAAGAATAAGAAGAAGAAGAAGATGATGAAGAAGAAGAGGAAGAAGAAGAAGTAAGAGGAGGAGGAGGAGGAGGAGAAGAAGTAGAAGAAGAAGAAGAAGAAGAAGAAGAAGAAGAAGAAGAAGAAGAAGAAGAAGAAGAAGAAGCAAAAGAAGAAAAAGAAAAGGAAGAAGAAGAAGAAGAAGTGGAAGAAGAAGAAAAGAAGAAGTTGAAGAAGAAGAAGTAGAAGAAGAAGAAGAAGAAGAAGAAGAAAAAGAAGAAAAAGGAGAAGTAGAAGAAGGAGAAGAAAAAGAAGGAGATGAAGAAGAACAAGAAACTGAAGAAGAAGAAGAAGAAGAAGAAGATGCAGAAGAAGAAGAAGAAATAGTAGAGGAAGAAGAAAAAGTAGAAGTAAAAGAAGAAGTAGAAAAGAAGAAGAAGAAGAAGAAGAAGAAGAGATGAAGAAGGAGAAGCAGAAGAAGAAAGATAAAAAGAAAAAGAAGAAGAAAAAAAATAGAGGAAAGAGAAGATGAAAAGAAGAAGAAGAAATAACAGAAGAAGAAGAAGAAGAACAAGAAGATGATGATGGAGAAGAAGAAGAAGAAGGATTCGAATAAGAAGAAGAGTATAAGAAGAACAAGACTTAGAAGAAGATGAAGAAGAAGAATAGGAAGAAAAAGAAGAAAAAGAAGAACGAAAAGAAGAGGAAGAGGTGGATGAAGAAGAAGTGGATGAAGAAGAAGAAGAAAAAGAACAAGAAGAAGAAGAAGAAGAAGCACAAGAAAATAAAGAAGAGCAAGAACAAGAAGAAGAAGAAAAAGAAGCAGCAGCAGTAGCAGCAGAAGAAGGAGAAAAAGAAAAAAAGAAGAAAAAGAAGAAGCGATGGAAGAAAAAGTTGAGAAAAAGAAGAAGAGGTAGAAGAAGAAGAAGTAGTAGTAGAAGAAGAAGTTGGCAAAGAAGAAGAAGAAGAACGAGAAAAAGAAGCAAAAGAAGAAGAAGGAGAAGAAGAAGTGGAAGAAGAAGGAGAACAAGAAGAAGAAGAAGAAGAAGAAGAAGAAGAAGAAAAAGAAGAAATAGAAGAAGTAAAAGAAGAAAGTGAAGAAGAAAAGGAAGAAGAAGAAGAAGAAAGGGAAGAAGGAGAAGAACAAGAAGTAGAAGAAGAAGACGAAGACGAAGAGGAAGAAGAAGAAGAAGATGAACAAGAGGAAGAAGTAAAAATAGAAGAACAAGAAAAAGATGATGACGATGAACATGAAGAAAAACATGAAGGGGAAGAAGAGGAGGAAGAAGTAGAAGAAGAAGAAGAAGAAGAAGAAGAAGAAGAAGAAGAAGAAGAAGAAGAAGAATTGGAAGAAGAAGTAGAAGAAGAAGTTGAAGAAGAAGAAGAAGAAGAAGGAGAAGAAGAAGAAGAAGAAGTAGAAGAGGAAGAAGAAGAAGAAGAAGAAGATGTAAAAGAAGAAGAAAAAGAACAAGCAGAATAAGATAAAGAAGAAAAAGTAGAAGAAGAAGAGGTAGAAGAAGTTGTAGAAAATGCAAAAGAAGAAGAAGAAGAAGAAGGAGACGTAGTAGTACAAGAAGAAGTAGAAGAAGAAGATGTCAAAGAAGAAGAAGAAGAAGAAGAACATGAAGTAGAAGAAGGAGAAGAAGAACAACATTAATAAGGAGAAGTAATAATAGAAGAAGAAGATGAAGAAGAAGAAGAAGAAGTAGATGAAGAAGAAAATGTAGAAGAAGAAGAACTAGAAGAAGAAGAAGAAGAAGTGGAAGAGGAAGAAGAAGAAGAAGAAGAAGTTGAAGAAGAAGAAGAAGAAGAAGAAGGAGAAGAAGAAGAAGAAGAAGTAGAAGAGGAAGGAGAAGATGAAGAAGAAGAAGAAGAAGAAGATTTAGAAGAAGATTTAGAAGAAGAAGATTTAGAAGAACAAGTAGAGTAAGATAAAGAAGAAAAAGTAGAAGAAGAAGAAGAAGAAGAAGTAGTAAAAGATGCCAAAAAAGAAGTAGAAGAAGAAGGAGAAGAAGGAGAAGTAGTAGTAGAAGAAGATGTAGAAGAAGGAGATGTTAAAGAAGAAGGAGAAGAAGAAGAAGTAGAAGAACAAGAAGTAGAAGAAGGAGAAGAAGAAGAAGAAGATGAAGAAGAACAATGTGAATAAGGAGAAGTAGTAATAAAAGAAGAAGATGTAGAAAAAGAAGAAGAAGTAGATGAAGAAGAAAATGTAGAAAAAGAAGAACTAGGAGAAGAAGAAGAAGAAGAAGAACTAGAAGAAGTTGTAGGAGAAGAAGAAGAAGAAGTAGAACAAGAAGAAGAATAAGGAGAAGAAGAAGAAGAAGAAGAAGAAGAAAATCTAGAAAAAGAAGAAGAAGAAGAAGAAGAAGAAGAAGAACAACAACAAGAAGTCAAAGAAGAAGGACAAGAAGAAGAAGAAAAAGATGAAGATGAAGAAGAAGAAAAAGAAGAATAAGAATAACAATAAGAAGTAGAAGAAAATGAAAAAGAAGAAGAAGAAGAAGAAGATGAAGAAGTAGAAGAAAAAGATGAAGCAGTAGAAGAAGAAGAGTAGTAGTTGTAGTAGTAAAAGAAGAAGAAGAACAAGAACAAGAAGAAGAGAAAGAAGAAGAATAAGAAGAATTAGAAGAAGAAGAAGTAGAAGAAGAAAAAAAGTAGAAGAAGAAAAAAAAGTAAAAGAATACGATGATTAAGAAGAAAAAGAAGAAGAAGAAGAAGAAAAGAAGAAGAAGAAAAAGGAGAAGAACAGCAAGTAGACGTTGAAGAGGAAGAAGAAGAAGAAGAAGAAGAAGAAGAAGAAGAAGAAGAAAAGAAGAAACACTAGAAGGAGAAGAATAAAGAGACGAAGAAGAAGAAAAAGAAGAAGGAGAAGAAGAAGAAGACATGGATGAAGTAGTTGAAGAAGAAGAAGAAGAAGCAAAAGTAGAAGAAAAAGATTAAGAACTAGAGGAAGAAGAAGATGAACAAAAAACTGAATAAGAAGAAAAAGAAGAAGCAGAAGAAGAACAAGATGACGAAGAAGAAGAAGAACAGGAAGAAGAAAAGGAGGAAGAGGAAGAAGAAGAAGAAGAAGAAGAGGAAGAAGAAGAAGAAGAAGGAGAAGAAGACGAAGAAGTAGAAGAACAAGGAGAAGAAGAAAAACAAGAAGAAGAAGATGATAAAGAAGAAGAAGAAGAGGAAGATGAAGAAGAAGAAGATGAAATAGTAGTAGTAGTAGAAGAAGAAGAAGAAGAAGAAGAAGAAGAAAAGGAAGTAGAATAAGTTGGAGAAGTGGACGAAGTAGTGAAAGAAGAAGAAGAAGATGTTGAAGAAGAAGAAGAAGCAGAAGAAGAAGAAGAAGGAAAGAAGAAGAAGTAAAAGCTGTAGAAAAGAAGGTGAAGGGGAAGAAAAAGAAAGAGAAAAAGAAGGAGAACAAGAGAAAGAAGATGGAGGCAAAAAAGAGTGGAAGATGATGAAGAAGAAGAAGAAGAAGAAAAGAATAAGATGAAGAGAAAGAAGGAGAAGAAGTAGAAGAAAAAGAGGAAGAAGTAGAGGAAGAAGAAGAAAAAGTAGTAGAAGAAGAAAAGATAGAAGATGAAGAAGTAAAAGTAGAATAGGAAGAAGTAGGAGAAGATTAAAAAGGCGAAGAAGGAGAAGAAGATGAGGATGACAAAGAAGAAGTAAAAGGAAAGAGGAAGAAGAAGAAGAAGTAGTTGTAGTAGAAGAAGAAGAAGAGGAAGATGCAGTGGTAATAGAAGAAGAAGAAGAAGGAAAAGAAGAACAAGAACAAGAAATGGAAGACCAAGAAGAAGAGGAAGAAAAAGCATGAGAAGAAGAAGAAGTAGACGAAGAAGAAGAAGTTGATGAAGAAGAAGAAGAAGAACAAGAACAAGAAGTAGAGAATGGGGAAGAAGAAGAAGAAGATGAAGAAGAACAACATGAATAAGAAAAAGTAGAAGTAGAAGAAGAAGATGAAGAAGAATAAGAAGTAGATGAAGAAGAAAATGTAGAAGAAGAAGAACTAAAAGAAGAAGAAGAAGAAGAAGAAGTAGAAGTCGAAGAAGAAGAAGAAGAAGAAGAAGAAGAAGAATAATAATAAGACGAAGAAGAAGAAGAAGAAGAAAAAAAATCTAGAAGAAAAAGAAGAAAAATAAGAAGAAGGAGAAGAAGAAGAAGAAGAAGAAAAAGAAGAAGAAGAAGATGAAGAGGAAGGACAAGAAGAAGAAGAAGAAGAAGAAGAAGAAGAAGAAGAAGATAAAGAAGAAAAAGAAGAATAAGAATAATAACAAAAAGAAGAAGAAAGTGAAGAAGAAGAAGAAGAAGATGAAGAAGAAGAAGTAGTAGATGAAGATGAAGAAGTAGAAGAAGAAGATGAAGTAGTAGAAGAAGAATAGTCGTAGTTGTGGTAGTAATTAAAGAAGAAGAAGAACAAGAAGAAGAGGAAGAAAAAGAACAAGAAGAATTAGAAGAAGAAGAAGAAGAAGAAGTAGAAGAAGAAAAAATTAGAAGAAGAAAAAAAAGTAGAAGAAGAAGACTTTGAATAAGAGGAAGAGGAAGAAAAGAAGAAGAAGAAAAAGGAGAAGAACAGCAAGTAGACGTTGAAGAGGAAGAAGAAGAAGAAAAGAAGAAACAGAAGAAGGAAAAGAATAAAGAGACGAAGAAGAGGGAAAAGAAGAAAGAGAAGAAGAAGAAAAGCGAGAAGAAGAAGAAATATGAAGAAGAAGATTAAGAACAAGAGGAAGAAGAAGAAGAAGAAGTAGAAACAAAAAATGTAGAAGAAGATGAACAACAATCAGAAGAAGAAGAAAAAGAAGAAGAAGAGGAAGGAGAAAAGGAGGAAAAGAAGAAGAAGAAGAGGAAGAAGAAGTTGAAGAAGGAGAAGAACAAGAAGTTGAAGAACAAGGAGAAGAAGAAGAACTAGAAGAAGAAGATGAAGAAGAAGAAGAAGAAGAAGATGAAGAAGAAGAACATGAAGTAGAAGAAGAAGAAGAAGTTGATGAAGAAGAAGAAGATGAAAAGGAAGTAGAATAAGTTGGAGAAGTGGACGAAGTAGTAGTAGTAGAAGAAGAAGAAGATGTTGAAGAAGAAGAAGAAGAAGAAGAAGAAGGAGAAGAAGAAGAAGAAGAAGAAGGAAAGAAGAAGAACTTATAGAAGATGTAGCAGAAGAAGAAGGTGAAGGGGAAGAAAAAGAAAGAGAAGAAGAAGGAGAAGAAGAGGAAGAAGATGGAGGCAAAAAAGTGAAGAAGAAGAAGAAGAAGAAGAAGAGAAAGAAGGAGGAGAAGAAGAAGAAAAGGAAGAAGAAGTGGAGGAAGAAGTTGAAAAAGTTGTAGAAGAAGAAAAAATAGAACATGAACAAGAAAAATTTGAATAGGAAAAAGAAGAAGAAGAAGAAAAAGAAGTAGTAGATCAAGAAGAAGAAGAAGATGATGATGATGACAATGAAGAAGAAGAAGATGAAGAAGGTGAAGAAATGGAAGAAAAAGAGGAAGAAGTAGAAGAAGAAGCAAAAGAAGAAGGAGAAGAAGAAGAAGAAGAAGAAGAAGAAGAAGGCGACGAAGAAGAAGAAGGAAAACAAGTAGAAGAAGAAAATGAAGAGGAAGAAGAAGAAGGGGAAGTAGAAGAAGAAGATGATGAAGAAGACAAAGCCGAAGAAGAAGAAGAAGTAGGAGTAATAGAAAAAAAAAGAAAAACAAGAAAAATACGAAAAAAAAGAAAAAGAAGACAAAGAAGAAGAAGAATACAATGAAGAAGGAGAAGAAGTAGAATAAGAAGAGGAAGCAGAAGAACTAGAAGAAGAAGATGAAGAAGAAGAAGAAGACGAAGAGAAAAAGCCAAAGAAGAAGTAGAAGAAGAAGAGGAGGAGGAAGAAGAAGAAGAAGAAGAAAAAGAAGAAGTTGAAGAGGAAGAAGAAGAAGAAAAAAAGATGATGATGAAGACATAGAAGAAGAAGATGAAGAAGAGGAAGAAGAAGAAGAAGAAGAAGATGATGATGATGATTTTGAAGACAAAGAAGAAGAAGAAGAAGAAGAAGAAGAAGATGAAGAAGAAGTAGAAGAAGAAAAGATGTTGAAGAAGAAGAAGAAGAAGTAGAAGAAAATGAAGAAGAAGATAAAGAAGGACAAGAAGAAGAAGAATAAGAAGTAGAAGAAGAAGAAGAAGAAGAGGAAGAAGAAGAAGAAGAAGAAGAAGAAAAAAAGAAGAAAAAGTAGAAGAAGAAAAAGAAAAAAAGAAGTAAAAGAAGGAGAAGAAGAAGAAGAAGAAGAAGAAGAGGAAGAAGAAGCAGAAGAAGAAGAAGATGAAGAAGTGTAGAAAAAAGAAGAAAATGTTGAAGAAGAATTAGTAGAAGCAGAAGAAGAAGAGGAAGATGACAAAGAAGAAGGTGAGGAAGAAGAAGAAGAAGATGATGATGATGATGACGATGATGAAGAAGAAGAAGTTGAAGAAGGTGAAGTAGAAGAAGTAGAAGAAGAAAGAGAATAATAATAATAATAATTATAAGAAGAAAAGAAAGAATTAGAAGATGAAGAAGAGGAAGAAGAAAGAGAAAAGGTAGAAGAAGAAGAAGAAAAAAAAGATGATGATATAGACATAGAAGAAGAAGATGAAGATGATGATGATGATGACGATATCGATAATGAAGAAAAAGAAGAAGATGAAGAAGAAGAAGAAGAAAAGATGAAGAAGAAGAAGAATAACAAGAAAACGAAAAAGAAGAAGAAGAAGAAGAAGAAGAAAACGAAGAAGAAGAAGAAGATGAAGAGGAAGAAGAAGAAGAAGAAGAAGAAGAAAAAGAATAAGTAGAAGAAGATGAAGAAGAAGAAGAAGAAGAAGAAAAAGAAGAAGTAGTAGAAGAATTAAAATAAGAAAAAGAAGAAAAAGATAGAGAAGAAGTAGAAGACAAAGAAGACGAAGAAGGAGAAGAAAAAATAAAAAGGAGTAAAAAAAGAAGAAGAAGAACGAGAAGAAGAAGATGATGATGATGATGATGAAGACAAAGAAGAAGAAGAAGAAGAAGAAGAAGAAGTAGAAGAAGAGGAAGAAGAGGAAGAAGTAGAAAAGAAGAAAACGTTGAAGAAGAAGAACTTGTAGAAGTAGAAGTAGTAGAAGAAGAAGAAGAAAAAGATGATGATGATGATGAAGAAGGAGAAGTTTAAGAAGGTCAAGTAGAAGAAGAAGTAGAGGAAGAAAGAGAATAATAATAATAATAATAATAATAGTAATAAGAAAAGAATGAAGAAGAAGAAGAAGAAGAAGTAAAAAAAGAAGAAGAAGAAGAAGGAAGAGAAGAAAAGAGGAGGAAGAAGAAGTAGAAGAAGAACTTGGAGAAGGAGAAGAACAAGAAGAAGAAGAAGAAGAAGAAGTAAGACAAGAAGAAGAAGAAGAAAACGAAGGAGAAGAAGAAGAAGACAAAGAAGAAGAAGAAGAAGGCAAAGGCGAAGAAGAAGAAGAAGAAGAAGAAGAAGATGATAGAGTAGAAGAAGGCAAAGAAGAAGAAGAAGAAGAAGAAGAAGAAGAAGAAGAAGTAGAAGAAGAAGAAGAGGAACGTGATGAAGAAGAAGAAGAGGAACTTGATGATGAAGAAGAAGAAGAATAAATAGAAGAAGTAGATCAAGAAGAAGAAGAAGAAGAAGAAAGAGAAGAAGAAGAAGAAAAACAAAATGAAGGAGAAGTAGAAGAAGAAGTAGAAGAAGAAGAAGAAGAAAGAAAAGAACAAGAACAAGAAGAAGAGGAAGATGAAGCAAAGAAGATGAAGAGGAAGAAAAGAAGAAGAAGAAGATGATGAAGCAGAAGAAGAAAATGAAGAGAAGACAAAGAAGAAGAAGAAGAAGAAGATGAAGAAGTAGAAGAAGAAGAAAAGTGAGAAGAATAAGAAGGAGAAGAAGAAGAGGAAGAAGAAGAAGAAGATGATGAAGAAGACGAGGAAGAAGAAGAAGAAGAAGGAGGAGGAGGAGGAGGAGGAGATTATGAAGAAAAATAAGGAGAAGAAGAAGTGGAAGAAAATGTAGAAGAAGTAGAATAAGAAGAAGAGGGAGAAGGCGAAGAAGAAGTAGAAGAACAGGAAGAAGAAAATGAAGAAGAAGAAGAAGTAGAAGTAGAAGAAGAAGAAGAGGAAGCAAAATTAGATGAGAAAGGAGATGGGGAAAAAAAAGAAGATGTCAATGGAGAAGAAGAAGAAGAAGAAGAAGGAGAAGAAGAAGTAGCAGAAGAAGAAGAAGATAGAGAAGAAGAAGAAAAATAGAAGTAGAATAAGAAGCAGATAAGAAGGAGGTGAAGATGGAGAAGAAGAAGAAGATGGAGGAGAAGAAGATGAATAAGAAGAAGAAGAAGTTGACAAACAAGAATTAGCAGACGAAGAAGTAGTAATGGATGACAAAGAAGTAGAAGAAGGAGAAGAACAAGAAGAACAAAAACGAGAAAAAGAGGCAGAAGAAAAAGGAGAAGAAGAAGGAGAAGAAGAAGAACAACAACAAGTAGGAGAAGAAGAAGAAGAAAAAGAAGAAAAAGAAGATGCAAAAGAGGAAGAGGAAGAGCGAAAAGAATTGGACGAAGAACGAGAAGAAGAAGAAGAGGAAACAGAAGAAGAAGAAGAGGAAGAAGATGAAGAAGAAGACTAAGAAGAAGAAGTGGTAGAAGAAGAACGAGAAGAAGAAAAGAAGAAGAAAAAGAAGAATAAGAAAAGGAGGAGGAATAAGAAGCAGAAGGAG
>JAIUJO010000132.1:1415000-1417500 GCA_023846275.1 Vanilla planifolia | reverse complement strand
GAAGGAGAAGAGCAAAGAGAAGAAGAAGAAGAAGAAGGAGAAGAAGAAAGAGAATAAGAAGAAGAAGAAGAAGAAGAAGAAGAAGAATAAGAAAGAGAAGAAGATGAAAAAGAAGAAGTAGTAGAAGAAGGAGAGAATAATGTAGAGAAGGAAGAAGAAGAAGTAGTAGTAGAAGAAGGAGAAAAGGATATAGAAGAAGAATTAGAAGAAAGAAGAAAAAGAAGACAAAAAAGAAGAAGAAGAAGAGGAAGAAGAAGATGAGAAAGAAGAAGTATAAATAGAAGAAGAAGAAGAAGAAGAAAAAGAAGAAGAAGAAGAATAAGAAGAAGCAGAAGAATAAGAAGAAGAAGAAGAGAAGTAGAAGAAAAAGAAGAAGAAGATGAAGAAGTAGAAGAAGAGGAAGAAGAAGAAGAAGAAGAGAAGAAGAAGAAGAGGAAGAAGAAGAAGAAGAAGAAGACGAAAAAGTAGATGAAGAATAAGAAGAAGAAGAAGAAGAAAAAGAAGAACAGAATAAGAAAAAGAAGAAGAAAAAGATGAAGAAGTAGCAGAAGTAGAAGAAGAAGAAGAAGAAGAAGAAGAAGAAGAAGAAGTTGAAGATGAAGAAAAAGAAGAAGAAGATCATGATGATGATGATTAAGAAGAAGAAGAAGAACAATAATAATAATAAAAATAAGAAGAAGAGAAGAAGAAGAAGAACCAAAAGAAGGAAAAGAAGAAGGAGAAGAAAAAGGAGAAGCTGAAGAAGAAGGAGAAGAAGAAAAGGAAGGATGAGAAGAAGAAGAAGAAGAAGAGGAAGAATACATAGTAGAAGAAGAAGAAGAGGAGGAGGAACAACAAGAATTAAAACAAGAAGAGAAGAAAAAGAAGAAGAAGAAGAAGAATAAGAAGAAGAAGAAGAAGAAGTAGAAGAAGAAGAAGAAGAAGAGGAAGAAGAAGAAAAAGAAGATGAGGAAGAAGAAGAAGAAGAAGTAGAAGAAGAAGAAGAAGAAAAGGAAAAAGAAGAGGAGGAAAAAGAAGAAGATGATGAACAAAATGAAGACGAAGAAGAAGATGTAGAAGAAGGGGAGAAGAAGGAGAAGAAGAAAATGAAGAAAAAGTAGTAGTAGTAGTAGTAGTCAAAGAAGAGGAAGAAGAAGAAGAAGGAGAAGAAGAAGAAGTAGAAGAAGTAGAAGAAGAAGGAGAAGAATAAGAAGAAGTAGAAGATGAAGAAGAAGAAGAAGAAGAAGAAAATGATGATGACGATGATAAAGACGAAAAAGAGTAAGAATAATAAGAAGAAGAAGAATAAGAAGAAGAAGAAGAAGAACCAAAAGAAGAAATTGAAGAAGGAGAAGAAGAAGAAGAAGTAGAAGAAGAAGAAGATGATGAAGAAGAAGGAGAAGAAGGAGAAGAGAAGAAGAAGAAGACGAAGAAGCAGAAGAAGAAGAACCAGAAGAAGAAATTGAAGAAGGAGAAGAAGAAGAAGTCAAAGAAGAAGAAGAAGATGAAGAAGAAGAAGGAGAAGAAGAAGGAGAAGGAGGAGGAGAAGAAGAAGAAGAAGAAAAAGAAGAAGAAGAAGAGGTAGAAGAAGTAGAAGAAGAAGAAGAAAAAGAAGAACAAGAAGAAGTTGAAGAAGAGGAAGGGGAGGAGGAGGTAGAAGAAAAAGAAGAAGCAGAGGATGAACAAGAAGATGAAGTACAAAAAAAGAATTAGAAGAAGAAGAATAAGAACAAGAGGAAGAAGAATATGATAAGAAGAAGAAAAGCACAAGAAAACGAAGAAGGAGATGGGGGATAGTTAGAACTGAAGAGGAAGTAGAAGAAGAAGCGGACGAAGAAGAAGAAGAAATAGAAGAAGAAGAAGATGAAGAAGAAGAAGAAATAGAAGAAGAAGAAGAAGAAGAAGTAGAAGAAGAAGGGGAGGAAGAAGATGAACAAGAGGAAGAGAAGTGGAAGAAAAAGAAGAACAAGAAGAAAAATATGAAGAAGAAGAAGTAGAAGAAGTGGAAGAAGAAGAAGGAGAAGAAGAAGGAGAAGAAGATAAAGAAGATGGTGAAGAGGAAGAAGTAGAAGAAGAAGCAGTAGAAGAAGAAGAAGATGACGATGATGATGAAGAAGATGAAGAAGAAGAAGAAGAGGAGGAGGACGAAGAAGATGAAAAAGATAAAGAAGAAGAAGAAGAACATGATGATGACAAAGAAGAAGAAGAAGAAGAAGAAGAAGAAGCAAAAGAAAGAAGAAGAAGAAGAAGAAACAGAAGAACAAAACGTGGAAGGAGAAGACAAAAGGAAGTTGGAGAATACGAAGAAATAAAAGGAGAAGAAAATGGAGAAGCAGAAGAAGTGGAAGAGGTAGGAGAAAGAGAAAAAGAAGAAAAAGAAGACAAAGTAGTAGAAGAAAAAGAAGAGAAAGAAGTTGAAGAAGATTAATAAGAAGTAGAAGAAGAAGAAGAACAAGAAGAAGTTAAAGAAGAAGATAAAGAAGTAGAAGAAAAAGAAGTAGAGGAAGAAGAAAAGGAAGAA
>JAIUJO010000132.1:1402500-1410000 GCA_023846275.1 Vanilla planifolia | reverse complement strand
ATTATGAAGAAGAAGAAGAAGAAGGACATGAAAAAGAAAAAGAAGTAAAAGAAGAAGAAGAAAAAGAAGAAGAAGGAGAAGGAGAAGGAGAAGAAGAAGAAGACAAAGAAGAGAAAAGGAAGTAGAAGAAGAAGTAGAAGAATAAAAAGAGGAGGAAGAAGAAGAAGAAGAAGAAGAGGAATAAGTAGTAGTAGAAGAAGAAGATGACAAAGTAGAAGAAGAAGAAGAAGAAGCAGAAGAAGAAGAAGAAGAAGAAGTAGAAGAAGAGGAAGAAAATGAAGAAGAAGAAGAAGAAGAACAAGTAGAAGAAGAAGAAGAAGAAGAAGAAGAAGAAGAGGAAGAGGAGGAGGAAGAAGATGAAGAAAATGAAGAAGAAAGAGATGAAGAAGAAGAAGAATAAAGAACAAGTAAAAGAAGAAGAATAAAATGAAGAAGTAGAAGAAGAAGAAGAAAAAGAAGAAGAAGAACAAAAAAGAAGTAGAAGAAGAAGAAGAAGGAGAATAAGAAGAAGAACAACAACAAGAAGAAGAAAGACAAGAAAAAGAAGAAGAAGAAGAAGATGATGAAGAAAAATAAAAAAAAGAAGTAGAAGAAGAATAGGAGGAAGAAGAAAAAGAAGAAGAAATAGAAGTAGATGATGGTGTTGATGAAGGCGAAGAAGAAGAAGAAGAACAAGAACAAGAAGAACAAGTAGAATAAAAAGAATAAGTAGAAGAAGAAGAGGAGGAAGAAGTAGAAGAAGAGGAAGAAGAAGAAGAAATTGAAGAAGAAGATGGTGGTGATGATAAAGATGGAGAAGAAGAAGAAGAGGAAGAAGGAGAGAAGAAGAAGATGATGAAGAAGATGAAGAAAAAGAAGTAGAAGAATAAGAAGAGGAAGAGAAGAAGAAAAGAAGAAGATGATGAAGAAGGAGGAAGAGAAGAGTGGGAGAAGTTGAAGGAGGAGGAGGAGTTGGAGAAGAAGAGAAGAAGAAGAAGAAGAAGAAGAAGAGGAAATAGGAGAAGAAGTAGAAGAAGAAGAAGAAAATTGACAAGATGAAGAGGAGGCAGAAGAAGAAGAGGAGGAAGAAGAAGAAAAAGATAAAAAAGAAAAGTAGAAGTAGAAGAGGAAGAAGAAGAAGAAGAAGAAGATGGAGGAGAAGAAGAAGAAGATGAAGAAGAAAAAGAAGAAGAAGAAGAAGAAGATGAAGAAGAAGAAGTGGAAGAGGAAGAAGAAAAATTGGAAGAAGAAAAAGAAACATAAGAACAAGACTAGAAGAAGTGGAAGAAGGAGAAAAAGAAGAAGCGGAAGAAGGATAAAAATAAGCGGAAGAAGGAGAAGATGAAGACAATGATCATGAAGAAGAAGAAGAACAAAAACAAGAAGAAGAAAAAGAAGATGACGATGATGAAGAAGAAGATGAAGAAGAAGAAAAAGAAGAAAAACTAGATAAATAAGAACAAGTAGAACTTGAAGAAGAAGAAGAAAAGAAGAAGAAGATGAAGAAGAGGAAGAGCAAGAAGAAGAAGAAGAAGAAGTGGAAGAAGAAGAAGATCGCGAAGAAGAAGAAGAAGTAAAAGATTAAGAAGAAGAAGAAGAAGAAGGCGCAGAAGTAGAAGAAGTAGAAGAAAAATAAGAGAAGAAGAAGAAGCAGAAGAAGAAGAAGAAAGAAGAAGAAGAAGAAGAAGAAGAAGAAGAAGAAAAAGAAGATGAGGAAGAAGAAGTAGATGATGACAATGAAGAGGAAGAAGAAGAAGAAGAAGAAGGAGAAGTTGAAGAGGAAGAAATAGAAGAAAAAGAAGAAGATGATGAAGAAGAAGAAGAAGAAGAAGAAGAAGAAACGAAGAAGAAGCAGAAGAAGAAGAAGTCGATGACGATGAAACAGATGAAGTTGCAGAGGAAGAAGAAGAAGAATAAGAAGATGAAGAGGAGAACAAGAAGTACTAGAAGAAGAAGTAGTAAGAGGAGTGGAAGAAGAAGAAGAAAAGAAGAAGAAGATTATCATGACCAAGAAGAAGGAGAAGTAGAAGAAGAAGAAAAAGAAGAAGAAGAAGAAGATGATGATGATGATGGTGATGATGAAGGGGAAGAAGAAGAAGAAGATGAAGATGATGAAGATGATGAAGAAGAAGTAGAGGAAGAAGAAGACAAAGAAGAAGAAGAAGAAGAAGAAGAAACAAAAGGTGAAGAAGAAGAAGAGGAAGTGGAAGAAGAAGAAGAATAAGAAGAAGTGGAAGAAAAAGAAGAAGAAGAAAACAAAGATGAAGAAGAAGAAGGGAAGAAGAATTAAATGACGATATTGAAGAAGAAGATGAAGAAGAATATGAAGAAGAAGATGACGAAGAAAAAGAAGAAGAAGATGAAGAAGAAGACGAAGATGATGATGAGGAATAAAAAGAACAAGAAAAGGATTATGAAAATGAAGAAGAAGAGGAAGAAAAAGAAGAACAAGATGAAGGGGAAGAATAAGATGAGGAAGATGCAGATGAAGAAGAAGTAAAAGAAGCAAAAGAAGTAGAAGAAGAAGAAGAAGTAGAATAAGAGGAAAAAGAAGAGGAAGAAGGGGAAAAAGGAGATGAAGCAGAAGAAGTTGAAGAATAAGAAGAAGAAGAAGAAGAGTAGTTGAAGAAGAAGAAGAAGAAGAAGAAGAAAGAGGAGGAGGAGGAGAAGAAAAATAAGAAGTAGTAGAAGAAGAAGATGAAGTTGAAGAAAAAGTAGCAGAAGAATAAGAAGTTGAAGAAGAAGAAGAAGAAGAGGAAGAAGAAGTAGAAGATGTAGAAAAAGAAGAAGAGGAAGAAGAAGAAGAAGATGACAAAAAAGAAGAAAATTAAGAAGAAGATGAAGAACAAGAAGAAGGAGATGAAAATGAAGAATAAGAAGATGAAGAAGAAGAAGCAGATGAGGAAGAAGAAGCGAAAGAGAATTAATTAGAATAGGAAGTAGAAGAAGAAGAAGAAGAAGAAGAAGAAAAAGAAGTAGAAGAAAAAGAAGAAGATGGAGAAAAAGAAGAAGAAGAAGATGATGATGAAAAAGGAAAAAAAAAGAAGAAGTAAAAGAAGAAGAAGAAGAAGAAGAAGAAGGAGAAAAGGAAGAAGAAGAAGAAGAAGAAGAAGAAGAAGCAGAAGAAGAAAAAAAAGAATAAAAAAGGAAGATGAAGAAGAAGAAGAGGATGAAGAAGTAGTGGAAGAAGAACATGACAAAGAAGAAGAAGAAGAAGTAGTAGAAGAAGAAGGACAAGAAGATTAAGAAGATGAAGAAGAAGACAAAGAAGAGGATGAAGATGAAGAAGAAGATGAAGAAGGACAAGCAAAAGAAGAAGAGGAAGAAGAAGACAAAGAGGAGGGGGAAGAAGAAGAAGAAGAATAGAATGAAGAAAATGAGCAAGGAGATGAAGTAGAGGAAGAAGAAGAAATAGCTGAAGAAGATGGTGGTGATAATGAAGGAGAAGAAGAAGAAGTAGAAGAAGAGGAAGAAGAAGAAGAAGAAGAAGAAGAAGAAGAAGAAGAAGAAGAAGTGGAAGAAGAAGAAGAAGGAGGGGGAGGAGGAGGATGGGTAGGAGAAAGAGGAGGACGAGAAGGAGGAGGAGGGGGAGGAGGAAAGGAAGAGAAGAAGAAGAAGAAAAAGTAGTAGAAGAAGAAGAAGAAACTTTAGAAGAAGAAGAAGGAGAAGAAGGAGAAGGAGGAGGAGGAGAAGAAGAAGAAGAAGATGAAGAATGGAAGAGAAAGAAGAAGAAGAAAAGGAAGGAGAAGAAGATGATGTAAAAGAAATAGAAGAAGAAGAAGAATAATGAGGAGGAGAAGAAGAAGAAAAAGTAGATAAAAAAGAAAAAGTAGAAGTAGACGAAGAAGAAGAAGAAGACGTAGAGAAAGAAGAAGAAAAGGAACAAGAAAAAGAAGAAGATGATGATGACGATGAAGAAGAAGAAGATGAAGATGAAGAAGAAGAAGAAGAAAAAGAAGAAGAAGAAGAAGCAGAAGTAAAAGAAAAATAATAATAATAATAATAATAATAATAAGAAAATGAAGAATAAAAGAAGTGGAAGGAGAAAAAGAAGTAGTGGAAGTAGGAGAAGATGAAGTAGAACAAGAAGAAGAAGAAGAAGATGACGATGATGATGAAGAAGATAAGGAAGAATAGTAAGAAGAAGATGAAGGAGAGGAAGAAGTAGAAGGTGAAGAAGCAGAGGAAGAAGAAGAATATGATAATGGTGAAGAAGAAGATGAAGAGGAAGGATAAGATGCAGAAGGAGAAGGAGAAGAAGAAGAAGAAGAAAAAGAAGAAGATGGGGATGGAGATGAACTAGAAGATGGAGAAGAAGAAGAAGAAGAAGAAGAAGATGATGAAAAAGATGAAGAAGACGGTGAGGATAATGAAGAAGGAGAAGAAGAAGAAGTAGAAGTAGTAAAATAAGAAGAAGAAGGAGAGGAAGAAGAAGATGAAGACGAAGAAGAAGAAGAAGAAGAAGAAGAAGAAGTGGAAGAAGAAGAAGAAGTGGAAGAAGAAGAAGAAGAAGGAGGAGGAGGAGGAGTTGGTGGAGGAGGTGGAGAAGGAGGAGGAGGAGGAGGAAAGGAAGAGAAGAAGAAGAAGAAAAAGAAGTAGATGAAGAAGAAGAAAATTTAGAAGAAGAAGGAGAAGAAGAAGGAGAAGAAGAAGGAGAAGAAGAAGAAGAAGAAGAAGAAGAGGAAGAAGAAAAAGAAGTAGAAGAGGAGGAAGAAGAAGATGATGAAGAAGAAGAAGAAGAAGAAGAAAAAGAAGTAGAAGAAGAATAATAATGAGGAGAAGAAGAAGAAGAAGAAGTAGATAAAAAAGAGCAAGTAGAAGTAGAAGAAGAGGAAGAAAAAGTAGTAGAAGAAGAAGAAGAAGAAGCAGAAGAAGAAGCAGAGAAAAAAGAAGAAGAAGAAGAGAATGATGATGATGATTATGATGAAGATTAAGAAGAAAAAGAACCAGAAGTAGAAGAAAAATAGGAAGAAAAAGAAGAAGAAGAAGAAGAAGAAGAATAGAAGAAGTGGAAGAAGTAGAAAAAGTAGAAGTGGAATAAGAAGAAGATGAAGAATATGATGAAGAAGATGAAGAAGACGAGATGATGATGATGAAGATGATGAGGAAGAACATGAAGAGGAAGATGAAAGAGAGGAAGAATAATGAGATGAAGAAGAAGAAAAAGAAGAATATGATGATGGAGAAAAAGAATATGAAGAAGAAGGAGAAGAAGTAGATGGAGAAGGAGAAGAAGAAGAAGAAGAAGAAGGAGAAGAAAAAGAAGAATAAAAGAAAGGAAAAGAAGAAGAAGAAGAAGAAGAAGAAGAGGATCAAGAAGGAGAAGAAGAGGAGGAGGAAGAAGAAGAAGAAATAGAAGAAGAAGATGATGGTGATGTGAAGGAGAAGCAGAAGAAGAAGAAGAAGAAGAAGAAGAAGAAGATGATGATGATGATGATGCTGATGAAGTAGAAGAAGAAGAAGAAGAAGAAGAAGAAGTAGAAGAGGAAGAGGAATAAGAAGAAGAAGAAGAAGAAGATTATGAAGAAGAAGAAGATGATGATGAAGAAGAAGGAGAACTGGAAGCGAAAGAAGAAGAAGCTGGAGGTAGAAGAGGAGGAGGAGGTGGAGGAGGAGAAGAGACAAAGAAGAAGAAAGAGGAAGAAGAAGAAGAAGAAGAAGAAGAAGAAGAAGAAGAAGAAGAAGAAGAAGAAGAAGAAGAAGAAGATGATGATGATGATGAAGAAGAAGAAGAAGAGGAAGATTAAAATTAAGAAGATGAAGGAGGAGGAGGAGAAGAAGAAGAAGAAGTTGAAGAAGAAGAAGTAGAAGTAGAAGAAGAGGAAGAAGAAGAAGAAGAAGTTGAAGGAAAACAAGATGAAGAAGAAGAAGAAGAAGATGGAGAAGGAGAAGAAGATGAAGAAGAAGAAGTCGAAGTAGATAAAAGAACAAGTAGAAGTTGATGAGGAAGATGAAGAAGAAGAAGAAGATGAAGAAGGAGAAGAAGAGGAAGAAGAAAAAGAAGAAGAAGATGATGATGATGACGATCACGATGATGACGATGATGAAGAACGTGAATAAGAAGAAGAAGAAGAAAAATAAGAAGTAGAAGAAGAAGTGTAAAAGAAGAAGAAGAAAAAGAAGAAGGGAAAGGAGAAAAAGGTGAAGAAGAAGAAGATGAAGAAGATGATGATGACGAAGAAGATGAAGAAGAATATGAAGAGGAAGATGAAGATAAGGAAGCAGAAGTAAATACAGAAGAAGTAGAAGAAGAAAAAGAAGATGAAGACGATGATGATGACATAGAAGAAGAAGGAGAAGAAGAAATGGAACAAGAAGAAGAAGGAGGTGAACAAGAAGATGAAGAAGAAGATGAAGTAGAAGAAGAAAAAGAAAAATTAATAGAAGATGAAGAAATAGTAGAAGAAGAAGAAGAAGAAGAACAAGAAGAACTGGAAGAAGAAGAAGAAGAATGAGAAGAAGAAGAAGAAGAAGAAGAAGAAGAAGAAGAAGAAGAAATGGAAGAAGAACAAGTAGAAGAGGAGGAGGAGGAAGATGAAGAAGAAGAAGAAGAAGAAGAAGAAGGTTATGAAGAAGAAGAAGATGAAGAAGAAGATGATGGAGGTGGAGGAGGAGGAGGAGGAGAGAAGAAGAAGAGGAAGAATCAAGAGAAGAAGAAGAAGAAGAAGAAGAAGTTGGAAATTAAGAAGAAGAAGAAGGAGGAGAAGAAGAAGAGGAAGAAGAAGGAGCAAAAAATTAAGAAGATGAAGAAGGAGGAGGAGGAGGAGAAGGAGGAGGAGAAGAAGAAGAAGAAGAAGAAGAGGAAGAAGAAGCGATAGATGAGGAAGAAGAAGAAAAGGACGAGGAAGAAGAAGTAGAAGAAAATGAAGTAGAAGAACGAGAAGGAGAAGAAGGACATGAAGAAGAAGAAGAGGAAGAAGTAGATAAAAAGAACAAGTAGAAGTAGATGATGAAGAAGAACAAGAATAAGAAGTAGAAGAAAAAGAGGAAGAAGAAGAAGAAGAATATAAGGAAGAAGAAGAAGAAGAAGAAGAAGAAGATGATGATGATGATGTTGAAGAACATGAAGAAGTATAAGAAGAAAAAGAAGAAGAACTAGAAGAAGAAGTAGAAGAAGAAGAAGAAAAATGGGAAGAAGAAGAAGAAGGAGTAGAAGAAGAAAAAGTAGAAAAGGAAGCATAAAAAGATGAAGGCAAAGATGAAGAAGAAGAAGAAGATCATGATGAAGATGAAGAAGATGAAGAAGATTAAGAAGAATATGAAGAGGAAGATGAAGAAGAGGAAGAAGAAGAAGATGATGATGATGAAGAAAAGAAGAAGAAAAGAAGAAGAAGAAGAAGAAGAAGAAGAAGAAGATGATGATGATGATGACAATGAAGAAGAAGGAATAGGAGAAGAAGAAGAAGAAGAAGAGAAAGAAGAAGATGAGTAAGGAGATGAAGTAGAACAAGAAGAAAAAGAAGAGGAACAAGAAGATGGTGGTGATATTTCAAAAGAAGAAGATGAAGAAGAAGCAGAAGA
>JAIUJO010000132.1:1390000-1400000 GCA_023846275.1 Vanilla planifolia | reverse complement strand
AGAAGAAGAAGAAGAAGAAGAAGAAAATTTAGAAGAAGAAGAAGAAGAAGAAGAAGAAAAAGAAGAAGGAGAAGAGGAAGAAGAGGAGGAAAGAGAAGAAGAAGATGAAAAAGAAGAAGATCAAGAAGAAGAAGAAATAGAAGAAGAAGATGAAGAAAAAGAAGTAGTCGTAGTAGTAGTAGTAGTAGAAGAAGAAGAAGAAGGAGAAGAACAAGAAGTAGAGGAAGAAGAGGAAGAAGTGCAAGAAGAGCACGAAGAAGAAGAAGATGGGGAACAAGCAGAAGAAGAAGAAGATGATGATTAAGAAGAAGAAAAGGAAGATGAAGAAGAAGAAAAAGAAGATGAAGAAGAAGAAAAGGAAGTAGGAGAAATAGGAAAAGGAGGTGGAGGAGGAGAAAAAGGAGTAGAGAAGGAAGAAGAAGAAGTAGAAGAAGTGGAAGTAGATGAAAAACAATAAGAATAGAAGAAGAAGAAAAACAAAAACAACAAAAAGAAGAAGAAGAAATTAAGAAGTAGAAGAAGAGGAAGAAGAAGAAGAAGAAGTAGAAGAATAAAAAGAAGAGGAAGAGGATGCTGAAGAAGAAGAAAAAGAAGAAGAGAAAGAAGAAGAAGAAGATGTGGAAGAAGAAGAAGAAAACTAGGAAGAAGTAGAAGAAGAAGAAAAAAAAGGAAGAAAAAGAAGAAGAAGAAGAAGAAGAAGAAGAAGATGAAGAGTTGGAAAAAGAAGAAGAATAGGAAAAAGAAGAAATAATAAGGGAAAGAAGAAGAAGAAGAAGTAGAAGTACAAGAAGAAGAAGCTTAAGAAGAAAAAGAAGAAGAAGAATAAGAACAAGAGGAAAATGAAGGAGAAGAACGAGAAAAAGATGAAGAAAAAGAAAGAGAGGAAGAAGAAGAAGAACAAGTTGAAGAAGAAGATGAAGAAGAAGAAGAGGAAGAGGAAAAAGAAGAAGAAGAAAAAATAAAAAGCAAAAAGAAAAAAAAAAGAAAAAGAAGACAAAGAAGAAGAAGAAGTAGAAGAGTGGAAGAAGCAGAAGAGGAAGAATAAGAAGATGAAGAAGAGGAAAATAAAGAGGAAGAAGAAGAAGAAGATGAAGTAGATGAAGAAGTAGTAGTAGAAGATGAAGAAGAAGAAGAGGAAGAGAAAGAAGAAGAAGAACTAGAAGAAGTAGAAGAAGAAGATGAAGAAGAAGGGGAAGAAGAAGAGGAAGATGAAGTAGAAGAAGCAGCAGAAGAAGAAGAATAAGAAAAGAAGTAGCAGAAGAATGAGAAAAAGTAATTGTAGAAGAAGAAGAAGAAGAAGAAGAAGAAAAAGAAGAAGAAGATGATGATGATGAAGAAGAAGCATAAGAAGAAGAAGAAGAAGAAGAAGAAGAAGAAGTTGATGATGTAGAAGAACGAGAAGAAGAAGAAGAAGAAGAATAAGAGGAAGAAGAAGAAAAACAAGAGCAAGAAGAAGTAGTAGAAGAGGTAGAGGAAGAAGAAGAAGAGGAAGAAGTAGAAGAAGAAGGAATAAGAAGAAGAAGAAGATGAAGAAAATGAAGAAGAAGAAGAAGAGGAAGAAGAGCAAGAAGAGGAAGAAGAAGAAGTAGTAAAAGAGAAAGAAGTAGAAGAAGAAGAGAAGGAAAAGGAGAAGATAATGATGATGATAATAAGATGAAGAAGAATATGAAGGGGAACATCTAGAAGAGGAAATAGAATAAGAACAAAAAGAAAAAGAAGAAAAAATGAAGAAGAAAAAATAGAAGAACAAGAAGAACAAGAAGAAGAAGAAGATGTAGAGGAAAAAGAAGAAGAAGAAGAGGAAGAAGATGAAGAAGAAGAAGAAAAGAAGAAAAAAAAGAAAAGAAGAAAATTAATAAGAAGAGGAAAGAGAGGAAGAAGAAGAACAAGGCGAAGAAGAAGAAGAAGAAGAAGAAGAAGAAGAACAATAAGAAAAACAGGAAGAAGAGGAAGAAGAAGAAGAAGAAGAAGAAGAAGAAGAAGAAGAAAAAGGGGAAGATGAAGAAGAAAAAAGAAGATGATGAAGAAGAAGACAGATAGGATGAAGATGTTGAAGAAGAAGAGGTAGAAGAAGTGGAAGAAGAGGAAGAGGAAGGAGGAGGATAGGGAGGAAGAGGAGGAGGAGGAGGAGAAGAAAAAGAAGAAAAAGAAGAAGTGGAAGAAGAAGGAGAGGAAGAAGAAGAAAAAGAAGAACAAAATTAAGAAGATGAGGAAGAGGAAGAAGAAGAAGAAGAGGAAGAGGTAGGAGAAGAAGAATAAGATAAAGTAGAAGAAGAAGAAGAAGAAGTAAAAGTAGTAGTAGAGGAAGAAAAAGAAGAAGAAAAAGAAGAAGAAGAAGAAGAAGAAGAAGAAGAAGATGGAAAAGTAGAAGAAGTAGTAGTAGAAGAAGAAGATGAAGAAAAACAAGAAGGAGAAGAAGAAGAAGTAGAAGAAGAAGAAGTGGAAGATGTAGAAACAGATGAAGAAGAAGGTGGAGGAGGAACAGGAGAGGAGAAGAATAAGAAGATGAAGTGGAAGATGAAGAAGAACAAGAAGAAGAAGTGGAAGAAGAAGAAGAAGAAGAAGAAAGTTAAGAAGAAGAAGAAGAAGAAGAAGAAAATTAAGAAGAAGAAGAAGAACAAGAACAAGAAGTAGTAGTAGAACAAGAAGGAAAACAAGAATAAGAAGAAGAGGTTGAAGAAGAAGAAGAAGAATAAGAAGAAGAAGAAGATGATGTTTATGATGATGATGAAGGAGAAGAGGAAGAAGAAGAAGAAGAAGGGGAAGAAGAAGAAGAAGAAGAAGAAGAAGAAGAAGAAGAAGAAGTTGAAGAAGAGGAGGAAGAAGAAGAGGAAGATGAAGAGGAAGAATAATAAGAAGAAGAACATGATGATGATGAAGAAGAAAAAGAACAAGATGAAGTGGAAGAAGAGAAAGAAGAAGAAGTAGTAGTAGTAGAAGAAGAAGAAGAAGAGGAAAAAGAGGAAGAGGAGGAAAAAGAAGCAGAAGAAGAAGAAGAAGAAGAAGATGTTGAAGAAGAGGAAGAAAAAAAAGGACAAGCAAAAGAATAAGAAGAAGATGATGAAGAAGAAGAAGAACAACAAGAAGAAGAAAAGTAGTTGTACAACTAGAAATAGAAGAAGAAGAAGAAGAACTAGAAGAAGAAATAGAAGATGAAGAAACAGAAGATGTAGAAGAAGAAGAAGAAGATGAATTTTAAGAAGAAAAAGAAGGTGAAGAAGAAGAAGAAGAAGAGGACGAAGAAGAAGATGAGGAAGAGGAAAAGGAAGGAGAAGAAGAAGATGAAGATGAAGAAGAAGAAGATTAGGAGGAAGAAGAAGTAGAAGAAGAGGAAGTAGAAGAAGTAGAAGTAGAAGAAGAAGAAGAAGAAGAAGAGGAGAATGAGAAAGAAGAGAAAAAAGAAGAAAAAGAAGAAAAAGAAGCTTAAACAGAGGTAGAAAAAAAGGAGAAGTTGAAGAATAAGAAGAAGAAGAAGAAAAAGAAGAAGACGAAGAAGAAGAAGAAGAAGAAGAAGAAGACGAAGAAGAAGAGGTAGAAGAAGAAGAAGAAGAAGAAGAGGAAGAAGAAGAACAAGATGGATGAGGGAGGAAGGAGGAGGAGGAGTAGTAGTAGGAGGAGGAGGAGGAGATGAAGAAGAAGAAGAAGAAGAAGAGAAGGAAGAAGAAGAGGAAGAAGAAGATGAAGAAGAAGAAGAGCAAGAAGAAGAAAAAATAGAAGAAAAACAAGGAGAAGAAAATGAAGAAGAAGAATAGGAAGAACAAGATGATGAAGAAGAGGAAGAAAAACTAGGATAAGAAGAAAAAGAAGACGAAGAAGAAGAGGAAAAAGAAGAATAAGAAGAAGAAGAAGAAGATGGTGAGGAAGAAGAAGAAGAAGGAGGACGTGGAGTAGAAGAAGAAGATAAAGAAGAGGAAGAAGAAGAAGAAGTGGAAGAAGTGGTAGAAGTGAAGATTTTTGTGCTTAGGGAAATCCCACAAGAGGGGGGTGAATTGTGGTAAATAAAGTTTTCTTTCAATTTTAGGTTTCAATTAAAAATTAAATGTGTTAAGCACGAATAAGAAGAAATATAACACACAAGAGTTTTAAGATGGTTTGACACAAAATCGAGCCTACATCCACGCCAACAGGTGTTGGGCAAAACAATACTAAAAATACCAAATTACAATCGAGGTTTTTCGTACGGTTCACCTCAAACCTACTTGGGATTTTTCCTACGGCTAATCCCGAACCTACTTGAGTTTTTTCAGGCTCAACTCAAACCCAGAGCTTTTGCACAATGCCGGGATGCCCTTACCCCAAAGAACAGAATACAAAAATTAGCAAAATTTAAAATAACTTGAAGTGAACAGGCACACACGATCGAAAAAAAGAGGAATAGAGATTGAGAGATTGTTGAAGTAATAACCTCTCATTCGGAATCCTTCTTGCCACTTTCTCTTTATGAAATTAGAAGCACCATGTTCACTTGATTTTACTCGAAGTCATGATCTGAAAGCTTTGAGATCTTAGCAAAATGTAACCTCTAGAAGTTCTTCATTCTTCCCTATTTATAGAACTTAAATTTGAGCTCTAAAATCACTTCCAACGGCTCTTAAAATAAACTAGCCGTTTGTGTAACGGACGGAAAACAACTACCGTCCGATTCGGGCCCAAACACGGACGGCACGGATTGAACCTCTAATTTACCGTTTGAGATTAATCTCGTCCGTTCGATCTGGGCGGGCTTGATCTGAGCAGCGCGCATACTACCCTACATGTATTAGTAAATTGTGTTCTGGCATAATTCAAATTAAAACAGTTTACCTCAATGGTTCCGTGTCCTGGCGCATATCCGCGCAGCCTGGGTTCGATTGTTCTGCATGTTATTTTTGGCTGAATAATCTCAGCCGTCCGATCGCGCTTGTTCTTTTGATTTCTTTGATAGTAAGGTTGGATTTTAGTCCCACATCGTTGAAAATTCTTTGCCATTGCGCTTTAAAGGTAATTTTCTCCCTGTTACTCTCGAGCCTCTTTGGGGTTACTTCCCTCCTTCCTTGACCAGGATTTCATCACTTGGTTCGGGTTGACTTGATCTTGCACTGTTCTGTCGTCGTCTATGACCTGAAATTGCCGTGCTCCGTTCGGCGTTGCCTGCGGCATGAATTCCTTTCGATTATGGGCACCCCTACCGGGTAAGCCCACCAATTTTTTATATTTATTATTTTTTTAAAATTTCTAAAAGCCTGGATGGGCCAGTGGTCGAGTCGGGTCGACCCGCCAAATGGTACAGTGAAAATTCCCGAGAGTAACGTTGTTTTAGGGTGTTTTGTGGGAATTTATGTGCCAAAATATTTAATATAAGTGTACCAAAATACTTTTATATTACAATAGTATTATAAGTTTTCTAAATGACTATGAAAAGAAATTCATGAAAAATAATTCCTAAATAATTTTAAAAAATCAAATACCAATGTCTATACTTTTTGTCAATAAAGCTTGGCCCAAAATTGAAAATTCAAAAATTATTAATTTTATAACATTTTTAAATATTAATACTACTAGTGTGCCACATCATCTCAAAATTTGGACATATCAAATTTAAGAAAAATAAAAAGAAAATCAAGTATGAGAGCTTTAGTACATGTCTTCAATTTCCTCGAAGCTTGCCATGACTCTAAGAGCCTTGAAGACCACTATTTTAGGCATTTAAAGTTCATGGCTTATCTTAATTGAATATTAACAATTTTTTTTAGAACAAGCCCGTATGAAATATAAACATTTATTCTTGACTCATAAAACACAAGGGTGGTAACAAGAAGAAGATGTAGAGGAAGAAGGGGAAGTTGAAGAAGAAGAAGAAGAAGAAGAAGAAGAAGAAGAAAAAGAAAAAGTTATAGTAGTATTAGCAGTAGTAGAGGAAGAAGAAGAAGAAGAAGAAGGAGAAGAAGAAGTTGTAGTTGTAGAAGAAGAAGAAGATGTTGATGAAGAAGAAGAAGAAGAAGAAGAAGAAGAAGAAGAAGATGAAGAAGAAAAAGAAGAAGAAGAAGAAACAGAAGAAGAAGAAGAAGAAGAAGAAGAAGAAGAAGAAGAAGAAAAAGAAGAGGTGGAGGAAGATGAAGAAGAAGAACTAAAAGTAGAAGAAGAGGAAGAAAATGCATTAGTAGAAGTAGTAGTAGTAGAAGAAGAAGAAGAAGAAGAAGAAGAAGAAGAAGAAGAAGAAGAAGAAGAAGAAGAAGAAGAGGAAGAAGAAGAAGAAGAAGAAAAAGGAGAAGAAGAAGAAGGAGAAGCAAAAGTACAAGAAGAAGAAATATAATAAGAAGAAGAAGAAAAAGAAGTAGAAGAAGTAGTAATAGAAGTTGAGGAAGAAGATGAAGAGGAAGAAGAAGAGAACAAAAAAGTAGAAGATGTTGAAGAAGAAGAAGAAGAAGAGAACAAAGAAAAAGAAGAAGAAGAAGAAGAAGAAGAGGAAGAAGAGGAAGAATAAGAAGTAGAAGTAGAGGAAGAAGAAGAAGAAGAGGAGGACAAAAAATGGAAGAAGAGGAAGAGGAAGAAGAAAAAGAAGAGAAAAAAGTGAAAGGAAAAATGGGGAAGTAGAAGAATAAGAATAAGAATAAGAAGAAGAAGAGGAAGTAGTTGTAGTAGAGGAGGAAGAAGAAGAAGAAGAAGAAAAAGTAGAAGGGGAAGAAGAAGATGAAGAAGAAGACGAAGAAGAAGAAGATAAAGAAGAAAAAGAAGAAGAAGAAGAAGAAGAAGAAGAAGAATAAGAAGAATAGGAAGAAGAAAAAGAAAATTGAGGAGGAGATGAAGGAGGAGGAGGAAGAAGAGTAGTAGAAAAAGATGAAAAACAAGAACAAAAAGAAGAAGAAGAAGAAGAGGAGGAAGACGAAGAAGAAGAAGAAGAAAAACAACAACAACAATAACAATAAGATGTAGAACAAGAAGAAGTAGAAGAAGAATATGGAGACGATGAAAAAGAAGAGGAAGAAGAAGAAGAGGAGGACGAAGAGGAGGAAGAAGAAGAAGGAAAAAGGAAGAAGAAGAAGAAGAAGAGGAAGTAGAAGTACAAGAAAAAAAAGTAGTAGAAGAAGAAAAAGAAGAAGAGGAAGAAGAAGCAAAAGAGGAAGAGGAAGAAGAAGAAGAAGAAGAAGAAGAAGAAGAAGATGATGATGATGATGAAAAAGGAGAAGAAGAAGAAGAAGAGGAAGAAGAAGTAAAGAAGAAGAAGAAGAAGAAGAAGAAGAAGAAGATGTAGAAGAAGAAGAAGAAGAAGTAGAAGAGATAGAAGGGAAAGAAGAAGAAGAGGAGGAAGAAGAAGAAGTAGAATAAGAAGAAGAATATGGTGATGATGAGGAAGAAGTAGAAAAAGAAACACAAGAAGAATAAGAAGAGGAAGATGAAGCAGTAAAAGAAGATGAAGAAAAAGAGGATGAAGGAGGGATGAAGAAGAAGAAGAAGAAGAAGAAGAGAAGAAGAAGAAGAAGAATAAGAAGATGAAAGAGGAGGTGCAAGAGGAGGAGAAATAGCGAAAGGAGGAAGAGGAGGAGGAGGAGAAGAAGTGGTAGTAGTAGTAGTGGTAGAAGAACAACAACAAGAAGAAGAAGAAGAGGAAGAAGAAGTAAAAGAACAAGGAGATGAAGATAGAGAAGGAGTAGAAGAGGAAGAAGAAGAAGAAGAAGAAGAAGAAGAAGAATAAGAAGAGGAACAAGAAGAAAGAAAAGAAGAAGAAGAGGAAGAAGAAGAAGAAGAAGAAGAAGATGAAGAAAAAGAAGCAGGAAAAGAAGAAGAAGAGAAGAAGAAGCAGGAGAAGAAGAAGAGGAAGTAGTAGGAGATGAAGAACAAGAAGACGAAAAAGAAGAAGAACTAGAAGTAGAAAAAGAAGAAAAAGAAGAAGAAGAAGAAGAGGAAGAAGAAGAAGAAGAAGAAGTGGAAGAAGAAGAAGAAGAGGAAGAAGGAGAAGATGAAGATGAAGAAGAAGTAGTAGTAGTAGAAGAAGAAGAAGAAGATGAAGAAGAAACAAAAGTCGAAGAAGGAGAAGTTGAAGAACAAGAAGAAGGAGAAGTAGAAGGAGAAGAAAAAGAAGAAAAATTGGAAGAAGAAGGAGGAGAAAGAGGAGGATGAGGAGCGGATGAAGAAGAAGAAGAAGAAGAAGAAGATGAAGAAGAAGACGAAGAAGTAGAGCAAGAAAAAGAGAAAAAAATTAAGAAGAAAAAGAAGAAGAAGAAGATGATCAAGAAGGAGAAGATGCTAAACAAGAAGATGAATAAGAAGAAGAAGAAGAAGAAGAAGCAGAGGAAGAAAAAGTAGAAGAAGAAGAAATGAAAAAGAGGAAGAAGAAGTTGAAGAAGAAGCTGAAGAAGAAAAGATGAAAAGTAGAAGAAGAAGAAGAAGAAGAAGGTAAAGAAGAAGAAGAAGAAGAAGAAGAAGAAGGAGAAGCAGAAGAAGGAGAAGGTGTAAAAGATGAAGAAGTAAAAGAAGAAGAAAAAGAAGAAGATGACGTTGAAGGCAAAGATGAAAAAGAAGAAGAAAAAAAAGAGGATGATGAAGATGAAGATGAAGAAGAAGAAGAAGAAGGTGATCATGATGAAGAAGAAGAAGAAGAACCAGTAGAAGGAGAAGAAGAAGAAGAAGAAGATGAAAAAGAAGATGATGATGACAATAAAGAAGAAGAGGAAGAGGAAGAAGAAGAAGAAGAAGCAGAAGAAGAAGAAGAAGATGAAGGAGAAATTTAGGAGGAGGAGGAGGAGGAGAAGAAGAAGTAGAAGAAGAAGAAGAAGAAGAAGACAAAGAAGAAGAAGAAGAAGAAGCAGAAGCAGAAGAAGAAGGAGAAGGAGAAGAAGAAGGAGAAGAAGAAGAAGTACAAGAAAAAGAAGATAAAGATGAAGAAGAAGAAGAAGGTGATGATGATGACGACGAAGAAAAAGACGAAGGAGAAGAAGAAGAAAACGGAAGAAGAAGAAGAAGAAGAAGCAGTAGATGAAGAAAAATTAGTAGAAGTAAAAGAAGAAGATGCACAAGAAGAAGAAGAAGAAGAATAAAAAGAACAAGAAGGACAAGAAAATGAAGAAGAAGAGGAAGAAGAAGAAGAAGTAGTAAAAGAAGGAAAATATGACGAAAAAGTAGAAGAAGAAGTAGTAATACAAGAAGATGAAGTAGTAGAAGAAGAAGAAGAAGAAGAAGATGATAATGATGATAAAGAAGAAGAAAAATAAGAAGAAGAAGGAAAAGAAAGAGAATAAGAGTTAGAAGAGGAAGATGAAGAAGATGTAGAATAAGAAGATAAGGAAGAAGAAGAAGAAGAAGAAGAAGAAAATAAAGAAGAAGAAGAAGAGGATGAGGAAGAAGCAGAAGACGATGAAGAAGAAGAATTTGAAGAAGAAGAAGTAGTAGAAGAAGAAGATTAAGAAGAAGGAGAAGAAGAAGTAGAAGAATGAGAAGAAAGAGGAGGAGGAGGAGAAGAAGAAGAAGAAGAAGAAGAAGAAGAAGAAAAAGTGGATGAAAAAGAAGAGCAAGATGAAGAGAAGAAGAAGAAGAGTAAGAAGAACAAGAAGTTGTAGTTGAAGGAGATGATGAAAAAGAAGAAGAAGAAGAAGAAGAAGAAGAAGGAGGAGGAGAAGAAGAAGAATAATTAGAAGAAGATGTTGAAAAAGAAGAAGAAGAAGAAGAAGAAGGAGAAGAAGAAGAAGAATGAAAAGAAAAGGAAGGAGAAGGACAAGAAAGAGAAGAAGAAGAAGAAGGAGAAGGAGGAGGAAGATGAGAAGAAACAGAAGAAAAAAAAGGAGAAGAAGAAGAGAAGAAGAAGAAGAAAATTAAAAAATAATAATAATAAATAATAATATGTCCAAAAAAGAAGATGAAGAAGAAGAAAGAAGAAGAAGAAGATGACGTGGAACATCAACAAGAAGAAGATAAAGAAGAAGAAGAAGAAGAAGAACATGATTATGATGATGATGATGAAGAGATGAAAAAGAAGTAGAAGAAGAAGAAGAAGATGAAGAAGAAGAAGAAGAAGAAGAAGAAGAAG
>JAIUJO010000132.1:890000-1377500 GCA_023846275.1 Vanilla planifolia | reverse complement strand
AATGAAGAAGAAGATAAAAAGAAGAAGAAGAAGAAGAAGAAGAAGAAAAAGAAGAAAAAGAAGAAAAAGAAGATGTAGAAGTAGAAGTAGAAGAAGATGATAAACACCTTTGCACACTCACACCATGCACATAAGCATGTACAAAAAATATACTTAATTGCATACATACACGTACACACACACATGCACATACATAAACAAGGATGCAAAACACACGCACCCACATACCAATATGTACACACGCAAAAACACATTCTCACATGCATGCATGCTGATAGATGCACACACGCATATGTATGCACACACGTGCAAAAGAACACTTAACATGCACCCAAAAACTGTCCAACACACACACACTTACTTGCACATAAACTCACACACGTACACTCTCACTTATTCATAAATATGTGGACACACATTTGCACTAAGGCATACACTCACATAGACACCATGAGCACACACTTGAATACACACAAAATCACATTCCCACACATATTCATTGGCCCACATGCGTACACACACATGCACACACAGAAAGACTTATACAGATGTGTGTACACAAACACCTACACACACACCCACACACAAGAATTGAAAGCCATGCATGCTTATACACCAACATCGATACACATGTGCATGCATCTACACACACATACACACTCAAAAAAATTATGTAGATGTATACCCAAATGGACACACACAAACATGCACATACACCACCACTCACACATATGTGCACACACCACCACACACACATCCGCATATATGAAAACCTAGACACATGTATACACACACAAATATACATGCAAACACACATGCATATGCTTGTAAACATGCACAAAAACATGTGTACATATGTGTGTGTTCCTATGCATCTGTTTACATGTGTGTGTGTGTGTGCTTGTGTCATTTGTATGAGTATGTGCTTGTGTGCATTTGTAGATATGTGTGTGCTTTATGAGCATGTTTGAATGTGTATAGGTGTGGATCTGATAATATATATGCATGTGCATGCATGAATGTGCTTGTGCATGGATGCATATGCATGCATTAATGTGCTTTTGCAAGTATGCATATGCATGTGTCTACATGTGTGTGACCTTGTGTATGTATGTTTATGTGCCTATGTGTGTGCTTGTGAGTGCATGTTCTTATGCACATGCATGCTCCTCTGTGCATGCATTCATGTGAGACCATATGCATGTGTGTTTTAGTGTGTCCGTGTGCATGTGTGTACATGTATGTGTATATGTACATTTGTATTACTATTTTTGTGCATTCATATTTATGCATATGTGTGAATAGAAGTGTTTTCTTGGATGTGCATGCATTAGCTTGTACATGTATGCTGTGTGCATGTTTTTTTGTGCGTGTGCTTATATCTATGCTTATGAGTACATGTGTTTATGCATGTGCATGTGTATGGAAGTGTGCACATGTGTGTCCTTATGTTTGTGTATGTGAGTGTGTGCATTTATGTATTTGTGGTTGTGTTTGCATTGGTGTGTTTAGGTGTGTATGTGTCTACATGAACACGCAATCATGTGTGTGTGGTTGTGTGGATATGTGTGTGCTTGTTTGCATGTGTTTATATGCATGTGTGTATGCGTATTGGTGTTTGTGTGTGCATTTGTTTATTCTCGTTCATGTGTTTGTGTGTATATACCTACAAGTGCATGCACATGTGTGTATGCATGTGTGTGTGTGCATGCATGCATAATTGTATGTATTTCTCTACATGAGTGTATGGGTGTGAGAGTGGGTATGGGTGTGTGTGTCATTTGTTCATACAAACATGTGCGTATGAGTATTCATGGTTCCTATATGAGTGTTTATGTGTATGTACCTATGCATGTTTGTGTGTTGGTAAATGTGTGTGCGTGTGCATGTGTCTATACATGTGTGTGTGCATGCATACGTACATGTGTTTGCACATGTGCCTATATTTGTGTGCACGTGTGTGTGCATGTGTGTGTGCTTGTGTGTGTGTGTGCATCTACATATGCTAGTGCATGTGTGTATATGACTATGCATATGTGTGTATGTGTACATACATATGTGTGTGTGTGAGTGTGCGTGCATATGTGCATATGTGTGTGTGAGATATTTTGTGGATGTGTGTGAGCATAGAAGTGCATGTGCATGTGAATTTTTGTGCTAATGAGTTTGTTTATATATGTGTTCTTGTGTGTAGGTGTGGGTGCTTGTTTGAGTACTTGCATGAGTGTGTGCATTTGTTTGTGTGCATTTGCATAAGTGTATATGTGTTTACATGTGCATGTGTGAATGTGTGTCTTTGTGAACGGGTGAGAGCTTGTGTATGTGTGTATACATGCATGTGTGTGTGTGTGTGTATTTGTGCATATGAGGATATGTGCTTGTGTGGATGTGTGCTTGTGTGCATGCATGATTATGTGTGTGTACATGCTTTTTAGTGGGCATGTATGTGGGTGTATGTGGTTGTGTGTGTCTATCAATTTGTGCATGTGTTCATGCATGAGTGTGCATGCATGTATGTGTGCATATGTGTGTTTGGTTGAGTGTATATGCATGGGTGTGTGCATGTCTGTTAGTACATGTGCGTTTGTTCATGGTGTGCATGCATGTGTGTGCATTTATGTGTGTATGTGTGCATGGGCGTGTGCATGTGTGCATGCACATGTGTTTTGTGCATTTTTATTTATGTGCATATGTGTATTTATTCATGTGCATGCTTGTATCTATGCATGTGAATGCATGCATTTGCATATATGTAAGTGGTTATGTGTGTGCATGCATAGATCTTTGTGTTTGTTTAGGAGCATGCATGTGCATATGCAAATGCACATATGTGTAGGTGTGTGTCAGTGTGTTTATGCATGCATTTTTACATACATGTGTTCATGTTTTTGTGTGTGTATATGCATCTATATGTGTGTGAGTGTGTGTGTGTGTGTTCTTACGTGAGTGCATGCTTGTGCAAGTGTATGTGTGCATTCGCATATGTGTGAGCAAATTGGGTGTATTTTGCATGAGTGTGCAAGTGTCTGTGGTTGTACATGCATATGCATATGTCTGTGCATGTATATTTGTAGGCGTTCTTATGTATGTGTGTGCCTCAGCATGTCGATGTGAGTGTGTGCATGTGTATTGCATGCATGTGCATGTGCTTGTGTGTGCATGTGGATGTCAATGTACTTGTTTGAGCATGGGTGCCTATGTGTGAGTACATGCATATGTGCATGTCTTCTTCTGTGTGTGTGTGCCTACATATGAGTGTGCATGTCTGCATGTTTGCATGCATCTGGATCGGTGTTTGCATGCTTGTGTGTGTGTGTGTGCATATGCATGTGCATTCAAACATGCATGTGCCTATGTATGTGTGTGTGTGTGTGCATATGTGCATTTTTGTCTATGTATGGATATGCATGTGCATGTGTTTGTACATACATATCCAGTTGCATGCTTATGTGTGGATGCATGCATGGACATCATCTATTCATGTTTCTTTCTTTACATCCCTTTGTTTGAACATCTATGATTGTGTTTGTGTGTGTGCACCTACATGCAAGTGTGTGTGCATGGGAATGAGTCTTTGTGGGGGCATGTGTGTTTGTGTGTACAAATATTGTGCATGTGTGTGTGGGTATGTGTCTACACAAGTGAGTCCATATGGGGAAGTGTGTGTGCATGCATCCATGCATATATGCATTAGTGCATATTTGTATGTGTGAGAGCATGTTTGTGTGTGTGTGTTTTTGTGTGCATGTGTGTGCTTATGTGTATGTGAGTTTGCATGCATGCTGTTCATGTGTGTATGTGTGTTGTGCAAGCAAGTGTGTGTGTGTGCATGCCTATGTTTATATCTATGTATGTGATTGTATGTATTTACTTGTGTGTGCATGCATGTGTGTGTGCTTATGTGTGAGTACATTTTTGTTCTTGTGAATTTGCACACATGTTCATGGGAGCGTGTGTGCTTGTGTGCATGTATGTCTTCGTGGGTGTGAGTGTGTTCATTTGTGGTTGCATATGGGTACGAGTGTGTGAGAGTGATTGTGCGCGTGTGTTTATGTGTGCATGTGTGTGACTTCTTGTGCGTACATGTGTGCATATGTGTGTATCTATATGCTTATGTGTCTATATGTTTATGCTTGTGCATATGTGCATGTATGTGCATATATGTGTGTGTGTGCTTGTGTGTGTATGCATGTGTGTGTGTGTGCATGACGCACACATGTGTGTGAGGGTGTATGTGTGTGATGGTGTATGTGTGTGCATGATCTTTTGTATATGTGATTCTTTGTGTGTTCGTGTGTATTGTGTGCATGAGTGTGCTTGTGAGTGTATATATGTGTGTGCATTACTATGCATCTACATTTTTGTTCATGTGGGAATGCATTCAACATGTATGGGCATGTGCTTGTGCATGTGTTTGTGCATGTCTATATGCATGTGTGCATGTCTATTTGTATGTGCATGTTTGTTCCTATGCACATGCGTTTGTGTGCATGTGTGCCCTTGTGTGGTGCATGTGTGTGTTTGTCCATGTGTATACATTCATATGTCTATTTGTATTTGTATGTGTGTGCATCTATGTGTGGATGTGTGTGTTGGTATGTGTGGGTGTGTAGTTGCATTTGTGTGTGCATGTGCATGTGCATGCATGAGTGTGTGTATGGGGACGTGCATGTGTACATGTATGTTTGTGCATTTGTACATGCATGTGTTCATGTGCAGATTTACATGTTTGCAAACTTGCAATTGTGCATTTGTGTGTTTGTGTTTGTGCGTGTGTATGCACAAGTGAGCTTTTATACGTGTGTGTGAAATGTGTGTGCATATGCATGAGTTTGTGAGAGTATGTGCATATTTATAGATGTGTGAGTATGTACTTTTTTGTGTGTGCACTTCAGTGATCATGTGCATTTTTCTTTATGCACATGTGTGTGTGTGTGTGCATGCATTTGAGCCTATGCGTGTGGATGTTTGTACCTATGTTTGTGCATGTGTGTGTGTGTTTATGCATTTATAGGTGTACACACTTGAGTATGTGCATTTGTGTGTGTGTTTGTGTGTGAGCTTATATGGGATTGTCCATGCTTGTATGTGTATGTGTGTGTGTGTGCATGTGTTAGTGTATATGTGTATGAATGTGCATGTGTGCATGTGTGTGTGCATGTGTGTGCATGTGCTTCTGTGTGTATGCATGCATGTGCCTTTGTGTGGGTGTGTTTATGTGTATATGTGCATGTGTGTGCATAGGTGTATGTGTGGTTAAGTGTGCATCTGAATGTGCGTGTGCTCGTGTATGTGTGCGTGTAAGAGCACGTTTAGATGTGTTTGTTCGCAAGTGCATTTTTGCTTGCCTGTCTGAGTATGTTTGTGTGTGCAAGAGTATATGTGTCTATATGGGTATGTATGCATGTGCATGTGAGTGTGAAAGATTGCATACACACGAGTGTGTATGTCTATATGTGTGTGTGCATGTGTATTTATGAGTTTATGTATGTGTTCGTTTGCCTACGTGTGTGTGTGTGTGCCTGTGTGGTGCTTGTTTTTGTATGCATATGTGCATGTGTATTGTATGCATATAAGTGTGTGTGTGTATTTGTGATTGTGCATGAGTGTGCATATGTTTGTGTGTGTTTAAGTGAGTGTATCTAGGTGTGCATGTGCTTATGTGTGTGCGCGTGTTTGTCCATGTAGGTACATGTGTGTATACATGTGTGTGTGCACCTGTGTTTATTGGTATGCATATGTTCCTATGTGTGTGCACGTGTACATGTGCATGTGTGTGCATGTGCGCTTGTGTGCAAGCACGAGTGCATGTGTTTATGTCACTATACCTGTGCAAGCATGTCTACATGTGAATGTCTGTAGATGTGTTTATGTTACTATACCTGTGCAAGCATGTATACGTGTGTCTTAATACATGTGTGCATGCATCTCTATGCATGTGTGTTTTTGTTGTGCATGTGGGTGCACATGTTACGTTTATAAGTATATGTGCGTGTTTGTGTGAGTATCTTTTTATGTGTTTATGTGCATATGTATGTGCATGCTTATTTACTTATTTTTATGTGTGTGCATATGTGTCTTTATTTTTTTGTGTGTGCTTATGTGGGTGCTTGTGCTTATACGTGTTTGTGCATGGCATGTATGCATGCTTGTGCATGTACATGTGTGTGTGCACATGTGTGCTTATGTGTTTATGTGTTGGTGTGTGTATGTATATGTGTTCATGTGTATGTGAGCATCCAAATAAGTGTGTTGGTTGACATGTATGAATGAGTGTATGCATGTGTCTCTGTGTGTGTATGTGCATGAATTTATGTGCATGTGTATAAGTCCCTATGTTTGTTCTTATGTGTGTGACTATCCATGTGCATGTGTGCAAATGCATACTTGTACATGTGTTCTTGTGCAGGTGCATCTATATATGTGACTATGCATGTGCAAGTATGTGTGTTTTTGTGTGTGCAAATATTTTTTCATTCATTTGTGTGTATGCATGTGTATGTTTTTGTGTGTTTGTATGTGTGTGTGTGCACACATGTAAATGCATGCACATGGGTGTGTGCATGCATGTGTGTGTGTGAGTGTGCTTTGTACAACTGTATGTGTGTATGCATATGTGCATGTTATTATGTGTGTTGCTTATGTGTGCATGTATGTTCACATGTGATTGTGTGCTTATGCATTCTCATCTATATTCATGTGCATGTGCGTGAATGTTTGTGATTGTGTAAGTATGTGGGTGCGAGTGTCTATGTGTGATTGTTCATGTTTGTATGTGTGTATAGGTGTGCGCCTTGGCATGTGCATATGCATATGCATGTGTGTGTGTATGTGTGTTTATGTTTATGTGCATATGTCGGTGTGTATTCTTGTGTTCCTATATGTGTATGTATGTTTGTGTGGATGTGTGCATATGTGTGTGGTTTGTGAGGGTAAGCATGTGTGTGTGTATTCATGTGTGTGCATGTGAGCAAGTGTGTCTACTTTGGTTTGTGTGGGTTCATGCATGTGTGTGTGCATACATGTACTCATGAGCATGTGTTTGGGGATGAATGTCTATGGGTGTAAGTGTGTGCATGTCTATGTGCTCATGCATGTGTTTGTGTGTGTGTGTGTGCATATGCTTATCAGTGCATGTGACTATGAGCATATGTGTATGTGCATGCATGCATATGAGTGTGCACATGCATGTGTGTCTATGTATTCATGCATGTGTGTGTGCATGTGCAAGCATATATGTGTTTGTTTATGTTGTGTGAGCATCTATGTGGATATTTATATGTGTCTGTGTGTATGTTTTCATGCATATGTATAGGCATGTGTGTGCATTTGTACTTGTGTATGTATTTTGTTTGTGTGCATGTGCATGTGAAAGTGTGTACCTATTAGCATTAGGTGCATTGGGGCACATTTGTGTGTGTCTTTCTGACTATTCATTTGAGTGTATGTCAATAAGTGTGCATTTGTGTGCATCTATATATATTCATATGTGTGTGCTTATGTGTGGGTTTGTGTGTGTGTATATGTGCATGCATATTTGTTTGTACACACATGTGTGTAGGAGTGCATGTAGGTGTATGTGCATGTGCATATGTGCACTTGTATGGGTGTGCATGATTTCATGTTTGTGTGTGCGTGCGTATGTGTTTGTGTGTACATGTGTGCATGTGCATGTGTGTGAATGTGTCTATGTGTGCATGTGTTTGCCTATGTGTTGGTGTTGTGCATGTGTGTGCAAGTGCACATTCTAATGCATGTGTGCATCTGGTATGCATATGTGTCTATGTGTGTGTGAGCATGTATGTATGCATGTGTTTGTGTGTGTGTACTCATGCATGTGTGTGTATATGTACGCATGTGTGTGCATGAGTTTTTATTCATGCAAGTGCATATGTGTGAGTGTGTGTGCTTGTGCTTATGTATGTGTCTGTATCCTTATCTTTGTGTGCACATGCTATTGTGTGTCTATGTTTTATACGTGCACATGTGTGTGATTGTGTGTGTGCAAACATGTGTGTGCATGTGCATGTGTGCTTTTGTGTATGTGTGCATGTGTGTATGATCATGTGTTTATGTTTATGCATGTTTGTATATGTGCATGTGTATTGCATGTATGTTGTTGTATGGGTGTGTGCATGGGTGTGTGAGTGTATTTGTGCATGATTTTTTGTGTGCATAGGTGAGTGTGTGTATTCGTGTGTGTGTGTGTGTGTGTGTGTATGTGAATATACATGTGCGTGATTGTGCAAGTGTGTGTGCAATTGTAAGGGTGTACACACTCTTTTATATATACACAAAAATACCCCCACACACATGCACTTGCACACATGCAAAACATATGCACAAACATACCCACGCACAGGCACACAAACACACACACTCAAGCTAAAACACACACACACACAACCACACAAACCACACATGTATGCACATGCACACACTCATATACATATACATGCTTGCAAACACTCACATAAGCATGCAAAAAAACTACATACACATGCACACATACAAACATGCATGCATACACATTCACACAAATAGATGCATCTGCATAGGTAAACACATATGCATGCATACATAGACCTTTACATATGAACAGACACATGCACACAAACATGATCACATGCATAAGCACAAGCACACACATGCACACATAGATACACACATGTACACACTTGCATTCACAGACATGCATGCACACACATGCAAGCACACATACTTTCAAAAGTATAAGCTCACACATTTACATAAACACACACACATGCACAATCGTACATGCCCACTTGCATGCACACTAATACATGTAAAAATGCACAAATATGAACACAAGCATGCATACACAAAAAGACACTCATGCCCTAGTGCTCACATGCACACACACACTCACATGCACAAACACACACACACACCTACACACCAATGCACAAAGATGCATGCACACACATAAATGCAAACATACATGAATACACAAACAAACATTGACATATGAATTTGCAAAAGAACACAGACATGTAAACACATGCAATCAAACATCAACACAAGCATATATGGAGAACTTGTACAAACATGCATACACTGACTCAAGCATACACACAAGCACATATCCATGCACATTTACAAACACATTTGCCTCCATACACACATATATTCACTCACACATACACACACCTACACACACAAATTCACATAAGCACACCTACATATACGCACACCCACATATGAAGACACACATGAACACACAAAGACAAACACATATGCATACCCAAGCACACATAAGCATGCACTTAAACACACACAACCACATGCATAAACACACACATAACCACACATGCATAAACACGCACACATACATGTATGCACGTACACATAGATGCACACACATATGCACTCACACAAACATTCACACATGGACATTAAATATACATTAATACAAATATACATACACACACACACACACCTACACAAGTTGATAAATACATGCACTTATCCACATGCACTCACACAAGCACTCATTCATAAATGCACACTTGCATATGCACACACAGGCACACACAAGTAAGTGTACACACATGTGCACACATACACACCATGCATGCATACAAAGGCACACACACACAAACATTCACACACATCTGCACACAAATGCATACGCTCATGCATTGACACACACTCACACAAATGCATGCACACACACATGAAGAAACACTCGCATGCTCCTACACATGCATGTGTGCACCTAGGCACACACATTGGTGCACACACACACACATGTGCATGCACACATATGCACACCCACACACCCACCCACCCACACTCCCAGATATGATAAAAAAGATAGACAAACACATCGACATGCACATATGTGCAGGCATGCACACATGCACACATCTACACATGAAGGCACACGCACACCCACACCCACACTAGCACCATAAAGATGTACACACACATTCACACTGACACACACACAGATATACTCACATACACATTTGCACACACAAGCAACCATATATACACATACAAAAATGCATTTGCACAGCCAAACATATGCACTCACACAAACACACACAAACATACACACACTCATGGCCACATAGACAGACTAACTCAAACATGAACCCACTCCTACAAGTGACATGCACATAAGCACAAATGCATGCATGCACGTGCACATAAATGTATGCAAATAATTTTGTGCACACATATAAGCACACACGTAAATACTCACACACACATACTCAGATGTATGCAAATTAAACTCACATTTAAAGCCACAAATGTACAAGGATGCATATGCACAAAGTGCTCACATGCACTTGCTTACACAAACAAATACACACATACATAGACATGCACACACACACTGACACCATAAACACAAACGTTGTCACACACATACATGCACACACTACACATGCACACAAATATGAATACACAGACGCACACACTCACACACTCACACAAACGTGCATAAGCACACTTAAAAACATAAGTACATGGATGAATGCATGCCACTATACATATACACAAACATGAACATATTAATCCCTCTAAAAGCACACAAATGCATACAAATAGAAGTACAACTATGCATGCACAAACACACACACACATGCACACAGACACACCCACACATACACACAAGTGGCACGTACACACACACACACACTACCACACTAACACACACAAATAGATGCACATGCTCTCACACACAAAGTCACATGTGTGCAATCACACATGCACACATATGCTTTTTTGCAAGTGCTTGCACATATGCACACACTCACACAAATGTGTGTGCACACATACACTAATGCACACACACACACATGGCCACAAGCAGTCACATGTGCACAAACATGCATTCACAAATACATGCACACCCACACACATGTTTGCTCATCCCTATACATGCACATACCCAAGCACACATGCAGGCATATATGAACTTGCAAACACACGCACATGTGCACAAACATGCAGGCACACACTTGTACACACATATGCATGCACGCATGCACACATATGCACACCCACACATACCCACACACATACACACACACACACTCACACACACACACACATACACACATGCTGAAGGATGCACGCACAAACCAACACACCTATGCGCAAAAGCTTGTATGAACAAACAAATGCAAACATAGACATACACACATACTCACACACATGTATGAATTCACATGCACAAACACAAAGTTGCACACGCACAATGATACATGCATGTGTGCTCAAAAGCATACATGGAATGGAAACACACAGACACACATGCACGTGCACATAAACTATTGCATATTCAAAAGCATACACACGAACACACCTATGGAGACACATGTACAAAAAAAGATACACCAACACGAACACAGAAAGACATGTGTACATGCCAACTCACAAATGCATGCATAACCATACATAGTTGCACACATAAGCACAAACATATGGATACACTCATGAGCAAACACACACATGAAGAGACACACTAGCTTAAATCCACACACATAGACACTTATGCATGCATATGCACACAGATGTGCACTCACATGCACAAAAATACACACACAAACATCCACTTATACACATACATAGACATAATGATGTGCATGCACACATACATGCACAAAAATTCACCCATACTCCCCCACAAACATGCAACCAAACACACTCACAAATACACATTCACACAGACAAGAAAGCAGACACACACAAACACATGCATGTGGACAGCCACACACACAATCGTGTACACGAACCCACAAACACACACTTACACCTGACGCATATGCACTCGAGCACCCCCACTCATACAAACACACATACACACATAATCACACATGCACATAAGAACACACACACAAACATAAATGCAAGAAAGCAATCACATGGACACATATAAGCACATGAACAAATACACACACACACATCTATACACACCCATTCACATGCACATGCACCCAAATGCATGCAACAAACATGAACACACATGCACATGCGTGTACTCACGCACACATGAACAAAGAATACATGAACACATAAACACATGTACACAAGCACAAAAAGCCACGCATGCACGTTGGCCTACACACATATACCCACACCCATATGAACACACACAAACATGGTCACACACATATATGCAAACATGCAAAAATGTACACAAATATGCTCAAACACACACACATGCACCTTTGCACACATGCATTAACACACATGCAAATGCACACATAAACTAAAAAATGCACATACAACCACACAAACTCATGCCCATGCACACACACACAAATAAACATAATGACACAAGACTATTTAAGGACATATGTGTCCAAATGCACAGTCACATTTGTAGACACATACATACAAGCACTTACATACACATGTAAATGCACATAAAAAATCACAAACACACATGTACACAAATAAATGCTTATGAATATGCTCACAACGACTCACATGCACAAATACAAACACACACATGTTAATATGCAAAAATACACACACATGTACACACATACACATATATGCATAAGCATGTACACACATTCACCCATACATGCACCCACATGCAAAGACACGCAACCACGTGCACACACACCCATGCAAGTATGCATGCTTAAACACATGTACCCATGTACACATAGGCATGCACATAAGCATACACACATGTATACCCATGCACATAAAGGCAAATGCATATGTATAAGTTCAAGCACATACACATATGCTCATGCATATACTCACATGCGCAAACACATGTAAACACATGCATACACTGACACCCATGCACAAATAAGCCCATGTGCACACACATATCCATTAACACAGACTCTGACACGCACGTACACATGAAGAAGTACAAAACACATACACATGCACACACATACACACATACATACACACATGCAAGCACACACACTTGCACACACTTATGCATACATAGATATACACAAATGTAAAGACACACACTCACACACACACATGCACAAGTGCACACATGTACACACATACATGCACAAGTGCACGCATGTACACACACACACACACACATGCCTACACTTTCGCACATTCACAACCATGCCCAGAAACACGCAAAAAACGAAACATGTACACACACAAAAGCACATAGACACATACACAAAATTAGTTGCACACACACACATGTATGCAGATGTGAACACACTCACACACACCTATGCACACAGAAACCCAGAAGGTAGAACACACACACACCCATCCAAACATGCACACATGGGCACACACACATTCCTAAGCACATACATGCATTCATATAAGCAAGCACACATACACACGTATCCACACCTGCACACACATGCATTCATAAATACACACATGTACAAACACACACACACACATGCATGCATGCACACATGCACAAACATTGATGCACACATGCATAAAAAATCACTTACATGTGCCAGCACACACACACACATGCACATGTACTCAAAAACAAGAAAACACACATATGCACATGTACTCAAACATAAGCACACACACACATGCATAAACACACATACATGCTCCCACACTTGCACACAAGTACACACACACATGCATGCACTCACATTATCACAAACCTTATCACACATGCACACAAACAAAATGATGTGCATGCATAAATGCATAAACTCATACACACATATACACTCCACCCACACACATGCGCACACATGCATGCACAAAACTCCAACATGTGCTTCAAGCCACACATGTATGCATAAATAGACACAAGCATACACACACAAGCTCACAAATGCACTTGTGAACACACACATAAAAAACACACATACACATGCATATGTACACAAGCTCATGGACACACATGCATAAATAAACATGCACTCACAAAACACACAAACGAGCACACAACAATGCACGAACACATACAAACATGCATCCATAGATATATGCATATGAACACATGCATACACTCACAAATGCACATACTCACACACACAAGCACACACACATGCATACAAGCACTGACACACATGCACACACACCCACACACACCACCATATACATGCACACAAATGAACACATACACACTCACACATGTGAGCACAAGGACACACATGCAAATGCACACACATAAACATAAGCATGCATAAATACCCTGATAGGCATGCTCACAAATGCAGATGTGCAAGCAAATGATCATAGACTCAAATGCATAGAAATGTACATAAGTGCATGCACACATGCACATGCACATAGCACACAAATGTACAAAAATACAAAAATGCACACACCCAGATGCACATGCATATGAGACCTCAAACAAATGCAAGCTGCCATGCATAAGCATGCATGCATGCCTACATGCACACATACACACACATGTACACAAGCACACACACATACATGTATATGCACACACACACATGCATACACACACACACACACACTCAAACACACAAGCAAATACATACACACACATGCAAACTGGCACCCATAGACATTCATACATACAAAAACAACACACACGCTTGCATACACTCACATGCTTGCTTTCTCACACATACAAACACAAACATCTACACACACACAGATGTGCACACATACTCACAAATATACACACACATACATGAACACATAGACATGCACACACATACACACTGACACATATATACACATATGCACTTAGACACACAAACTTGCACACATGGAAATGCATGCGTTCGCACATGCACAACATGCATGCACCAACACATATGTTCACACATGTGCACACAAGCAGAGATGCAAACCTATACACAAACACCCACATCCACACACGTAGATGCAGACACACACATACAAATGAAAATACACACACATAAATGCATATACACATACACTAATTCATGCACACACATTGAAATACACACAGACACATGCACGCACACACACACATATAGGGGCAAATGCAAATACACATGCACACACACTAACATACACAAGTTGACATAAACATACAAACACGTGCAATAACACACGCACACACTCACATACACACACACATGCATGCACTAGCTCACACAAACACATACACACATGGACAAGTGCACACACTCGCACACTAATATGTATAGACACATACGCATAGTCACATACACACACCCAACAAGATAAACACGTCACATACTAGCACACATATTTAGTTGCACACACATGTCCACACATGCACACACATAGATGCACGCACACACACACATACACATGCAACAGATATGAGAAGACATGCAAATGCATGCACACACATGCACATTCATATGCAAAAGCACACAAATACACATACACAAGCTCATAAGCATGTTTATACAGATGCCTACACATGTGTACACAAACATCCACATACATGCAGAGATAAATGCACACACACACATGTAGATGCATTCATGCACACATAGACACACTTGCACCTACACTCTCACAAACACACATGGACACATATGCACACTCACACACATAAACATATGAACACACACTTGCCACATACACATACACACACCAAAACATGCACATATACACAATCATGAATGCATAGACACACACTTACACATATGTATGCACAATCACATGCACACATATGCATGCATACAAAAACACGTATGCACACTCACACAAGGACATAGACACACACACAAACTTACATGCACACACAACATACATGTAGACGCACACACACACGCCCATAAACACACACACACGTGTGCATGCACACTTTCAAGCACACACCAACATACATGCACACACATGCAAAAGCATGTACATGCATATACATGCATACACATTTGTAAGCATAAACACATACACATGCACATGCACATGTACATATAGGAAGAAATACAGACATGTACACACAACCACACACACTTAAACACATATACACACTAACATGCACATATGCATGCACACATACACACAAACACATACTCACATGTGCACATAATTGCATAAATACAAGTACACAAATAAATGAATGCTTACATGCACACACAGATATACATAACCACACAAAAAATGGCCACAAATATACACTAACACACATACAAATACACACACACACACAGAAGCATGCACAAACATGTAGACACACCCACACACACCCACACTCGCACACACTTGTGCAAAAACATGCATGATCATGTACACACATATGCACACACAGACATACACATATAAACATATGCATACAAGCACACACACACACACACAGGTGCACACATATGCCCACACAAAAACACACACATGCACTGGCAGAAATGCACATGTGCACACACACATGCATGCACCAATAATTTCATGTGCCCATGAACATGTACACAAAAACATGCACACTTAGGCACAGAAAAAACACACACATATAGTCTCACATAGACACTGTCATCCATGTCAACACATAGATGCACTCAAAGACACACATAAATACTCACACACATTGATACACACATGCACTTGGACACATACACACGAAGACATGAACACATATAGACACACTAACATGTGCACACACAAATGTGTGCACACACACATCCACTTGGATAAACACACATGCCCACACACAATCACACACACACACACACAAGTGAACACAAATGCCATGGCACCCACATGCACACACAAAAAAAAACATATACAACCACATGCACACACACACAAACACACTTAACAACATACAAGCATAGCTAGGCACGTGCACACACACACACACACATGCACATTTAGACATGCAAACGTGCATAAGCACACACATTGGTACCCACACATGGCCATGCACACACAAACTCACACACACATATCTATGTAAACATACACACGTACACATGCACACACACACACACGCACACAAATGCACACAAACACATGCCCAAATGTACTAACACATAAACATGCACATGCATACACACATACACACCATGTACCTATGCACACACATGGACATGCACACGTACACTTGTACCCGTGAATACACATGCACATGTGCACACACTTACATGCATTCGAGCACACACAAATGCTTGTACATGCACACATTAATGAGTACCCATACACACTCAAGCATATCCATGCACGTATATAAGAAATTACACTTATACATTGACACACAAATGCATGCATGTCAATACACAAAGAAGCAAGAACACACTAGTATACAAACATGTACACACACACACATGCACATAAATACAATCACACACACACATAGACACTCATATACATGCACAAAAGCACCAAAATATGCACATTTTAGGACACATGCATTAAAGTACAATGACTTATACAAATACACACACACATATATACACACATACACATGAAGTCACACACAAATACCCTAAGAAGTATGCACACATACACATACAAACACCTACGTGATGCACATGCACTCACACACACACATACATACATGCACATACACACCCATCCACATATATGCTGTCACACATACACTCACAACCACACATACTGACACACAACTTGACTACATGCTTAAATGCACATATGCACATAAAAATGCCCACAACACATGTGCCCAAACACACTTACATGTGCCCATGTGTACACACACACACATTCACAAACACACATGAATACCCATGCATGCATATGATCACAAACACATGCACAGACATTGACACACGCACACACACATATGCACATGTTCCATGTGTACTCACACACACTTATGTGCTCACACACATGTACACAAGCACAAACACCCACACAAGCTAGTACACATGAACACAAACACACTAGCACACTGACACACACACATATTTGTACACATACATATGCACACCCACACACATGCATGCATACACACACCCACACACACACAAACACACACAAACAAACATACATACACACAGAAGCACATGTACACACACACTCACTTACACATGCACATGCATAGAGACACACAAATAGATGTAAAAACATGCATGTACACACTAACGCACACACACACACTCATACATACACTTGTAAGCATTAGCACAAATAAGCACATACACACACACATAGGAATGCACATTCAAACAAGACAAGCATACCCAAACATATGCACAAACACATGTAGGCACATGCACGTACACTCACTCCCTCATCCACTTAAACACACATAGATGCAAGAAACAATAACCACACACGTGTGCACATGAACACACATTCACACATATGTGCATACACACATACACACACACTTGCATATGCAAACAACCACCTACATCCACACACATGCATTGACACACTCGCATAAACACAACTACACACACATAGACACATGCACTCACATGAACACAAACTCTCATATGCATTCACATATATGCACAGGAATGCACACACAAACACGCAAAAACACAAAAACACGAAAACATATGCCCACAAACACAAAGATGAACACACACATATGATCACACACACATTCACATATGAATATGCACACATGCACTAATACACTTTCATGCACATACACCCACATAGACATAAACACACAAACACAAGCACAATCACACATATGCACATGTACACATGCACGCATAGATGAACACACAACCCACACACATACACATGTTACAAAAAGTACACACACACACACATGCTCTTAAGCACACAGACATGCACTCATGCTTTCACACAAACACCCGCACACACCTATGCACTCGAACACACACACACACACACATGTAAACACACACTTGTGTGTGTGTGCACAAGAAAACCAACACACACACATATGCAACATATAACAAAATGCACACATATGCATAAACACATATCCCTACACAGACACACACACTCACACACACAAATAAATGCATGCACACACAAACCTGCACACAAGAACACACACACACACACATATGCATACATGCACCCATGCACTTGCTTGCAGATACATACACATGTACACACATGCACAAATATACACACATAGGAACCCCCATGCATAGGGTCAAGCATATAATTACAAATACATACTCAAACACATATGGAAGCATGCACTCACACATAGGCACACACAACACACACAACAACAACTACACAATCATACGCACAAGAACACACAAGCATGCACGCATAGCAAACACATGCACACACACACACACATGAGTACATACACACATGCAGACATGTACACACTCACCTTGTCACATGTGCACATATGCACAAACACACATGCATGCACACATCGTTGCACACATTAATAAATTTACACACACACATGCATGCAACTATATATGCACCTACCCAAACACACATGCACATACACACACATAAACATGCTTGTACACACATTTCTACATACACACATGCACCCATATACAAACATGTATATGCACAGACATGCACCTACACTGGCAAGTACACATAGAGATATAAAAACACACATAGAGGTGCATACACATGTGCTGACACATGCACACACAAAAGAACACACATGCATGCACGCATCCACACACACATTCATACATAAGCACACAAGCACACTCACACACACAAACAAACATGTACAAGCACATAAGCATGAAGACATGCACAAACGTACTCATGCAAACACTCACCCATACACATACAAGTGAACCCACACACAACCATACCCATAAACATAGGCACAAGTACACAAACAAACACAAGCATACACACACACACAGACATACAAAGGCGCTTAAACAGGCACACACACACAAATACATACACATGGACATACAAACTCACTCAGAAATCTGTTGACACTGAAGTGCACACACATGCATGCATAAGCAAAGATTTACACACACATGCTCAGATGCACACAAAACACATGCACACAAACACATAAGCACACACACACACACATACTCACACATGAACAAACACACAGACACACATGCACTTACACACAGACACATGCACATAAACATGGATACACACACACACAAACATTTACATGCACACACAAGCACATATACACATAAACAATGAAACCCATAGTCACACATGCACATAACTACACATGTATAGACATACACACATGTGAACACAAATATGCACACATACACACACACATATGTACTCACACACATACAAACGCAAACTCGTATTTGCATAAGCACACAAACACACACACCCACAGACATATACATATATGTACACACACACACAAATGCATGTTCATTAACATACACACACACACACATGTACAAACACACACACGTCCAAATATATATCCACAGACACATAAAGACACTCACACATATAAATGCACACACACATGCACATGCACAAATACAAGCATAAACATGAATGTACATTGACAAACACACATGCACACACACTTACAAATAAGCACACACTTATAGACATGGACAACAATACAAAACCACACATACACACACACACACACACACACACACTTATCCACAAACATTCATGCACACATAGACATTCTATAGGCACACATGTAAGCATAAAAACTTACACCCATATACACATAGATATACATGCACAGTCATAGAAGGACACACACAAATAAATTTACTCATACAACCACACACACACACATGCATGCATATGCACACAGAGACACATGCAACACCATGAGACCAATGAACACATACACATATAAATGCACACACATGCAAGCACACAAACATACACACATACAGCCAAATGTACACACATACACAAATAAATATATATATGCACATACACATGCATGCACACACATGCCCCCACATTCTCATATATAAACACATAGAATTGCACACACACACACCCTCACACACATATAAACATGCACACGCACATACAAGTACACCTATGTATGCCCTCAAAAACACTTACATGTGCCCAAGTGGACACCCACACACACACAGACATGCAGATCGACACAAAAATGCTCACATATGCATATACACACACACACAACATACACACATGTTCCTCTGTGTTCACATGCAAGCACACTTGTGCACAAACACATACACACAAGTGGACACACTCCGACACATACTCATGTTTATACACACACAAGCACACAAATGCACAAAAACCAACACACACACACACACAAATTTGTTTGCATGAATAAACACACCCACACCGACATGCACACACAAACATACATACATGTACATGCACATGCATACACACAAAACCACACAATTGTGTACACATACACATTCACACTCATTTCCACATGCACATTCATGTAGACACACACAAATAGAGGTGCACACGTGCATGCACATAGCAACATGCACAAATAGAAATACATAAATGCAAAAGCATACATGTAGGAACACACATGCACATGCACAAGCACACATATTCAAAGACACATAAGTACACATGAATACATGCTTACACAAATAGGCACATGCCTAAAAACACACCCTCATCAACATGCATACACATAAATGCATGCAAAAATGGACACACACATTCATATACTTGCACATGTACACACACACACATAGGCAAAAGCACACAAACACTTGTGTACACACATATACACAAGCATCAACACACAAACACATGAACTCACATAAACATAAACTCTCCTGTGCACACACAAATATGCTCACATATATGTACACACATAAACATACACACACATGCCCACACCAACACATAGACGCACATACACACACATGTATTCACACTCACACATGCACATACACACAGGTGCACATGCTTTAGAACAAACACATTCACACATGCATGTGTAGATACATGCAAACACATCTACACATAGGCACGAACACACACAAGTAAACACATGCACAGACACACCCACACACTCATGCACAAAAAAAATAGACCACATTCACAATTACACTTATGCACATGCACACATGCACACACAGATGAACAGATAACCCAGACACAAACAAGTGCCAACATGTGCATTTGCATATGCACACACACACGCACTCTCACACATGCACATGAAAACACACAAGCATGCATGTATGTACACAAATATAAACACAAACTCATGCACACAAAAATAGCACAGGTACACGTGTGCACATGCACACAACCACACACATATGTAGGCCATACACAAATGCACATATATGTATACACACACACCCTACACCCATATGCACACACATGCACATACACATGTACACATATTCAAATACAAGCTTAAATAAACATAAAGACATACATACACATGCACGTGCATATAGAGGTACACACATGCACATACATAGGAATACACACACATGTACACACATGCACAAACTTATACACACATTGGAAGACACATGCACATGCTTAGGAACAAGAAAAACCACACTCAAGCACATACACATGCATGCAAAAACACATACGTACATGCAAACACACACACAACTACATTGACATACATGCATGCACGAGCACACACATAGGATTGCATGCATGTACACACACACACCCTTATTTAGATGCACATCATAGCACAAACACATACACACATGTGCACATGAACATACCTACATACACAAACATGCACACACGAACACTTGCAAATAAATTCACATACACAAGCACACACATCCACACCCACACATCCACATGCACACAAGAAGACATACATGCACAAAAGCATAGACACACACACACATAGCCACATAAGGAGACACATATGCACACACACACACACCCATGCACAAACATGCAATGGCACACATGTACCAACACTTACACACATGCAAATGCTCAAGCATACACACATACACACAAATGAACACACAGGGGTTCACACACATTTACACACAAATAAACACACATGCATATGCACAAGCACATGAACACACATTAATAAGCACACATCATACACTAACACATTGACACACACAATGACTCAGGCTCACACTTATGCACACTAAAACATGCACACACAAGCATGAAGACATGTATGCACATGCACATTGACAAATACTTACAAATAAACACGAGAATGCATTTGTATGCACAAACACACTCAAACAAGCAAATACACATAAACAAATACACATGGACACACAAGCACACTTACATGCACCCACACACACTAAAGAACACACAAGTGTGCATGTACACAAATGCATGCATTGACATAGACACCCACACACACATGCTCACACACTTATATAAACATACATGCACACACACACATACACAAACACATGCACTATCACACACATGCATAGTTATGCCTATATACACACATAAACACACAGTTGCACCCACCCACACACACACATGCTTATGCATGTCCACCCATATGCACACATACACCTAGGCATAGAGGTACACACACATGCACATAACCACACAATTACAAAAATGCTTAAAAATGAAAATGAATCCACACACATATACACACATGCACACATAATGAGATGCAAGCACACAAACATGCATACATATGCTAATGCACACACACACAGACATGCACACATATACACACACATAAATGCACACTCATGTGCATGCATGTATATAGTCATACATGCGCACACACACATGCAAATACACATCCATGTGCACACATACATGCATAAAGACACATGCATACACACACACCCCAACATACACATGTAGGTACACACAAACACATGCATGTAGGCACATACATAAGCACATAGGCACACACCCTCATAAACACATAAACACATGCACAACTACACGTATACATAACCACACACACACGCACAAACACATATTCGCACACATATGCATGTACACACATATTCCTATGCACATAAACACAAGCACTCAGACATATAGGCTTACTCAAGCACACACACATGCATCCACACATTCATAAAACCACATATGCACACACACATACACACACACATACTCACATGCACAAAAACTCTCTCACACACACATGCATGTGCACACAAATATGCACAAAAACACATACACATGCACATAGACACACAAACACACACATATTAGCACACAAATGCTTGTGTAGACACCTTGCATACAAAAATCAACACACATGCTCAATCACACCCATGCACACTTAGAAAAACACACACATGTCCACACAAAAACACCCATGCACATCCACACACACATATATGTGTGTGCACATGCAAACAAACTCACACACACACACATGTATGTAAGCACACATGCACATGCATACACATTCACGCACCCAAACACACACACACATACACACATACACACATACACACACGTGCAAACACACATACACCCACATGCACACATGCACATAAGCACACGTGCACATAAGCACACATGCATGCAAAAGCACAAACACAAACACACCCACCATAAAAAGAATACACATGGACAAGCATAGCATAAACACGTACACTCACAGAAAAATACCCGCACATGCACAAACACAATCACAATCTTGCAAACACACAAAAGAACACACATGGATAGGCACAAACACATTCACGCAAACACACATACACATGCATACTTTTGTATAACAATGCATACACACATGCAAGTGCTCACATATGCATGTAAACACCCACACACCTACACACAAGCACATGCATAGATGCACAATACACACAATCACACAGACACATGCATGCGTACACTTGTGCTCACATGTACACACTAATACACACACACATGAATGCATGAACACACACATTCATGCACAAACAACCATATGCATAGACATACAGACACAAAAAAAGACACACATACACTCACACTGATGGACACACACAAATGCACCTATGCACACATGTAGAAGCACACCCATAAACACATATACACCCACATGCACACACATGCATGCGCACATACAACCACACACATGCACACACTAACACATTCACACTGACACTCACATGCAAATGAACAAACACAAGCATGCATAGGCAGAAGCACACACATACTCATGCGTGCCTGTGGAAAGACACAGTGTATGCACAAGTGTTTCAACAAACATGTACACATATGTGCACACACACACTCATTCATATAAGCAAACGCAATCATGCACTTACACATGAGCACACATGTAAACACGAGACACACACGTGTAAACATATGTGAACACATACAAACACACATAAACATACACATTCACACACACGTGTTCTCCCACACAAACATACAAACTAATATGACACACACATGCATGCACATAAGCACAAGTAAACGTGCACACTCATATGTAGGCACACATCAATGCTTAAACACTAACATGACTTGCACACACTTACAAACCAGCACATAGAAAAAAGCACACTTACACATACACATCCACACTCACATACAAATAAACTTGCATGAACACACATATAAAAACACAAAGCTTTGCACACTCAAGCACTTACTCATGCATGCACTAGAACATAGACTTACCTACGCATAGGCACACACATATACACAGCGGCACACACATGCGCACACACATGTATACACACACATGCACACTTAAGTAAGATCAAGCACAAATGTAAATGAAAAGATACACAAGTTGGCACACATATATGTAGTAGCATGCACACATATCGAGATACATAAACATACACACACACATGCACAATGATACATATGCACATAAGGATGCACTTGCACCCACAAAATTGTATGCAAACACACATAGACACACACTCAAGCACACACATGCACACACAAACACACATATGCACACATAAACACACTCATACATGCACACACCCACACATAGCTACACACGAACACACACACATGCATACAAACATGCATGAATACCTATGCACATGCATAGACATTGATACACGTGCACAAATATGTGTGTACACTTTCAACGACAAATGCGCACATTCACATAAGAACCTGCACTCACATGCAAACAAATACACACACCGACACAAGCATGGACACACACACACACATTTGCATGCACATGCTCATAAAGGAGCACAAACATAAGCGCACACACTAGCACACATATACAAATATACAAAAATGCACATGCACACACAAATGTGCACACCCATGCATATATGCACACACACACACACACACCCACACAAGCACACACACATACATGCATCTGCACACACATGCATAAACACACATGCACAAACACACATGCATGCACACAAATGTACACACACACACAAACATGCACACATGCATGCATATACAAACACAAGCACACACATGCATATAAATGAATGCATACATGCAAATACATGCATATGCATATGAAATAAAAACATACATACAGAAATGCATGCACCTACACACACACACAAACACATACACTAATATATAAGCACTTACTCTAGCATAACCATGTTCCCACACACACTAAACACACACAAACACATACATAAACATACACATTCACACACACATGCATGCATGCATGCATGCACACATGCACGTACTTATGCACATATATACACACCCAAAAAAAAAATGCACACAAGTACGCACAACTACACACAAGTAGACACATACATGTGTACGTGGAATTACACACACTCACACTTTTGCTCACACACTTACTTGCAAACATGCACAAACACAAATGTAGATACAAGACCATACGCACACATGCACACAAATTGACAAACACATGCATACATGTGCACATGCAAACACACACCCACACATGCACTCATAAATAAGTATATAGATAGACATACACATGTAAGCAGACATGCAAATATGTATGTAAACACACACATACACAAATGTGGACCCATGCACCTAGACACTCACAAAGACATGCACTTGCATATGCACTCATAGAAATATGCACATGCACTACAGAAGCATACACATGCACAATAACACATATGAAAACATAAAACCACACACACATGAGCACATTTATACACACACATAAGCACACACACATGAACAAATTAAAATACTCAAGCACACATACACACTTGTACAAGACAAGTAGACATGAACAAATGCACACATACATACACACACATACACATTAATGCACACACATGCACTCATGCATACATGCTCACAAGCACACACATGCATAAGGGCAGACAAATACATGTGTGCAAGCCCACTCACACATACACGCAAAAACAAACACATGTAGGCAAGCACATATATGCCTACACGAATACACACTAAATTACTCACACACAATAATACCATGCACACAAACTCACACAGATGTACGAATATAGATGCATGACCATGCACCCACATGCACACTCCCACGTGCATATATGCCTGTGAACTTGTGTGTGTATGCATGCATTTATGTGCATGGATACACATGTATGTTTGTGTGTGCACATTTGCATGTGTGTTTTTGTGTGTATGTCTGCATGTGTGTGTGGTGTGTGTGTGTGTGCAAGAGTTTGCATGTGTTTGTGTGAATCTTTACGTGTATGCATGTGTATGTGCATGTGTGTATTCATGTGTGTGTGCACGCACATATGTTGGTAAGCACACACTTTCACAAACACTTGTGCATGCACACACATAAACATGCATGCACACACCTACAAACATGCACATGTGCATCCAAGTAGATTGAAATGCCACACACATATAAACATGCAGATGCACAGACACACACATAGGCACATGCAAATGCACATGCATGCATAGACAGTCACACATGCACACAATTGTAGAGGCATGCAAGCACATAGGTACACAAACATATGTACACTCACACACATACACATATGCACAAGTGATGATGCACATGCACATACATAAGCACAAGATTGCACATGTGTGCACATAGGCATGCACACCCACATACGTACAAGCACAAGCACATGCTTAGACACACATGCATACACAAACACATAAGCACACAAACACAGACACACACACACATGCATGCACATATGTTTGAACATTCAAAGTCACATACAAGCATAAGTACATAGATTCATACAAGTATGTGCATACACACACATAAACACATACACACACACACATACATACACAAACATATGCACACAAGCACATGCATAAGCACACACACACACAAATAAACATGACAATGCACACACATATATGCACACATATGCACACAAAGGCCTACACACATGCACACACATTTACAAATACATGCAAACACAAGTACAAATACACACACATATGCACATACAACTACACAAATATGGGTACAAATATGCACCTGCATAAACATATAAATAGAAATACACACAAGCACACAGATACATAAACATCCATAAAAGCACACACACAAGCACACACAACTACAAACATCCACAAACACACACTTAAAAGTACAAAAAGAAACACATGCATACACAAAAAACACAAAAATGCATACCCATGTACATGCACACACAAATGCACATGCACTTGTATAAGTATGCAGACATGTAAACACAGGCTGACACATTTGCACAAACACATGCACATCAACATGCAGTCACACACTACTACACATGCAAACACACATGCACACATATGCACAAACAAACATACGTGCACACACATGCACAGTCATTCACACAAGCACATGCAAATATACATACACATGCATAAGTATGCAACCATGTGCATGCATACACACATATACACACACCTATGCTCACAAATATAAATGTATATACACAAATGCACTCATGCACCCATACAAATGCTCATGTACACCTCTATGGACAAATACAAAAAGGCAAAAAACACACACAAATGCATGCGCACAGACTTGCACGCAATCGTGTAGGTGCACACACATACACACACTCACCCATGCACAAAGATGCATAAAATTGTACACATACAAATATGTGTGAATGCACACACATGCATGCAATACTTACATGCACACACACACACACACTTGCAAGTGCATGAATGCACAAATTCATTGTCTCATGCACACAAATATGCATGCACATACATAGAACCTGTACCCACATGCACACATATTTGTATGCACATTCATGCACACACACACAAGCACATGGAAGCAAATGCACACACACACACGCAAAGACACATGCACACATGTACCCATATTTACATAGATATGTGCACACATGCACAGACACACACATGCACATGAACACAAATACTCTCATGCATATACACACACACATGAACACATGCAAACTTACATGCACATAAACACATAATGGTACACACACACACACAATAACACATGCACACACACAACCACACAAACACACATATACAAACACTCATGCACACGCACATACGAATTCTTGTATAGATGCACACATATCCACATACACATAGATTCATACACATGAACACACACACATATATAAATGTGTGGATAAGCACATGTACACACATACACATGGATGCATATGCACACAAAAATATACACACACATGCATTCACAGTCACACACATAAATATGCATGCACATACAAATGCATGCATACACACACATTCATATAGCCACACACATGCATAAACAGATGCATATGCAAATATACAAACACATGCTCAGACATCACAAGTGCACTTGTGCACACAAATACACAATGCACTCCAAAAAAGACACCTTCATACACACACTAACACACACATATATATACACATGATTGCATACGTGCACATGCTGACAAACACATACACACACTTACACACATGCACAACTGTAAAGACACAGATGAACACATGTAGACACATGCACACTCATGCACCCATTCATACACACATGGTTGCAACACACTCACATACAAGGGAACATGCACACAGAAGCACATACACACATAGACATGCACATTTACACATGCAAACACACATGAGCACAAAGGAATACATGCTCTTATACAAAAGCATGCAGAGACATACACACACATACATACTCACACACATACTCATGCAAAGCACATATAGATATACACACACATGAGTGCATGCATACACAAATCCACACACACACACAACGCAAACATACATAAACCTTATATGCACACATACACACATGTGCATGCACACACACACACACATGAATACGTGCACACAAATACACATGCATGCACCCACACACACAACCACACATATATGCATACACACACGTCCAAACCCATGCACACGTATGTACACACACATGCCTTCGCACACACAAGAACACAAAAACAAAAAAAACAATTGTGTTTAGACAAGTGTGCACACATGCACATGCACACACTCATGCACACATAGAGGCACAGACATGCACACGTGCACAAAAATGCACACACACATTCACACATGCATGCACATGCACACACACACACATGCACAATCATGCACACACACACACACTTGTGCATGCACACACGCATTCATATGCACAAATAGGCACACACATGCACATGGATATGCACTCACCTATACACACATACATACTTATACATGCACTCATAAAGGCATGTGCATACATGTGTATGCACATGGAAACATGCACACATGAACAAATGAACATAAACAACGACACACACATACCTGAAACCAAACACAAAGATGCACACACATATACATTTATGCATGCACTCACACATGCACATACATGAAAGCATGCACACATACTCATGCTCATATGCACATATATTTACACAAGCACACACACACACGCACACACATATAAATGCATGCATATGCACACATGCACACAGATATGAGCACCCATATAGCTACGTGCATATGCATATACACACATGCAAACAAATGCAAGCACACATACACACACAAATAGACAAATGCATGCACACAAACACACACTTTTACATAAGCATGCACACATAAACACACACATCCATAAAAACATAGATGTGCATATAGACACTCACACACACATAAGCAAATGCACACAAACACACATAAACACACAAAGGCATGAACATAAATAGACTTGTACACATGCACACTCACACACAAATGCACTCATGAACACACAAACATGCATGCACACACACACACACAGTCAAATGCTGACACACATATGAACACTTAAATATATGCACATAAGCTCACATGCACACGACGCACACAAGCACCCACACACAAAAACACACTCATGTACCTGCGTACACACATGCACACCCATGCATACAAATGCACATCCATATGCAAGCACATGCACATGGACATACCCACACACATGCTAAATGCACATGCATAAAAAATACACATGCACACACACATGCATGCACCTGCAAGCACACAAATATGAATAGACACACACTCACACATGCACACACACAAGCACACACACATGAACACACATGTGCACATAGATGCACACACAAGCATATGCACTCTCCCACACACACACACGCTTTAACATAGCCCTAATTGCACACAATCATACTATTGTGCAAATGCATGTACAAATGCACACACATACACACATGTGCATAATAACACATACATGTACGCATACTAAGATGCACGCACTCACACTTACACACTCAAGCTCAAATATGCACACATACACAAAATCACACGCACAATCACATACACATATGCATATGAATGTGCACACACACACAAACACATGCATACATACATGTGCACACATGCATAAAGATGACAACACACCCATACACACACACAAATACACATGCACACATAGACACAAACCGACATGCACCGACACAAACGCACCCACAAATATGCACACACATGAACATATACATGCACACATGTATAAAGACATGCACAAACACTCACACTTACAAGCACACACACATGCCCTTGCACATACACTTGCATGCACATGTGTACATACACACACACATAAACAAGCACACATATACAAAATCATACACACATGCACATACACACATAGGTGAACATACATGCACCCACACTCCCACATAATGACACATGCACACAAACTCACTCGCACAAGTAGACACACGCATGCACACATAGAGAAAGAAACATTTGCATGCACGCACACATGTATGTACACACACACATACTCATACTCATATGCTCACACACAAACACACTCATGAATAGCCACATGATCATGCACTTGAATGCACACACGTTCATACACGTGCACTAGCACATAACACTTGCACATATGTGCACACATACATAACCAAGCACACTTGCACAGAAACATGCACACATAGACATGTAGGCATGCATGCAATCATATACAAGAACATACATGCAGACACTTGCATAATCACATACAACCTTCATTCAAATGGGTGAGAATTAAAACACACATGCACCTATGTGCACACATAGATGTGTCCATGTGGACATGCACATATATACACACAAAGACCAACACACACCCACACATAGGAACACATACACCCATATACATAAGAACACACACATGCACACACATACATGCATACATAAATACCCTCATACACATGCTCACACATGCCCACAAACCCATACCCATGTATACAGATGCACTTTCACAACATGCACACATGCATGTGCACATAGACCCACAGATAGCTACGCACATGCGTGCACATAGCAACACACAAACATGCACACACACAAACACACACTCACATGTACACTTAAAAATACATAGTTAAGCAACACATGCATAAGAATAAACAAGCAAACAAATTCATAATAACACATAAAGACATGTGAACACACATAAGCACAAGCACACTCACACACACCCACACATATATGGACATGCAAAAACAAAAATGCACAACACACACATTCTCGCATGTATGTCGATATACATGTTGTACCCTTTGATGTGATAATTACAAAACCAAGCTATTTATTACTGAAGGAATTTTTAAGACATGCGCAAGATTTTTTATAATTAAATTTCTTTTTATTTCTCTTGAATTTGATATGTCAAAACCTTGAGATTATGTGGCACACTAGTAGTATTAACATTTAAAAATATTATAAAATTATGTAATAATGAATTTTCATTTTTGGGCCAAGCATATTTGACAAAATGTATAGACATGGGTATTTGATTTTTTAATATTATTATGGAATCGTTTTTTACGAATTTCTTTTCATAGCCACTTAATTAACTTATAATACTATAAGAATATAAAATTATTTTTATACACTTATATTCAAATTTGTGGCTAAAAAATTTGTCAAAAATACCCTAAAACAGCAAAAGTCTCGGGAAAAAGCACTGTAGCATGGGCGGGTCGACCCGGCGTCAAAACAGCCCGTCCAGGCCTTTTAGAAATAAAAAAAAAAGAAAAATAAAAATTTGGTGGACCCGAAAGGGGCGAGCAAAGCCCGCCCAAAGACCGCCGAGAGCAGCTCGGCTTGCGCTGGTCAACGGTCAACGGAACAGTGCCTGGCTAAGCCAAGCCTGCCGAGAGGAGCTTGGCTAAGTCTAACTTCAGCGCGGTCTAGGGTCAAAGAACAGTGCATGGCTAAGTCAACCTGAACCGGGTGATGAAATCCCGGTCAAGGAAGGGGGGAGCCAGCCCCAAAGTAGCTCGCAGGTTAAACGGCGCAAATGTACTATAAAACGGTGTGCCAAAGTTCATTCTACAGTGTGGGACTAAAAATCCCACCTTATAACTTCGGCAGGATCCAAAGGCGCAGATCAAGCCCGCCCAGATCCAACGGGCGAGAGTAATTTCGAACGGCTATTTAATCAGCGCCGTTCGTTCAGCGCGTGGGATCCAAAGGCACAGATCAAGCCCGCCCAGATCCAACGGGCGAGAGTAATTTCGAACGGCTGTTTAATCAGCGCCATTCGTTCAGCGCGTGGGATCCAATGGTTCAGATCAAGTCCGCCCGGATCAGACGGTCTAGAGATGATCAAGCCGAAAAGTCCATCCAGCCGTCCATTCTTGAAGTGGGATCGGACGGCTGCTGCTCTTCTTCTTCCTTTTCGGGCTTCCAACAATGGCTATTTTCCGGCTTCTTTTTTACCGTTTTTCTAGCCGTTTGGAATTGCTTTTTGGTGGACTATATATATAGGACATTTTACAATTTATATGATTGATGAATCCACTTGCAAACTTCTTCAAGAACTAAAGAAAAAGGCCAAAACCAAGAGCAACAATTGGCATACTTGTGGGAGCTACGGGCTCAATCTTCTTCTAAAATTTCAACAGCTTTCTTCCACATTTCGTTGCATCATTCGGTAACATTTAGTTGTGCCATTTTGCTTTGAGAAATTAAAGGTGTAGGATTTTTGTATGCATTGCTATTGTAAAAATTGTATGCATTATTGTAGTCGGATTTGTTCGGATTTTTGGTGTCTCGTTGGAGCACCGGTTGTACTTGGTTTACCCCTACCGGCTTCGGCAAAAGGGAGTGGTTAGTGGAAGCCCGATCGGGTTGATCGGGGGTGGATGTAGGCACGGGTTTGGCCGAACCACCTAAAAATCTTTGTCTTTTGTTTGCTTGTCTTATTATTGCACTTTTCGTTTTTATTTCACAATTTATTTACAAACGTTTTTAATTAAAAGATTTTTCAAAATCTAAATTTTAGTGAAAAGCACAATTCACCCCTCCCCTCTTGTGCGTTGTTCTCACACGATTTACATCAAGTGGTATCAGAGCGAGGTTTTGTCAAGAGAAAGAAATTTCTAAGACAAGATCCTCATGGCTCTTCCATGTGTTGAGGACAATGCTATCTTGTCTGAGGGAGCATCGTCACACCGTCCACCCGTGTTCAAGGGTGAATTTTATCTTTATTGGAAAAATAGGATGCGTTTATTTTTAGAATCCGTTGATTTATAAATTTGGGACATTGTTGAAAATTCATTTGATTTTCCAATTAAAATGGTCAATGGCGAAAAAGTGAGAAAACCATTTGGTGAACTCACTCCCGAGGAGAAACATAAAGTCCAACTTAACTCTCGGGCCATGAACATTTTGTGTTGTGGGTTAGGTGCTTCGGAATATAACCGAATTATGAATTTGAAAACAGCGCATGAGATTTGGTCAAAATTAGAAGTTACCTATGAAGGAACTTCTCAAGTTAAAGAGACCAAAATCAATATGCTTGTTCATGAATATGAGTTATTTCGCATGAATTCGGATGAGACCATTAAGTCTATGTTTACTAGATTTACAAATATTGTTAATGGTCTATCTAACCTTGGCAAGGAGTTTTCTACTGGTGAACAGGTGAGGAAGATTCTATGAGTCCTTCCTCAACAATATGATCCACTTGTGACAGCCTTGAAAGCAGCAAAGAATATTTCAGCTATGTCACTAGATGAACTATTGGGTGAGCTGTTAACAAATGAAATTGAGCTTGCAAGAAGAAAGAATGAAGAGCATGCGGTAGAAAAAGAAAAGAAAAAGAAGAACGAAGAGACAATTGCTTTTGTACCCGATTCCTCCACAGATTCAGATGTATCAATCTCAAGTGAGGTAGCACTTATTTCTAAAAGCTTATCTCGTTTATATAACAAAAGAAATACAGGAAAAAGATTTGAGAAGAATAAAAGGCAAAAGGGCAAAGTTGTTTCCCATGAAGAAACAATTTGTTATGAATGCAAATTGCCTGGGCATACTAGGCCAAATTGCCCTCACTACAAAGAGAGAGTAGAAAAATATCAAAACCAAAAGAAGAAGAAGAAGGCTATGAAGATCTCATGGGATGATTCAGATAGCTCCTCTTCTAGTAATGAAGACAAGAAGGAGAGCTTGATTTGTCTTATGGCAAAGGACAACATTTAAGAAGCAATATCAGATGATGAAGTATGTTCCTATTCCTCCTCTTCTTCATCTTCTTGTATGGAAAATTATGAAGAGCAATACATAGCCATTTGTACCAAATATAAAACATTAGCATCTAAGTATCTTAAATTAAAAGAAGAGCATGAAAATTACTTAGGTTTGTGTGAACATTTGAATGAAGTGAATGCTAATTATTTGCTAGAAATTAAGAAAGAAAGAGATGAGAAGGCTTCTTTTATTGTCAAAAATACATGCTTAGTTAGGGAATTAAATAATTTGAAAAGTTTGCATGCTCATTATAGGATTTCTTTTCAAAAATTAAATTATGCAAGGACCACTACCTCCTCTTATGCACAAAATGCTATTTGTAATTATTGCATGAAGTTTGGACATATTTCTTCTTATTGTAAATTTAGAAATTCTATAAATAACAAATCTTCTAGTTTTGTTTGGGTTAGAAAGAGTAGCTTACATAATGATCAAATTAAAACAAGTGGACCCAAAAGGGTTTGGGTCCCTAAATGTAACGTTTAATTGTGTGGTGTAGGCATGCTTTCCTTCAAGGACCGGGGAAGGCATGTGGTACTTGGATAGTGGATGCTCAAGACACATGACTGGAGATGCATCTTTATTCATCCACTTGAAGAGCTATGATGGTGGTGAAGTTACTCTTGGTGACAACTCCAAGAAGAAAGTGATTGGAATTGGAACTGTGGGCAACTCACATACATCCATAAGAAAGGTCCTTGTTCAAGATTTAAGGTACAATCTTCTTAGTATTAGCCAATTATGTGATTCGAATTTTACAGTTTTATTTAATAAACATGAATGCATCATTAGCAAGGATAATCTTCCTCTTGTTATAGGATGTAGAAAAGATAACACTTATGTTTTATTTTTACACATGGTCAAGAATAGTGGACTTAAGTGTCTTACTTCACAAGACAGTAATTCTACTTTATGGCATGGAAGATTTTGTCACTTAGGAAAGTTATCTTTTAAAAAAATCATGAAGTTTGATGTGGTTAGAGGTCTACCAAATCTTAGTTAGTTAAGTGATCATTTATGTGGCCCATGCCAATTAGGAAAACAAACAAAGGAAAGTTTTAAGCCTCTTTAGGACATCACTACTTGTAAACCTTTAGAACTTGTTCACTTAGACTTATTTGGTCCTATTCATCCAGAAAGTCTAGGTGGAAGCAAGTATGGGTTAGTAATTGTAGATGATTTTACTAGATTTACTTGGGTTCTTTTTGTTAGAAAGAAGAGTGAAGTATTTGAAAAATTCGTAAGTCTTATTACAAGAATTGAAAAAGAACATGAAGTTAGGTTAATCTCTATTAGGAGTGATAATGGAGGAGAATTTAAGAATGAATTATTTGATGAATATTGTGTTAAAAATGGAGTGTTTCATACTTTTTCTTCACCTAGGACTCCTCAACAAAATGGCGTAGTTGAGAGAAAGAATAGGACCTTGCTTGATGCCGCAAGGTGCATGCTAAACGAGTATAGTGTTCCCAAATATTTTTGGGCTGAAGCAGTTAACACTGCCTGTTATGTATTTAATCGAGTCATATGAAGACCTTTGTTAGAAATTTCTCCTTTTGAGTTGATTTATGGCAAGAAGCCCAAGGTAGCTCATTTTCATGTGTTTGGATGTAAATGTTTCATTTTAAATAATGGAAAAAGAGACCTTGATAAGTTTGATGCCAAGTCTGATGAAGGGAGTTTTCTAGGATATTCACTTTCAAGTAGAGCGTTTAGAGTATACAACAAGAGAACACTAGTTGTTGAAGAGACAATTCATGTTAAGTTTGATGAATCTCTTAGTGAGGCATCTCATAGTCATCATCAAATAGATCTACTTGATGAATTTGAGGACTTATGTCTTGAAGAAGATAAATTGGATGATATAGCTAAGGTTGAAGAACCAATAAAAGATGATAGTGAGATTGAGAAGCAATTGAGATATTCTAAGGATCATCCTAGTGAATTGATTATTGGAGATTTAAAAGAGAATATTAGAACTAGAAGTTCATTTAATCATGCAGCATTCGTGTCAAATGTTGAACCAAGTTCTGTAGAAAGTGCATTTGAAGATGAGTCTTGGATTGCTGCAATGAATGATGAGTTAGTATAATTTGAGAGAAATCAAGTATGGGATCTTGTACCAAGGCCAAATGACAAAACAATCATTGGTACAAAATGGGTTTTCAAAAACAAGGTAGATGAGAATGGTGAAGTTATTAGAAATAAAGCTAGGTTAGTAGCAAAAGGCTATTGTCAGATAGAAGGAGTAGATGTGGATGAGACATTTGCTCCTGTGGCAAGACTTGAAGCTATTAGACTTTTACTTGCTTATGCATGTCACAAAGGGTTTAAATTATACCAAATGGATGTTAAGAGTGCATTTTTGAATGGATATATAAATGAAGAGGTTTATGTTGAGCAACCTCCTGGATTTGAGATACATGATAAGTTAGATCATGTATACAAACTTAAGAAAGCTCTTTATGGATTGAAACAAGCTCCAAGAGCATGGTATGAAAGATTGTGTATTTTTCTTACTTCAAATGGATTTCATAGGGGTAAGATAGATAATACCTTATTTGTATAGAATTCAACTGAAGGTCATCTAGTATGTCAAGTGTATGTAGATGATATAATATTTGGAGCTTCTAATGTAGAGATGTGCATGAAATTTGCAGATTTAATGAAGAATGAGTTTGAAATGAGTATGATGGGAAAATTAACCTTCTTTCTTGGACTTCAAGTAAAGCAAACAAGTGAAGGAATTTTTATTTCTCAAACCAAATACTTGATTGGTTTGCTTAAGAAATTTGGTTTTGAAAGCATGAAGTCAAGAAAAACTCCTATTAGCACAAGTACTATCATAAGTAAAGATGAAACTGGGAAGTCCATTGACACAAAACTATTTAGAGGAATGATTGGATCATTACTATATCTTACAGCGAGTAGACCTGATATTGTGTTTAGTGTAGGCTTATGTGCAAGATTTCAAGCAAATCCTAAGGAATCACACATACAAGCAATCAAGCATATCTTTAAGTATCTTATAGGTACTAAGACTCTAGGCTTATGGTACCCTAGATGTGAGTCTGGATTTGATTTAATAGCCTACACAGATGCTGACTTTGCTGGCAGCAAGACTGATTGGAAGAGTACCTTTGGCATGTGTCAATTGATTGGTGGTTCACTAATTTCTTGGGCCAGTAGAAAACAAATTTGTGTGGCATTATCAACAACAGAGGCAGAGTACATTGCTGCAGGTAGTTGTGTTGCTCAAGTACTATGGATTAAACAACAACTTTTAGATTACGGCTTAGAATTTAGTCAGATTCAAATTTTCTGTGACAATTCAAGTGCAATTTGTCTATCAAAGGATCTGGTTCAACATTTAAGAACCAAACATATAGAGCTTAGATATCATTTTATTAGAGAGCATGTGCAGAAGAAAGAAATTCAACTGTCATTTGTCCCATCTTCTGCTCAAATGGCTGATATTTTTACCAAACCATTGCCTACGGATGTGTTTCATAGACTTCGTTTGAGTTTAGGTGTAATTAACCCCTTTGAGTGATTACAAAAAGGGGGAGAGTGATGTGCTAGGATTCAGGGGGAGTATAGGCTAGGACTCAGGGGGAGCTATATTATAATCCATGATTGTTATTTATTGTTACTTTAATGCTTCGTCTTTTTATTTGTTTTTGAGCTTTGGTTTTGTAATCTTCAAGGGGGAGATTGTTGTACCCTTTGATGTGATAATTACAAAACCAAGCTATTTATTACTGAAGGAATTTTTAAGACATGCACAAGATTTTTTATAATTAAATTTCTTTTTATTTCTCTTGAATTTGATATGTCAAAACCTTGAGATTATGTGGCACACTAGTAGTATTAACATTTAAAAATATTATAAAATTATGTAATAATGAATTTTCATTTTTGGGCCAAGCATATTTGACAAAATGTATAGACATGGGTATTTGATTTTTTAATATTATTATGGAATCGTTTTTTACGAATTTCTTTTCATAGACACTTAATTAACTTATAATACTATAAGAATATAAAATTATTTTTATACACTTATATTCAAATTTGTGGCTAAAAAATTTGTCAAAAATACCCTAAAACAGCAAAAGTCTCGGGAAAAAGCACTGTAGCATGGGCGGGTCGACCCGGCGTCAAAACAGCCCGTCCAGGCCTTTTAGAAATAAAAAAAAAAGAAAAATAAAAATTTGGTTGACCCGAAAGGGGCGAGCAAAGCTCGCCCAAAGACCACCGAGAGCAGCTCGGCTTGCGCTGGTCAACGGTCAACGGAACAGTGCCTGGCTAAGCCAAGCCTGCCGAGAGGAGCTTGGTTAAGTCTAACTTCAGCGCGATCTAGGGTCAAAGAACAGTGCATGGCTAAGTCAACCTGAACCGGGTGATGAAATCCCGGTCAAGGAAGGGGGGAGCCAGCCCCAAAGTGGCTCGCAGGTTAAACGGCGCAAATGTATTATAAAGCGGTGTGCCAAAGTTCATTCTGCAGTGTGGGACTAAAAATCCCACCTTATAACTTCGGCAGGATCCAAAGGCGCAGATCAAGCCCGCCCAGATCCAACGGGCGAGAGTAATTTCGAACGGCTGTTTAATCAGCACCGTTCGTTCAGCGCGTGGGATCCAAAGGCACAGATCAAGCCCACCCAGATCCAACGGGCGAGAGTAATTTCGAACGGCTGTTTAATCAGCGCCGTTCGTTCAGCGCGTGGGATCCAATGGTTCGGATCAAGTCCGCCCGGATCAGACGGTCTAGAGATGATCAAGCCGAAAAGTCCATCCAGCCGTCCATTCTTGAAGTGGGATCGGACGGCTGCTGCTCTTCTTCTTCCTTTTCGGGCTTCCGGCAACGGCTATTTTCCGATTTCTTTTTTACCGTTTTTCTAGCCGTTTGGAATTGCTTTTTGGTGGACTATATATATAGGACATTTTACAATTTATAGGATTGATGAATCCACTTGCAAACTTCTTCAAAAACTAAAGAAAAAGGCCAAAACCGAGAGCAACAATTGGCATACTTGTGGGAGCTACGGGCTCAATCTTCTTCTAAAATTTCAACAACTTTCTTCCACATTTCGTTGCATCATTCGGTAACATTTAGTTGTGCCATTTTGCTTTGAGAAATTAAAGGTGTAGGATTTTTGTATGCATTGCTATTGTAAAAATTGTATGCATTATTGTAGCCGGATTTGTTCGGATTTTTGGTGTCTCGTTGGAGCACCGGTTGTACTTGGTTTACCCCTACCGGCTTCGGCAAAAGGGAGTGGTTAGTGGAAGCCCGATCGGGTTCATCGGGGGTGGATGTAGGCACGGGTTTGGCCGAACCACCTAAAAATCTGTCTTTTGTTTGCTTGTCTTATTATTGCACTTTTCGTTTTTATTTCACAATTTATTTACAAACGTTTTTAATTGAAAGATTTTTCAAAATCTAAATTTTAGTGAAAAGCACAATTCACCCCTCCCCTCTTGTGCGTTATTCTCACACGATTTACATCAATACACACACATGCATGCGCATGCACACCCACTTAGATGCACATACATTCACACGCACATACGCAAACTTGCATAAACATGCACACAAACATACACACACAGCACATAGGCACGTATGCACCCATGCACACATAACCGCACATGCACACATACATTTATAGACTCACACCAACACATACACAAACATGCATGCATGCACACATTCATACAAAAGCACACACACATGCATGTAAACATTTAGACTTATATGCACACATGAAGACTGAAAAGAAGAGATGCACACTCAAAGATACATGCATATACACATACCCACTTACACACATGCATGAACCCACACACACAACACCCACAAGTGCACACACATAAGAAAACTCATGAACACACATACAAACATGCATGTGCATGCATAGACATGCACATACACAATAATACATAAACACACACTCAAATGAACACACATATGCACACACACACATGCACACACACACACACACAAACATACACAGATGCACAAACACTCACATATACATGCACATACACACACACACATGCATACACAGCCTTACATGCATGCGCACACATGCATGAACACACAAAAGAATACACACACATGTACACATATATACACATGCCCTCACACACTCAAACCCATGCACACATACACAAATGCAAACCCACACATGCACACACAAAAGCACATGAAGATTGTATGCTCAACCTCCATAATATCTTAGAATGTAACTTTCTCTTTTAATCAGTGTGATAAATGAATGTGAAAAATTTTAAAAATAAGATAAATTATTTAAGAATGTTGTATTCAATGATATTAAGAAGATCAAGTCTAAAATTATGATGATCAAATTAGGTATAAATTAAAATATCTTGTAAATGAAGTTAACACATTGGAAAATAAACTTTTTAAAACTTAAAAATTAATATTTAATAAGATAACACTTACTAAGATTAGTACAACTACATTTTTTTTCCATCAAATCTCATTTCAAATTACAATGAATTTTTAAATTAAGTAAACATAATTAATAAAAAATTATTATTTTAATGTTACATAAAAATATGTTAATCTATAATAAGATAAATTGAAGTAATATAATAAACTAAAACATAATGATGTAATGGTCATATAAGAAAAAAAATTATAGTTCCTTATTAATCTAAATCAAAGAAAAACATTTAAAAAATGATAAATTCTTCAAAAATGTTTCATTTTAATAGAGGAGAGTAAGATTAACATCCTTGATTATAAAATAAGGTATGAATTTTATTATCTATTAAAAGATGAAATTAATATATATAATAAAATATTTAAAATATAAAAATAATTATTTAATATGATAAAGCTCATCGAGGTTATTCAAATGAGAATTTTCTTGTTTTGATTAGACCTCATTTTGAATAATAGGAAACCACCAAACTTAATAGGCAAAAACTATAATTAATTTTTCTTTTAATATTAAGAAAATATATGCTAAAGTTAGAATTTGATAAATTAAAGAAATATAATATAACAAATTCAAAGTGGTATAAAAGTTAAAGGAGAGGAGAAAAAGTGTTCAAAAGTAATATAACCAAATCAAGGAAAAATAATTTAATAAATAAGATAAATTGTTTGAGAATGTTTAATTTGAAGATACTAATCTGATACAATATAACATCTTCAATCATTAAATTATGTAAAAAAATACTTCATAAATCATTTTATTACTAAAGAAAAAACGTTAAAGACATAAAAAAGAATTAATAATTCAATATGGTTCATCAAAATGAATCCAAACATGTTTGTTGCATCTTAATTTGACTTTCCTTGGAATTACTTTAAATTAACAAATCAAATAACAATAAATAATACTAAGTTATTACTTTAAAGTTAAGTCTTTATATACTAAAGTTGAAATGAGATAAATTAAAGTATTATAATATATTCAAATCCAAGAAATGTAAAGACCACATGAGAGAAGATTTAGATGTAGTAATAAGACCATAACAAAGACAAATATCTTATTCAACAACAAATATTGTATGGAAAGGTTTCTTTGTAAGATGCTAAGTTTTAGTGTAAATTTTTTAATCATTAAATATGGTTTGAATTAAATGTCATGTAACGTGCATGAAAACCAATGAAAATAAATTGTTTTAAAATATAAAAATGAATTATTTATCAGATAAATCTTATTTAAATGAGTGTAATAAAGTTTGTTTTTTCTTGATCAAATTTCTTTTTGAATTACTATAAATAAAAAACAAATAATTATAACTACTAATAAAATATTATTTTCATGTTAAATGAATACATAATAATTTTGAAATAATATAAATTTAAAAAATTTTGTGTTTCTAAAACAAAGGATGCAAAGGTCACTTGAGAGGAGACTTATAAATTGATAACAATATAAAAAAAGAAAAAATATATTTTTTTGGAAAAAATTACAATTATGGGAAATCAACATTCTAAGTTGCAAATAAGAACAAGTGTAACATCTTCAATCTTATAATGAAGAATGTTCAAAATATCTCATAAATCATGCAAAATTCTAAGATAACAAATTATTGAAAAATATTAAAATGAATATTTAATTATTGGGAGCTCATCTAAGTGAGTCCAATGACGTTTATTTTTCCTCAATTGAACTTCATTTAGAATTACAACTATTTCCAAAAAAATTATCATAAATAACAAAAACCCATGTTTTTTTAGTATTAATTAAATATATGTTAAAAAAGAAGAAGATAAATAAAAAATTTTAATAAAACCATGTAAGTACAATGTAACAACACATATGAGTAGATTTAAGGTTACATAGTGATAGTATAAAATCAAACTGAAAAATTTGAATTAATGAGATAACATGTGCTAGAGAGTTGTATTCCAAGATACAATGGAGATAAAATGTGACATTCTTGGTCATAAAAATAATCGTGAATCTAATTGACTTAAGGTGCAAGCAAAAATCATAGAAAAAAAGTATTTAAAAATACAAAAATAAATATTTAAATACTTTAGCACATCGAGATGAGTCTAATGATATTTGTTTCATGCCCATTGGATCCCATTTGAATTGTAAGGAATTGTCCATTGGATCTCATTTGAAATTGTTAGGAATTACCAAATTAAATGTACATAAAAATTGGAAAAGATTAATATTTACATTTTAATATAACCATATAAAAGTTAAACATGTTGACAGATAAGATAAATTATATGGGAAAGTTTCAATCGATCATAGTAAGGTGATCATGTATAACATCTTTGACCATCCAATCATGTACAAATTAAAATATTTAGTATAGTTTTCAAAATATTAGAAAATTAAATAGTTATAAATATTAAAATAACTTTTTTGCTGGGTAGAGCTCCTCAAGGTGAGTCTAGTGAAATTTGTTACATCTTCATCACACCTAATTTATAATTACTTTATATTACAAAAGTGAATAGGAATAAAAAATAATAAGTTATTATTTTAATGTTAAGTAAATTTATATTTGAGCTTAAATAAGATAAAATTGAGTAATGCAATATAACGAAATAATAGTGAAAGAAAAGATACATTAGAGTTTGAATTAGAGGTTTATAATAATATAATAAAAAAAGGAGAAATAGTTCAAAAATTAACATAAAATGTACGTTGATGTTATATTCCAATGTACTAAGGCGACAGAGTGTAATATCCTTGATCTTTAAATAATAAACAAACAAGAATTTCTCTTAAAGAATTTTAAAGTTTAGAAAGTAAAATGTTTAAAAATATAAAAATAAATGTCTAATTAGACAAAGCACATATAGAAGAATCAAACAACATTTGTTGTATCTCAATGAGACCTCATTTAGAATAAATGAAAATTACAAAAAATAAATAAGCATAAATAATAATAGGTTATTTTTAATAGTAATCGAATATATATTAAAGATGAAATTAGATAAATTAAAGCTATGTAATATAATCAAATAAAGCTGAACTTAAGGTTGCATCAAAAGATAATTAGAGTTAATGAGGTATAAATTAAAATGTCTTATAAAATATTAATAAAAAAAATAAAATAAAATATTATATAATATAATGGTGAATATTATATTGACAGAGCTCGATGTGACAAATTCAACATTATTGGTTTCGGTTAGGCAAAAGAAAATTTTTAATTTATATGAATTATCGAATTAGACATACATAAGTAATAATAATTTATTAATTTACTGTTAAGAAAATTTATATCATAGTTCAAGTGAGATAAATTGAAGCAAAGTAATATTGCTAAAACAAATTGGGGTAAATGTCACATGAGATGAGGTTTAGAGTTACATAGTAATGTTACTAACTCAAAGTGAAAAATTTATAGAAATGAAATATATTGCGAAGGAAAGTTCTATTTTAAGATACATAGGAGATAAAATGCATCATCCTTTATCATAAAAGAAATTGAGAATAGAAATCATTCTTAAAGCATACCAAAACCCTCAAGTAAAATTTTTAAAATCATAAAAATTAATATTTAACAAGATATAAGTTATTTAAATGGGTCTAATGGCATTTATTTTATCTCGATCATCATCTCATTTAAAATTACTACAAATTACTATAGAAAACACTCATAAATAACCATGAATTATTATTTGAATACTTAGCAAATAATTATAAACACTAAAATATAATAAATTGAGGCAATATAATTTCATAAAAATAAAGCAAACTAAACATTACATGATAGTAGAATTTTACAATCATAGTATTATAACTAAATCAAATAAAAAAAATTGGAAAAATTAGATCACTTTTATAGGAAAGTTGCATTCAATATATTAGGGGTATTCATACAAAATTCTATATTGGCAAATCAAATAAAAATTTAGGAAGGTGAATACAATACTCAAATCTATTGTGTGATCAAAAGTATAATTGAAAGTACAGTGTGGTAGAGAGAGCTATTTATGGCTCTCTCTACCACACTCTCAGATACTTCTGATTTCGATCCAATCATTTCATTGAAGTCGTTTAATACTTAAATAGAATTTGAAACCCCTTTCATTTCATTCATAATCGATAAAAAAGTGAAAAAGAAAGAATCCAAGCTGAATTCAAATTAATCATTTTGGCTGACTGCTTTGACGTATATAATAAGTAAAAAAGTAGTAGGAACAAAAACGAACAGCGCAGTAGCAATAAGTGCAAGAATATTGACTTCCATAAGCTCTTTGTTTTTTGTTTCATAATAATTTAGGATCTAATCCCATAGCCATAAAGATGATAAAGTGAATTCCTATCAATCCAAAGGTACAAATTAATAATACTCGAATAGATATTGCGAATCATAATATCTAATCTATCCAATAGACTTATCGCCCAGAAGGGAATAGTATAACTAGAACATAGTATAACATAAAAAGATCGTTTATTCATGCTCAAAAATAGGATTTTTTCTTTTTTTAAGAGAAATGCAAAACAAAAACCAAATAAAATAAAAAATAAATAAGGATTAATGATGAAATTTTGTTCTCTATCCTTCCTTTAACGGACAAAGTTGTAAAGTATGCCAAAACTTTAGTCAAATAAAATATTTAAAAATTAAGCATATAATTGAAAAAATTTTATGAAGATGTGTCTTTGGTTGTTTGTTTGATCTCAATTGAACTTTATTTAGAATTACTATGAAGTATGAAAGTAAACAAGTATAAATATTAAACAATTATTACTTTAATGTCAAGAAATTTTTTGTTAGACATGAAATGAGATAAATTGAATATGTCTAATTTAATCAATTCAAAGCGATTTAAAGGTCACAGAATAAGGAAAATAGAATTTTGAAGTAATTTGATCCAACAAATGAAGAAAATTTGAAAAATGAGATAAATTACACCTTAAAGTTTCAATCCTAGATACTAAATATTGTGTGCAATATCCTTGAATGCAAAATAAAGATTAAGTTAAAATGCATCATAAAGCTTACCAAAACCTTTCAAGGTAAAAATATTTAAAATTAATAAAAAATAAGTACACAATTGTATAAATCTCATGAAAAAGTGTCCATTAAAGTTTGCTGCTTCTCAATTAGACTTCATTTGAAATTTCTATGAATTAAAAAGAGTAAATAATAATAAATAATGATGAATTATTATTTTAATATTATGTAAATATATATTGTAGCTACAATAAGATAAATTAATCTAATGTAATACAACCAAATCATGACAACGTAAATTTTAGATGATAGAAGATTTAGAGAAACATAGTAATATAACCTAATGAAAGTGAAAGGTACTTATAAATGATATGAAATAAGTATGAATGTTCCTTTCCAATTTTATAATGTGATCGAGCATAGCACACTATTATCGAATCATGTATGATTCAAAACATCTAATAGGTCATGCTAAATCTTAAAAGAGATATTTGAAAAATAGTAAAGAAATGAATATTTAATTTGATAGAGTTTGTTAAGATGAATCCAATAATATTTATTTTTTGTTCTTAAGACCTTGTTTGGATTTATTATGAATTTTAAAAATAAAGAAACATAAACAACAATATTTTTCTTATTTTATTATTTATTAAATATATATATCAATGTAGAAATAAGATAAATAAAAAAATATAATATAATCAAATCAAAGTAATCTAAAGGTCACACAAGAAAGTACTTTGAGTTTTATTGCAATATAACAAAATAAAAAAAGAAAAGCTTGAGAAAATGGCATATATTATATAAGAAACTTTCAATCAAAGATATTAGCTTGATTGATTGTGACATTCTTGATCATCAAATGACATATGAATAAAAATATCTCAAAATGACATATTAATAAATACTTTTTTAATATTAAGTAATATATATTAAAGGTTAATTAAATAAAGTTCTCCAATATAATACAACAATTGCAAAGAAAAGCAATGTTACATAAGAGGAAATTACATTTTCATACAATTATAACTAAATCAAAGTGAAAACTTTGAACAAATAAAATAAATTATGAAGGAAAGTTACATTCCAATGTTGTAATGAGGTCGAGTGTAACAACTTTAATCATCAAATTAGGTTTAAATGAAAATTTCTCATATACCTTGGCAAAAATTGAGTCAAATTATATATTTTAATATTTTAAAAAATGATTATTTTGAAGTATATATCTCATCGAGATGAAGCAAAGGTCTTAAGTTGTAATTACTTCAACTTAACAACTAAAAAATATAAGCAATAATAATATTTTTAATATTAAGTTAATATATATTAAAGATAAAATGAGAAAATAAATAAAACCCTGTAAAATAATGAAATAAAAATAAAGTAAATGTCACATTTGAAGGGAATTAATGTTCCTAAGTAACATAACCAAATTAGAGCAAAAAATTTAAACAAATGAAATAAATTATATGAGAAAATTGTATTTTAAGATACTAAGAAGATTGAGTGTAATGTTCTTGATTAACAAGTCAGAATTGAATGAAAATGTCCTATAAGGCATACTAAAACTATAGTGAATTAGAATATTTGTAAATATAGGAAAATTTTTTAATTTGATAGAGCTTATTAGCATGAGTACAATAATATTATTTTTACTTCATAACATTCTATTTAGAATTTATACAAATTATAGAATTGTATATGCATAAATATGAATGCATTAAAATTTTATTATTAAGAAAATATATATTTAAATGAAGTAAATTAGTATAAAAAGTTAGGAGATGTCAAGTTTATTTAAGAGAATTTTTTAATTGGAATAATAAAGTAAACAAATCAAAGTCAAAATACTGAAGAAACAAGATTAATTATACAAGAAAGTAGAATTCCAAGATAATAATAAGATTACGTGCGACATCATTCAAATCAAATTTTGTACAAGTTGAATTTATTCATAAAGTCTATCAAAGCTTTAGTAAAATAAATTACTCAAATAGATAGGGCTTATTGAGACTTGTTTAATGACATTTGTTTCAACTCGATTAGACTTCTACAATTACTACAAATTATCAATAAAATTATAAATACTAAAGAAGATTTTTTTAATTTTTTCACATATAAATTAAAGTTAAAATGAAATAAATTAAATGAATGTAATATAATCATACAAAAGAGTTGCAAATGCCACATAAGATGAGATTTAGATTTAATTAGTAGTACAACCAAAAGGAAGGAAAACATTTCAAGAAATGAGATTAATTGTATGGAGAAGTGGAGTTCCATGATTTTAAGGAGATTTAATACAACATTCTCAATCATAAAATTAGGTATGAAACAAAACTACTTACAAAACATAAAAAACAAAAAGAATTAAAAATATAAAAACAAATATTTAATTTAATAAAGCTCATCGAGGCAAGGATAATGATATTTGTCTCATCTAAATTCAAGCTCATTTTGTATTACAAAAAATTAACATTGTAAGCACAAATAATGATCAATTATAATTTAAACATTAAGTAATTACATAACAAAATAGAAATTAGGTAAGGCGAAGCAATGTAGTATAACAAACTCCAAATATATGAAGCTCAGATGTTAGGAAAATTAAAATTTCATAATAATATAGCTAAATTAAAAGAGTAAAATTTAAAGAAATAAAATAAATATGTAAGATTGTTGCATTCCATGATATAGACTAGGTCTAGTGTGAAATAGTTTTCATTAATTTAGTTATGAATCAAAGTTTTCATAAGGCATGACAAATTATTATAAAATAAAATATTTATAATTGAGAAACTTAATATTTGATTTATAAGAGTAGTTCTAGCTTAGCTCGATGGCATTTGTTTCAATTAAATGAGACCTTATTTAGAATTATTACCAACTATTTGTGTAAATAATCATAAATGATAATAATTTATTATTTTAATTTTCAACTAAATGAACATTAATGTTGAATAAAGATAAATTTGAAAGGAAGCAAGAACTCCAAGATATTAAGAAAATCGAGTATAACGTCCTTGATCATCAAATAAGCTATAAATCAAAATGTCTCTAAAATAATTCTAGAATTCTAGAAAAATTAAATATTTAAAAAGTATAACAAAATTCGTTTAATTAAATATAACACATCCATATGAGCCCAACGATAGCTTTTTCAGCTAAAGAAGACCTCATTTGGAGTTGCTATTAATTATAATTGAAAATAATGATTATTAATACTAAATAAACTTTTTAATATTAAGTAATTTTTTAATAAGCTAAAATAAGATAAACTAATGAAATATAATATAATATAATCATGTGAGGGGAGAGTTAGAGTTAAATTGTAATATAACAAAATCAAAGTAAAAAATTTGAAGAAATGAAATTAATTGTTTGGCAAGGTTGCATTCAAGATAATAACAAGTTCAAGTGCTCATCCTTGATCTTTAAATTATATACGAATCAAAGTGATGCAAAGGTAACATGAATGAGATTTACATTTACAAAATAATATAACCTAATAACAATAAAACATTTTAAAAAATTTGATAAATTATCTGGGAAAGTTGAATTCCAAGATACTAAGGAGATTGAGCGAAACATTCTTAATTTAAGAATGATGTTAAAATTGAAATATCTCACAAAAAATTAAAAAAACATAAGAAACTAAAATATTACAAAACAATATCAAAAATTGATATTTAATTTAGAAGATCCCTTTAAAATAAGCCCAATGAAATTTGCTTTGTCTGGATAAGGCCACGATTATAATTGAGGTGAATCTCCAAGGTAGAAATGCATAAATGTTAGTAATTTCTTTCTTTAATACTAAGAAATTATATATTACAACTATAATGAGATATGTCAAACAATTGTATTATGAGTAAATGAAAAGCAATGTAGATGTGACTTGATAAGTCATTAAGATGAGTCAACAATGTTATTTTCATATCAAAAAGATATCATTTCTAATTATTGTGAACAAGTATAAATAAAAATAATTTTTTCTAAATATTAAGAAAACATAGTTTAAAGCTAAAAGGAGATGAATTAGGGCAATGTAATATAACTAAACCAAGGTGTTTTCTTGTCGATCATCCTCATTTGCTAAATCATGTACAAATTAACATTCCCTGTAAAAAATGTAAATCTATAATAAACTAAAACATTTAAATATAAAAAATAAATATTTAATATGATATAACTTGTTGAGATGAGTCCAACAAAGCTTATTTCTTGTCGATAAGACCTCATTTGGAATTACTACTAGTTATGAAGTTAAATAAGAATAAATATATAATAAATAATTATTTTAACATTAAGTAAATATTTGCTTAAACTAAAATAAACTAAATTAGAGTAATTTAATATAACCAAATCAAAAAAATCTATAAGTCACATGACAGGAGATTTATAGTCACATAGAAATATAAATACATCAAAGAAAAAAAATTTGAAGTTAGCTAAATTATGTGGGGTGGTTTCATTCCAAGATTCTAAGGAGATTTTGAGGAAAATCCTCATTCATTAAATCTGATTCAAAGAAAAAGTTCCTATTAAAAACATGCTTAAATAATATAAAAAAAATATTTATAAAACGAAAATGAAGTTTTAAAGTGGCATTTGAATCTTCTCGATTAAACCATATTTATAATTATAGTGAATTCAAAAATAAATAAGAAAATATAATAATTAATCATTAATTTAATGTTATGTAAATATAAACTGATGTTGAAATGACAACATAATACACCCAAAATGGATGCGATAAAATGGCACATAAGAGAGTATAGATTGGAGAACAATATAATGAATTAGAATTTTGCACTATGAGACAATAACAAGATAGCGTGTGACATCATCAATCACAAAATCTTGAACGATTCAAAATGCCTCATAACGAATTACAAAAACCTAAAAAAATATATATATTATTATTAAATATAGTAATTAATATTTAATTTTTTAGAACTCATCAAAATGAGTCTTGCGATGTCTCTTTCATTTCGATCATGGATTAAGGTATCCATCAAAATACTTATTAGAGTATGCCAAATTTCTAGAAAATAAATATTTGAAATTAAATAATAACGTAGATAAATAAGAATAAATAAAGTTATTTTACTAAGAATTTTCAAAGAAAATAATTTATTTAATCTTGATTAGACCTTGTTTGGAGTTTCTTTCAATTAGTAAAGTAGTTAAGCCTAAACAATAATAAACTTTCTTAATATTCCATCACTATATATATATATATTAATGCTAAAATATTGTAAATTCAAACAATATAACATAATCAAATAAAAACAACATAAAGGATAAAATTGAAGAGAATTAGAGCTTCACAATAATGTAACCAAATCAAAGTAAAAATTTTAAATAGTTAAGTTCAATTATATAGAATATTTGCATTCCATAATATTAAAGAGTGACATAATTAATCATCAAATTATTTGTGAATCAAAAGGTCTCATAAAGATTTCCAAAAGTAGAGTAAAACAAAATAGTTCTAAAAATAAGAATTAATATTTTATTTGATGGCACTTATTATGGAGATTGAAATTACATTTCTTTAATCTCAATTAGCCTCATTTATAATTGATAATAAATAAATAATAATAATAACTAAATAATTTTTTTTAATATTAAGTAGATATTTTGTAGATGTATTGAGATGATTTGAAGCAAACTAGTTAACCAAATCAAAGCAATGTAAAGGTAATGTGAGAGGAGATTTATAGTTACAAACTATATAACCTAATAAAAATAACAAAATTGAAGAGAAGAAATAAATTATTCAAGAATGTTATATTCCAATGAACTCAGGAGATTGCGATAAAAGTAATGTCAATAGAGTTGTCTTGAAAAGTATTATCGAATCAAATACCCATTTTTTATTATTTTGAATATTTGTTATTTCTCTAATTTGTGTTCCCTTTATGAGTCATTTTAATTTTTACCCAATTTGATGAGTGAGGATGTCGCAATTGATGTTTGGTATATTGGAAGTTCACTTTCCTACTTAATTTATTTTATTTTTAGGCTTTTTTGCTTTAATTCAGTCATGTTACTATGAAACTCTATTCTCCTCTTGTCTAACCTTTCAGTCATTTTGATTTGATTTTGATACTTCACTTAAAGTTATCTCTTTTCTACTTTGGTATATAGTTTCAAACTATCAAAATAACAAGTTAATATCAAACATGGTTGGACATGTTTAGTGTTCTCCATCCAATGAAATGTTTAATTTTTTAAATTTTTGAATATTTCATTAAATTAAGGATTTTTCCATTAGATCTTTGTTATTACTCTCTAAACCTCTAATATATTAGACACAACTATCCTATATAATTTATTTAATTTTATCCAAACTTTTATCTTTGCTTTTGTTATATTACTCTTAATTCTAATTCAACTTTCATGTGACTTTTACTTTGCTTCTTCTTTGTCTATATTGCAATAGTTCAATATAGATCGAATTGTTATTAAAAAATATATTATTGTAACTTATGCTTATTTACCTTACTAATTCAGAGTAGCTCCTAACAAGTTTCTATTGAAATGAAAGAAACGTTATTAGACTCGTCTCGGTGATTAAATAAAAAATTCATTATTAAATTTAAATTCTTTATTTCAATGGCTTTCTTCTCATTTTAAGCATCATTTTAATGCATACCTTCTTTAAAGATCAAGGATGTTGCATACAATCTCCTTAGTAACTTTGAATTCAACCTTCTCCTATGATTTATCTCACTTGACTAAATGTTTTGCTATGAGTTGGTGATATTACAATGTAACCTTAAATCTCCTTCGATGCAACATTCATCTTATTGTTTAAGTAATATTACAGAGCTTTAGTTAAATGTCATACAAAACATGCATAAATGGTAGAAACAAAATATTTAAAATTAAATAATAACATAAATGTTTAATACTAATTTAATTTTAAAATTCACATTTATTCCAAATTATTCTTGATTGAGATAAAAACATGTCATTGTACTCATCACGTTAAGCTCTATCAATTAAATATTATTTTTTTATATTTTAAGTTTCTTATTTTCTACCATTTAAGCATGTTTTGTAAGACGTTTTTACTAATACTTCATTAAATAATCGAGAATGTCACAGTCAATCTTGTTGTAATCAAGGAAAGAAACTTTCTATTATAATTTATCTCCTTTTCATAAAATGTTTCCATTTTATTTCAACATGTTGCTATTAAAATTTAATTCTTCTCTTGAGTGACCTTTATATTTCGTTTATTTTCTTTTATTATAGTGTCTACATTTTTAATTTTATAGCTTTAATATATATTTAAGTTATCTTGAAATAATTATTTATTTATAATTATTCTTATTTATTTTTGTTATTCATAGAAATTTTGGATGAGGTTTGATCAATCATTATTCTATTGAATTTTTATTTTTTTACTTGTCTCATCATCATGTTTTGCTAAGGTTTAGCATGCTTTATGAGATATTTTAATTCATATATTATTTGTTAGTATGGGATTTTACACTTGATCTCCTATTTATATTGGAATGAAATGTTTTTAAACAATTTATGAAACATTTAACTCTAAAGTATCAAATGTGACCTTCATATGACCTTGGTTTTTTATATTTTGTTGCTAAAATAGATCTCATTTAAGAATTAATATATGCATACTTTATATTAAAAAATGATTTACTATAATTTATGCCTTTCTAATTTTTTAATTCGATCTGTTTTTGAATGAGGTTTTGGTGTTGGAAAAAGAATGTCACATGAATCGTCCTGGTGAGCTCTTACAAATTAAAATAAATTTTTTTTATATTTTTTAATTATATTTTTATCATTCTTTATATGACATTTTTGTTTTATACCATATTTTATAATTGAGGATACTATAATTAATAGTATTAATATCTTGGACAAATCTCAATTTGTTCTATCAAATTGAAAATTCATTTTTATAAATTCTTTTCATATATTTTATTACCTAGTGATTTCCACATACTTTATAGGCTATTTTCATTCATACTTGATATGATAATTAAGGATGTTACATTTGGTCACCTTAGTGTCATGAAATGTAACTTTCTCAAATAAATTATCTCCACTTATCAAATGTTAAGCTTCGTTTGGGTTATATTATTACGTAACTCTTAATCTCCTCTTTGTACTCTTTAAATCACCTTATTTGGTAATATGACATTGTATTAATTTACATTATTTGAGTTTTTATATGTATTTACTTAATACTCAAATAATAAAATATCATTATTTATACTTATTTTTATTGGTAAGTTGTGCTAAATCCTAATGGGTTTCAATTGAGCCAAAACAAATGTTATTTGATTTATCTAATGACATGTAACAAATTATATAATAATTTTTAAAATTTTTTAAAATATTTTTTCGATGAATTTGGAATGCTTTATGAGTCATTTCTATTTGTAGTTCAGTGGATAATTGACGATGTTATTTTTGATCACCTAAGTATCTTGGAAAATAACTTTATCAGAGAATTTATCTCCTTTATCAAAATTATTTGCCTAGATTTCATTATATTAATGAAAATCTCATTCTTCACTTTTGTGACCTTTAATTTTCTTCGACATTTTTATGTTACATTTCTTCAGCAAAACCCATTTGAATTTTAATATATATTGGCTTAATGTTAAAATAAAAATTTATTACTATTTATGTTTATTAAACTTAGTAATTCACAATTACTTTAGATGACGTTAAATGGGATGAAATAAATATCTTGGGACTCATGTTGACATGGAATATTTATTAAATATTAATGTTTAAAATTCTGAATCTTTTATTTTTTAGAGTTTTTTACATGTTTTATGAGATATCCCAATTCGTACATGATTTTATAATCATGTGTCTCATAGTCGATCTAATTACTAACTTCAAAAACTAGTTTCTTGTATAATTCAACAGATTTGATAAACTCTTTTGTTTTAATTTTAATATATTACTATAAAATAGAAAATTTGCTCTCGAGTTACACTTACATCACATTGGTTTAGTTATATTATATTGCTTCAATTAATCTCATTTCCAAAATTAATGTATATTTTCATGATATTAAAAATAGTTGTTTATTATTTACTTTACTTATTTAGTTTGATAATCCATAATACTTTTATATGAGTTCTATGAAGATGAAGCAAATGCCATTGCACATGAAAGAAGAGCGATATAACTAAAATTTTAATTTTTTTCTTGAAATATTTTATTTTACTATGTTTTGGTCCACATTGCTAGACATTTAAATTCTAACCATATTTGTCGATCGGGTTGCTACACTTCATTTGTTAAATATAATATAATGGATCTTTTCTATATAATATTTTTTTTTTATTCAAAGTTTTAACTTTTGCTTTGTTATACTACTATGTAAGTATAATTCACCTCTCATGTGACCATTAACTCATTTGATTTGGTTAAATTTGTTCAATTTATCTAATATTAGCCATAATATATATTTACTAAAAATATAAAAATAATTTATTATAATATATGCTTTGTTAATTTGATAATACATAATAATTTCTATTGATGCCTAATAGAGATGAAATAAATCCTAATGGACTTATTTCAATGAACTCTATGAAATTAAGTATTTGTATTTATATTTTTTAAATATTTTTATTTTGTTGGTTTTTACCACTCCACATGGTGCATTTTAATTAAAACCTAACTTGTTGATCCACAATGTTACACTTCAATCATCTTTGTATCTTGAAGTATAGCTATGTCATAAAATTTACCTTATTTTTTAAAGTTTTTTTCTTTTACATGGTCAAATTATTTTTCAACCAACCTTTTCTCAAGCAATAACATTGTCCAATATATCTCATATAAGTTGTAATTTATTTATTTAATATTCAAATAATATTTTTTTATGCTTTTCAATTTATTAATTCAATGTATGTTAAGTGAGGTCCCATAGAGACCTCGCAAAGTCATTGGACTCTTCTTAACAAGTGCTATCCTATTAAATATTTATTTTTTTATACTTAATTATTTTTATTTTTTTATAGTTTGGCCATGGTTCATAGGATCTTTTGATTCATACCTTATTTAATAACAAAGGATGTTACATTCAACACATTAATATCCTAGAAAATCTAATTCTAGTCTCATATGATCTTGACTATGATTTGACCTTTCATATTGATAACATTTATCAAATTTTTCACCTCAACATGTATTTATTAAAATTTAAAGAGTAATTTATTGTAATATATGCATATTTAATTTTGTAATTCTTAATATCTTTTGTTAAGGTTTGTTGCAGTGTAATAAACATTTTTTTACTAGACTTGATGTGTTCTATCCAACTAAATATAAATTTTTACATTTATAAGTATACTATTTTCACGGGTCATAGTATACCTTATGATACATTTTTATTTTTTATTGATTTGACAATCAAGAATGTTTCACTTGATCTCCTTACAATAGTGAAATTCATCTATCATGTATAATTTGCCTTATCTTCTAAGTTTTTACTTCTATTTTCTTTTGTTATTTTTTTATACTAATTTTATTCATGTGTGATTTTTACATCACCTTGATTTTATTGTATTACGTTAGTTAAATTTAGCTCATTAAATATTTAACATATATATTTTCTTAATATTAAAATAAAAATAAATTATTATTATTGCTTATTGATATAAATAATTTTAGGTAACTCCAAACAAGGTCAAATGGAGACTCAAAGATCATTGGACTCATCTAGATGAGCTCTCTCTTATTAAATATTCATTTTTACTTTTTTAAATATTTTATTTTTAGTAGTTTTGGCACATGTTTCATGATATTTTAATTTGTACTTTAATATTCAAAGATGCTATATTTGATACCCTTAACAAATTATAATGCTATTTTCCTATTTAATGTACCTCATTTCTTAAAAATTTTCAATGTAATTGGTCATGTGACTTTTATATTGCATTGATTTTGCTATATTACATGGCTCAAATAAACCTCAATTAAAGTTTAATATATATTTCATTGATATTAAAATAATAATTGATGTTTGTTTATGTCTATTTAATCTGGTCTCAATGATCAACATCAATAAAATATTTGTTTTTTTATGGTTTGTAGACATTTAGTAAGAAAGTTTGATTTATATTAGATTAGAAAAAATGGGAATGTTGCACTCAATGTTGTTACTATTTTAGAATGCAACTTTGTCAAATAATTTATCTTATTCCCTTAAATAGTTTTTGGTTTTTTTATGTTATGATGAAAATTACATTATGTTTTCAGTTGACTTCAACATCTCTTTGATTTTGTTATATTACAATGCTTTAATTTGTGTCATTTTAATTTTAATATTTATTTACCTAATATTTAAATATTTATTAATTATTATTTTAGCTTCTTTATTTTATTAATTTATCATAATTCCAAATAAGGTTTTAATGAGTTGAAATAAACACTATTGTGCTCTTCTTAATGAGCTATCTTCATTTGAACTTTTATTTTTATTTTTTAAAACATTATATTTGACTATGGTTTTGCCATATTTATGAGGCATTACAATTTGTCAATATTTACTTACATAGGATATCACACTCAATCTCCTAAGTATTTGGAGTGCATCTCTACAATATAATTTATATCTTTTATGCCAATAATTCACATTGATTTGGTCACATATTTAATTTGAAGTCTAATTGTCTTGTCTTTGGAACATTAATTCAAAAATATTTAGTTATATTACTTAAATATTCTTTATTTTTGATTTAATATATATTGACATAACATAAAAGATATTAAAGTATTTTGTTATTTAATTTCGTAGTTCATAGTAACTTCTATTAAGGTCTACTAAAGTTTAAGTAAATGTTGTTAGACATATCTCTATGAGCTCTAGGTAATTATGTAATTTTTTAATATTTATAAATATTTCATTTTTAGGGTTTGGCTTGTTTCTTTGGAATTTTAATTTGTACCTAATTTAATGATCTAGAAGGTTACACTCAATCCCCTCAATATAGAAGAATGTAGCTATCTTACATATTTAAACTTAAATCTTCACCATTTTTTCTTTGATTTTATTATGTTAGTTTGTAGCACTAATTCTTTTCTGTTATGATATATATGTTTCACTTTTATTTTGTTAAATTAGCTTAACTTTAAAATGATAATTTATTGTTACTTATGCTTATTTATTTTCAAATTCAATGTAATTACTAATGAGGTTTTATAGAGACTAAACAAACATCATCAAACTTATCTTGAAGATCTCCATCATATTAATTATTAATTTTTATTATTTTTTAAAATATTTTATTTTTAAGAGTTTTAATTTTTTAATGAGATATTTTGATTCATACCTTTTCTATGATTGAGTAGATTACACTCCATCTCCTTGGTTTCGTCAAATAAACTTTCTTGTATAATTTCTCTCTTTTGTTCGTAAGTTTTGCTTTGATTGGTTTATATTATTATGTATCTCTAAATCTAGATTATGTGAGATTTATATTCTAATTATTTTAATGTATTACATTACATCAATGAACATCATCTTACTTATAACACATTTTTACAAATATTTAAAAATTATTAGTAATTTTTAACAAGGTTTGATCGAGTGACGAAAAAGTTGTTGGTCATAACCTAATAATAATTATCCAATTAAAAATTAATTTTTATATTTTTAATTACTTTTATGTTCTATGAGTTTCACACACTTCATTTTTATATATTTAATTACTTTGGCATTGGAGGATGCTGCACTTAATCTACATAGTTTCTTGGAATGCAAGTTTGTCATACAACTTGATTCTTTTTTTATATTTTTTTGTGAAGAATCTTTATATTATAATAAAACTCTAATTCTCCTTTTATGTGACATTTATATCACTCCTATTTTAGAAATAATATATTTATCTAATATATCCTACATTAGATTTAATATATACTTGCTTAATATTAAAGTATTAATTTATGATTATTTATGTTTATTTAATTCTATAATTCATAGATTTTTCAAATAGCGTACATCCAGGATCTAAGAAATGTCATTGTACTCATCTAGATGAGATATATCCAACAAATGTTCATTTATATAATATTTTTAAATATTTTACTTTCTAAAATGTTGTCATGCTTTACAAGATATTTTTATGGTATGATTAACGATAAAGGACTCTACATACAAACAACTTTGTATCATTGAATGTAATATTCTCATATTATTTATTTTTTTATTCAAAAGTTTTTGTTTCATTTTCATGTACTATTATGTTAAATATAATATTTATTCTTGATAATTTAAGAAATTTTGTAGGCTTCATAAGGTGTTCTACTCATACCTCATTTGATAATTTAGAATGTTACCCTTGATCTCATTAATATTTTGAAAAAAGAACTTCAGCAAAAAAATTATCTCATTTTTGTAAATAGTTTCTTATAATTTTTCTATGTTGTTTTACTACAATTTATCTAATTAAAACTTTATTCTAATTAAAACTTTATTTACTTTAACAATTAAAAATAATTCCAATTGAGGTTCAACATAGATGATATTAAAGCCATTGCCTTAACCATAATAGATATATAATTTTTTTTTAAATGCTTAATTTTTTTTATTTTAGCTTGCTTTGTGAGAGATTTCATTTCACACATGACTTCATGGTCAAGAGTCTTACCGTCAGTCTCCTTGGTATCCTTGAATATTACTTTTCAAAAAAAAAATATAATGTTATTTTTGCAAATGTTTTGCTTTGATTTGAGTTTATTACTATGTAACTCTAAATCTCATTTCATGTGACATGCAATGCTTTGTCTTTGGTATATTACATCACTGTAATTTATCTCATTTTATCCATAGTGTATATCTTCTTTATATTACAATGATAATTTCTTATTATTTAAGTTTATTTAATATTTTTATTCTGAATAATATGAAATGAGTTTCAATAGAGTAAAAGTAAATATTGTCAGACTCATCTCTATGTGCTCTATAAGGTTTTGTAATATTTTACGAGATGTTTTAATTTGTACCTTATTTAGAGTTAAAGATTTACACTAAAACTCCTTAATATTTTGTAATGCATTTTAGCATACAATTTATCCAATTTTTTTACAAATCTTTTACCTTGAATTTGTTGTATTACAAAGAAACTCAAATTTCTTTCTTGTGTTGCCATTACATTGCTTTCAATAAGTTATATTACATCGCTTCATATCATCTTTGTTCGTCTTTAATATATATCAACTTAATAATAAAATATTAATTTGCGAATATTTTAGTTTATTTAGTTTGTTGATTCATAATATTTGAAAAAGAGGTCTAATGGAGATGAAACAAATGCTGTTTAACCCACATTGATAAGCTTTATCCAATTAAATATCTTTTTTTACATTTTTAATTAATTTTTTTAATTTTTTTTGAATCCTTTGTCACTATGATCGAGTATACTACATTCAAACTCTTTAATATATTAAACTTCAATTTTCTCACATAATTTATCCCTTTTCCTCATATATTTGATTTAGTTAAATTACAATGAAAATCTAATTCCCTACCTTTTTTACCTTTATATTACTTGGATTTGGTTATATTAAAATGCTTCAAATTATCTTAATTCTTCAATAAATATATTTATTTAATATTAAAATTATAATTTTTTATTATTTATATTTTGATGGAAAAAAACAAACATCATCGCACTTGCCTTGACGGGCTCTATCAAGTTAAATATTTATTTTTAAATATTTAAAAATCATTATTTTTATGTGTTTCGGCATTCCTTATATGACAAATTTATTTGTATCTTATTTAATGATTGAGGATGTTACACTCAACCTCCTTAGTATCCTAGAGTGAACTTATATAATATAATTTACCTCATTTAGTCAAATCTTTTTTTTAATTTGGTTATATGGCTATGAAAAAAAATTCTCCTCTCATGTGATCCTTACATTGCTTTCAATTAGTTTAATTATATTACTTTAATTTTTCTTATTTTAGCTTCATTTTATATCTACTTGTTATAAAACTAATGCTTTATTATTATTTAGTTTTATTTACTTTGGTAATTAATGATATTTCTAAGTGAGGTCCAATAGAGACAAAATAGTAGTCGTTAGACACACTTGAATGAGTACTATAAAAATAAATATTTATGTTTAAATTTTTAATTGAATTATTTGGTAAGGATTTCAAATCTTTTCACCTATTATGGTTGACGATGTCATGCTTTATCATTCTAGAAACAAGGAAGGTAACTTTCCTATATAATTTTTCATTTTTAGTTTTATTTTTATTTTGTTATATTACTTAACAGCTATAGCTATCCTTTTGTATGAGCTTCTCATCACTTTGATTTGATTAAATTTAATTATTTAAATTAGCTTAATTTTAGATTTTAGACATATTTACTTATTAAAAAATATTTTTTTAATTATTTGTGCTTAATGTCTTTGGTAATTTGCAGTAATGAAAATAAGATCAAATAGAGAGAAAAACAATGACATTGGGCTCTTCACTTAGAGCTATCTAATTAACAATTTATTTTTATGTTTTCAAATAATTTATTTTCTAGTTTTTTTTTGCATTTTTTATTAGATATTTTTATTCATTACTTATATAATGATCGACAACGTTACACTTGATCTCTTTGGCACCTTATTGTGCTGTTTTGTCGAGCTATATATCTTATTTCCTAGATGCTTTTTGCTTCAATTTGGTTATACTACTATGAAAATATGATTTTTCTCTAGTGTGATATTATACATCACTTTGACATCTTTATATTATAATGTTTCAATTTATTTTATTTCTTCTTTAATATATATGTTTGCTTAATAATAAAAAATTATTTTTTATTATCTTTTTTATTTGCCTTTGTGATACACTTTTATTTTGAATAAAGTTTGATTAAGATAAAAAAAATGTAGTTGGGTCCATCTATATGAGCTCTATCAAATTAGATTTTCATTTAATATTTCTTAGATATTATATTTTCTAAGATTTTGACACTATTTTGTTGAACATTGGACTAGTACTTTATTTAACTATTAAGGATGTTACATTAATTCTCTTAAGTGCATCAAAATGTAATTTCTTCATATAATTTGTCTCATTGCTTTGACTAAATTATATTATATTACTTTAATTTATGTTAATTAATCTTTAATAAATATTTACTTAAAAACTATAATAAGAATTTATATTTTTATAATTATTTTTGGTATTTATAGTAATTTAAAATGAAGTCTTATTGAGAAGAAACAAGTGTTATTATTCTTGTCACAAAAGCTCTATGTACTTTGAGAAATTTTATGATACATTTGATTTTGAGGTCGTTTTAGGATCAAGATTACTATACATTATCTCATTAGTATCTTGGAATATAAATTTCCAATATAATTTATTGTATTATTTGAAATTTTTTTTTGATTAGGTTCCATTACTGTGAAATTGTTACCCTTCTCTGGTGTATCCTCTGCTTCACTTTGATTTTATTATATTGCATGGGTTGAATTTATCTCATTTCAATCTCAATATAAATTTAGAAATAAAATAATAATTTATAATTATTTTTCTTAGTTAATTTGGCAACTCAAAGTAACTCCAAATTAGTCCATATCGAGACTAATGAAATATTATTAGACTCATCTCAATGAGCTATATCTAATTATGTATTAATTTTAGTATTTTAGAATATTTTTATTTTTTAGGGCTTTAGCTTTTCTCAAAAGACACCTAATTCATATAATACTTGATAATTAAACTTGTTACACCAAATCTACATGATATTTTGGTGGACAGCTTATACAATTACTCTTATTTTCAACTTGACTTTTTGATAAAGTTATATTATTATGATATTCTAAATCTCCTCTCATGTGATCTTTACATTACTATGCTTTGCTAACATTACATTACTTCAATTTATGTAATATCAACTTTAATATATTCTTTCTTAATATTTAAAAATTATTATTTTTATGCTTATATAACTTTGTATTTCACATTATTTCCAAACATAGTCTGATAAAGACGAAACAAACGTCATTGGATATATATCGATGAGTAATATCAAATGAAAAACACGATTTCTCATAGAAATATTGTAATATAACAAGAATAGATCTGTTTATTGTTTTTCTAATTATTAGTAAATATGCATAAATATTGACAATTGAGGATGTTATGCTTGATCTCCTTCTTAACATAATTAAAAGTTTCTCAAAGAAATGATATAAATAGTCTTTAAAATTAATATAACCATCAAATAAGCTATAAAGTTACATACTTATATAACCAATAAATAGAGTTTTATTGTATTATAACAAATAAATTTTAAAATGAGAATTTAATTAGATAACGTTCATTATAATTACTCTAGTTCATTATAATTTTATCTAATTAAATTCTCATTTTAAATAAAAATATAACAAAATAAAAGCAAAATATGTTAAGAAATGAGATAAATTATTAAGAGAAGTTACATTCAAAGATAATAAAGAGAATGAGTGTAACGATCACGATCATTAAATAAGGTTTGAATTGAAATGTCGAATAAAAAGTGAAAAAATAATAAAAAAGTAAAATGTTTATAATTATATAGATAAATATTTCTTTCAATATTACTCACTAAGAAGGGCAAAGGAACATTTGTTTCAACCCAATTAGATCTCATTTGGAATTTTTATAAAGAGCAAAAATAAAAAAGTATAAATAATAATAAATTGATATTTTTATATCATATAATTAAATTAGACCTAAATGATATAAATTGAAGCAATTTAATATAAACAAGTCAAAGCAGTGAAAATGACATGCTAGAGTAGAATTAGGGGTTTGTAGTAATATAGGCAAATTAGAAAAACATTTCAAGAAATAAGATAACTTGCATGGTAAAGTTAAATTCTTAGTTACTAAGGAGATTGATAGTTGCTTGCATGATCATAAAATTAAGCACATATTAAATAAATGCAATATAAAAAATAATGTAAAGTACAATATAGAAGGGAATTATAGTTTGATAGTAATATAATAATAATAAGGTGAAAACTTTGATGAAATGAGATAAATTGAATAGGAAAGTCATATTCCTAAATAATAAGGATATCAGGTGCAATAAATTCTATTATGATGTCATGTCCACATTAAAATGACTCATAAAGCATGCCAAATTCACATTAAAAAAATTTAAAGATGTATTACTAAATTAATAAATGGATAGTTTTTCTTGAAGTGAATGCATTCACTTCTATTTCATCTCAATCAAACCTTGTGTCAAATCATAATGAGTTATAAAGGTAAAAAAGAATAAATGAAAATAAAACATTATTTTATTGTTTAAAAAGAAATATTAATACTAAAACAAGGTAAATAGAAGAATCCCAATATTACCAAATCAAAGCAAGGTTAAGGTATGGCGATAAAAGATTTAGTGTTACAATGTAATAAAATAGAATCAAAGTGAAGCATTTTAATAAATGAGATAAATTTGTATGAGAAATTAACATTTCAGAATAATTCAAAGTCCTATAGTAATATCATTAATAACAAAATTTGGAATGAAAAAATAAGTCATAAAGCTGGTTATGGCTATAGAATAAAAAATATTTTAAAATTTAAAAATAAATTTTTAATTAGATAGATCCTATAAAAATTAATCTGGTGATGATTATTTCATCGTGATAAGAACTCATTTAGAATTATCTTATATTGCTAAATTGGAAATTATTGAAAATATCCTGTAAACTATGAGAAAAATAGAAAATAAAACATTAAAATTATAAAAATGAATATTTATTTTTTAGAACTTATTGAAATCATTACAATGACCTTTATTTTGTCTTGGCTGGACCTTGTCTAAAATTACTTTTAATTACAAAAATAAAAAGATTAAATAATAAGAAATGAGTATTTTGAGATTATGTAACAACCCCTCGAACCTAAAATTAGATAAATTAAAACGACATAATGCAACAAAGTTAGAAAGATCTAATAGTCACAAAAGAGAAGAATTTATGTTTCGCAACAACATAACAAAAAAATTTCAGATATTTTATATTTTGCATGGGAAATATGCATTCCAAAATATTAGGGAGATGAATGCAGGCATCCTCAATCACCAAATTAGGAACAAATTGAATTAACACATAAAGGAACAAAAACCACAGAAAATAAAATATTTAAAAAACTTTAAATTTTTTTTTTATTTATATAGAGGTTATTGAGACAAGTCGAACGACATTTATTTTGTATCTATTGAAACTTGATTACAATTACTATGTATTACAAAACGAAATGGAAAGAAAAATTAAAATTTATTTTTTAATCTTAAGATATAATATTAAAGAAAATAAAATAAAATCAAGAAATTTATAGAAATATGTCAAATTATGCCGAAAAGTGAGATTCAAAGATATAAAAGAGATTGAGAGTAATGTCCCTAATTACTACATTAGTTACTAATAAAAATATCTCATAAAATATAAAAATCCTAGAAAATAAAATATTTAAATCTAATGAACTAGCTATGAATTAGATAAAACTCATTTAGACAAGTCTAATGATGTTTATATCATCTTGATTAGATTTCATTTGAAATTATTACGAATCACGAAATAATAGAAATGTAATAAAATCAAAAAAAGATAATGTAGAAATGACACAAGTAGAGAATCTACGAAAATAAAATAATTTAAAATATTAAAATGAACAATTAATTGGATAGCAATCATCGGGCCAAGTTTCATGATGTTTTTCTCCACATAATAAGATATTATTTGGAATTATTACAAATTACATAATATAAATGATAAAATAATAATCAATTTTAATCTTCATATTAACTATATATGTATCAAATGTAAATTGAGGCAAATTGAAAATGTAATAAATCTAACACATAGAAATGATTTTTGTTGCATGTAAAAAACAATTAAAAATAAAAAATTTGAAACAAAGAGATAAGTTGTAAGAGAAAGTTGCATTGTAATGATGTCGATCATGGAATTTGACATAAATCAAATTATCTCGTAATGTGCTAAATCATTAGACAATAAAATATTTTTAATTATTTAAATGACTGTTTAATTTCATAATGCTCATCAACATGAGACAAATGAAGATTGTTCAATCACGATCAAACTTCGTATGACCTTTTTTGTAAATTACTAAATTAAATAAGAATAAAAAATAATTACAAAAAATTAATTTAAATAAGTTTAAAAATTGTTTTCAAACAAAAGTGATGTAAAATTCATAAGATAAGATAATTTGAGTTTCTTCACAATATAAAAAAATTAGAGCAAAAAGAGACTTCTTAATTAAAAGAATTATAAGGGAAAATTACATTAGAAATTAAGTAGTTCGTGTTAAATATTTTTTGTCATAAAATTAGGTACAAAATGAAATTATTCATAAGGCATGTTAGAAATTTGGAAAATAAAATATTTAACTATATAAAATTGAATATTAAACTTGAGAGAGCTCATTGAGATGAGTCCAAATGTACTTGTTTCATTACCATTTGGTCTTGTTTGGAATTACTAAAAATTACCAAGGTAAATAACCACCAATAATAATAATTTTTTGTTTTAATAATAAGTAAATACATAACAAAGCTAAAAATACATAAATTGAAACAATATAATACAACCAAATTAAAGTGATGTAAAGGTCACATAAGAGGAGATTTTGAGTCTCATAGTAATATAACAAAATCAAAGTAAGAAATTTCAATAAAAGAGACAAACTATATATAAAGTTGTTTTCCAAGACACTTAGGAGGTCATGCAACATCTCTGATCTTCAAAACAAGAACGAAAAAGAATATCACATGAAGCATGCCAGAATACTAACAAATTGAATTTTTGAATGTATAATAATGATAATTTAAGTGGATAGAACTCAGCATGATGGGTACAACAATATTTGTTAGATCAAACTTCATTTAGAATAGGTACAAATTATAGTGGTGGAAAATTTTAATTTCGTTGTAACAAAATAAAATAAAAGAGAAAACTTTAAAGACTTGATATTGATTAAATGGGAAAAATTACACTCCGAAACACAAAGAAGATTGAGTGTAAGACCTTCGATCATTAATCAGGTAAGAGCCAAAATATCTTAGAATGTGTAAAAAAATGTAAGAAAATGAATATTTTAAAATTATGAAACGGAATATTTAATTGGTTGAAGCACACCAAGGCAAGTCCAATAATGTTTTTTTTGCTTTGATCAGATCTAAATTAAATTTTTTTACATTTTTATTTAAATATTTATAAATAATAATAACTTATTATTTTCATATTTAATAACCATATAATAAATCAAAAAGATAAATTAAAAAGTTTAGAAAAAACTGAATAAAAATATTGTATGCATTAAACAAGAAGTGAGTTAGAATCTCAACAATATATAGCTAAGTCAAAGAAATAACTTTGTGCAAATAAAAAAAACCTATGTGGAATATTGCATTTTTGAAAATGGTAAGGAGATCATGTTTTCAATTGTGCATCAAAACACTAGAAAATGAAATATTTAAAAATATTAAATATAGTAATTCATTTGATATGAGGTGTTGAGACGAGTCTAATGGCAATTGTTACATCTAGGTGGCATCATTTAGATATACTTAGAATTACAAAAGTAACTAGGAAAAATTATTAACAATTTATTATTATTTTTTAAGTAAATATATATTACAAATCAAAATGTCCCAAAATATATTTGAAAACCCTAGAAGACTAATTATTTAAAAATATAAAATGTAATATTTAATTAGATAAAGCTTGTTGAGATAACTCCAACACTTTACTTTGTCTCAATCAAGCTTTCTTTGGAATTACTAGGAATAATAAAAGTAAATGAGCTTAAATAATAATATGATTTTAATTGTTAAGAAAATTCATATTGTGCCTAAGATTGGATAATTCAAAGCAATGCTACAAATCAAAGTGATATATAATTAGTATTTTAATATATCAAAATGAAAGAAAAATAAAGGTTACACGAGGGAGATTTAGAACTACATAGTAATATAACCAAATAAAAGAAAAAACTTCAGAGGAATGAGACAAAGTATGCTAAAAAAATTCATTGCAAGATGTTAATAAGATCGAGTGTATCATCTTTGATCATCAAATCATGTGCAAATAAAAATGTCTCGAAAAGCATAGAAAAATCTTAGAAAATTAAATATTTAAGACTAAAAAAATAAAACATTAATTGAACAGATCGCATTCAGTTGAGCTAAAGGAAAAGTTTTTATCTTGATTAAGCTTTTTTTCAATCAGAAGAAATTACAATACTAAATAAGCATAAATAATCAAAAATTATTATTCTAAAATTTATTAAGTATATATTAAATAAAAAAAAACATAAATTGAAAAAATTTAATTTAATGAAATCAAGGATATGAAAATGTGGAAATGGATGAAATTTAGAGTTTCATACAAATATAAACTAATGAAGGTAAAAATTTTGATGAAATGAGATGAAGTATGCTACAAAGATGCATTACATGATTTGTATATATTAGTTTGTTTTAATTTACCATATTTAGTTTTAACATATTTTATGTTATATTAAAATAAAATTTTTTATTATTTATATTTATTTATTTTTTTGTGTGTAGTATATGAAAACGAGGTTAGATGGATGTGAAACAAACATTATTGGACTTACATTGACGAGAACTATCCAATTAAATCATAATTTTATATTTTTAAATTTCCATTTTTTTGTATTCTTCCAAACTTTATTTGGCAAGTGAATTCATATCTAATTTTGCGATTGAGGAAGGATATCATGCCCTAGCTCATTAAAATCTCGAAATACAACTTTCATGTAAAATTTATCTAATTTTTAAATTTTTATTTCTTTAATTTTTTTATGTTACTTTGTAACCACAAATCTTCCATTTTTTAAACATTATGTTGTAATGATTTGCTTATATCCCATTACATCAATTTATTAGAATTAATCTTAAATATTATTTTCCTTAGCATTACAAATATAGTTTATTATCATTTGTGCCTTATTACTTTGGTAATTTATAGTACTACCAAAAGAGTATTGATTGAGATAGACCTAATGTTGCTCAGCTCATCTAAAAAGTTATATCAAATAAAACATTCGTTTTTTATTTTTTAAATATTTTATTTTCTAATTTTTTGGAACATTATAGAAGATATTTTGATTCATACAAAATTTGGCAATAGTGGATGTTATATCCATTGCCCTTATTATATTGAAGTACAATTTTCTTATATAATTTAAATCATTTTTTAAAATTTTTGGCTTTCATTTGCTCATATTACTTTGTAACTCTAAATTTTCTTTCCTGCAACCTTTAAAATAACTTCAATTTTGTTACATTACATTACGTCAACTTATACAATTAATGGTTTATTAAATAGTTATTTATTTCTAAAAAATAGTTTTTATCTTTTAAGCTTATTTAATATATTAAATTTTAGTAGTTCTGAATCAGGTCTGATGGAAGAAAAACAAAAGTCATTGACCGTATCTAAATAATTTCTATCTAATTAAATATTGAATTATATATTTTTAAAGATTGAATTTTGTATTATTCTGGAATACTTTATAAGACATTTTAATTTGTACCAATTGCGGATCGCAGAAGATACACTTGATCGTTCTTGTATATTGGAATGCAAATTTCTTATGCAATTTTCCCAGTACTTTGAATTTTAAAATTTTGATTTAGCTTTTGTACCTCTAAATCTCTTCTTTAGTGACCTTCACATTTTTTAATTCGTTATACTACAATTCATCAATTTATCTTAATATTAATTTAATATAAATCTAATATTTAAAGTAATAATTTTTTATTATTTTTGCAAAATTGCTCTTTTGATCTGTGATGCCGGACGGATTACAATAATTTGAGCAATACAGAAATTACATCCACACACCAGAAATAAAGTAAACTTGAAAGGTAAAAATGTGAAAATTCGAAAAGAAATAACAAGCAAGAGACACCCGTCCAAGGCAATCTTAGCCAAGAGGGGGACGGTGAGCAACACAGAGGTCACTCCGTAGGCTAGGTGGTCCGCAACACCTCGACGGCACAGACGCGGGGTACTCGGATAAGGGTTTAAATACCGAGCGAGATAAATTTTGAAAAGTGGAATGGTCGCACCGGCGCAGTTGAAAGGTACATAGATCGCGCTAAATCACCGTAAATCAGAAAGTTAACAGATATTATTCGAGTAAGAACCGTTCAAGTCCGAGGGAACCCAAATCTTAAGAGAGAGAGAAGCGTCGAAATCCGGATGAAAAGGCGAATGTGACGATGAGTAGTTATGAAACGTTACCGTCGTGGTAGCGGCGGGGTATGGAGAGTATGTCGACGAAGGGATGAAGATGAAGATGGCGTCGTTGATAAACTGGCACGGCCTCTCACCGCTTGGGCCTCGCACCCCTCCTCCCAGTACCGGAGCCTCGACGAATCAGCACGCCGAAGTCTTGTTGGAATCACACCAATGACTCAACAAGTGAAAGCAAAGCACTAAAATACTTAAACAAGCTCAAATATCAACTGACCTTACATAGGGGTAGGCCTCCCTATTTATAGAGAGCCTAAGGGTACATCGGTAAAACAACTTTTAGAGTTTTAAAGGAATAAAATACGTGAAACTTGGAAATAAATAGGAAAATAACAAATATAAAGGCTGCATATCAATTTCTGCCTTTTAAAACATTTAAAAAAAGGCAGAAAATAGTCAAAAGCTGATCCAGAAGCTGTTGCTAAACAGCTTTTAAGGCAAATCCGGCGGGCTAGCAGCGGTTGGCGGCGGCGGTCGCGGCGGCGAATCCGGCGGGGACGTTGGCGCGGTCGAGTCGTGTTGTCGCGGGTCGGTTACGGGTCGGCGTGGGTCGAAGACGGGTCGGCGCGGTTCATCCAGCGGGTCGTGCGACCCGAGCCATGACACGGGTCTGAACCGGGTCGCGCCGACCCGCCACCCGCGGGCGCGTCTCGCGAGAACCCGCGCGCGGGTTCGTCGGCGAAGCGGTGGCGGACGGTCGCAGTCGGCGGCGGAAGGCGTCCGGCGGCGGCGAAAACCGGAAAAAGAGGCCTTTTGGCCAAATTTGGGTCCCCGAATCCAAAAATAATGTTCTTGAGTGTTAATTCGAGCCCAAAATGCAACTTTGGGCTCCAAATTGATCCTGTTCATGAAGAGTAACTCCCTTGGTCGTCGGGTAGTGCAGGAGCGCATCTGAATAGATGAAGTACGTCGAAAATCATGCATGGCGCTGGTGTCCCCACCAATCTGTCAGAATTGCAAATGAGTTCTATTGGAGAGGAAATTAAAGTAATCGAGTCAACACAATGAGCTTTATCTAATTAAATAATGAATTTCATATTCTTATGCATTTTATTTTCTAGGATTTAGAATGTTTTATGAGGCATTTTGATGTTTCCACAAACTTTTTAGTACCTTCGAATGTAGTTTCATGAGCCATTTATCTCATTTTTTTCAAATTTATTTCATTGATTTGGTTATATTTCCATAAAACTTTAACTCTATCCATGTGTGATTTTAACATCTTCTGATTTTGTTTTATTGTATTTCTACTATTTATCTCATTTCAAATAAGGTGTGATGGAGATGAAATAAATGTTGTTGGAGTTGTTTTGATGAGCTCTATAATTTTAAAAATGATATTTTAGCCTAATCCCCTTGTTATAATGGAATGCCACTTTCTTAAAACATTTTTCTAATTTCATCTATTTTTTTCATTTGAATTTGTTATTATACTATGTAATACTAAATATCTTTTTATTTTACCTTTTTATCACATTGACTTGGTTTTATTACATTCTTTAATTTATCTCATTTTAGCTTCAATATGTATTTACTAAACACTAAAATAATAATTTATTTTTGTTTATACATGTTTTCTTTAAAGACTCTCAAAAATTTTCAGCATAGTTAAACTGAAAAGAAATAGATGTCGTTGGAGCTGTCTTGTCCAACATTATGCAATTAAATCATTAATTTTTATATTTTGTAATATTTTATTTTAAAAAAGTTTTACTTCTTTTTTGTGTCATTTTGAATCATATTTGAATTGACTATCAAGGTTGTTAGACTTGATCATCTTAGTATCTTAGAGTGCAACTTTCACTTATAATTTGTGTCATTTATTGGAATTTTTTACTTTGATTTTATTATATCACTATTAAACTCTAATTCTTAGCATGTGTGACATTTATAAATCTATTATTAACATTGCTTCATTCATGTTTGTTTAGATTAGTTATGTATTTTCTAAATATAAATAGTAATTAATTTTTATATGTTCTTTTTCTCCTGGTAATTTATAGTAATTCAAGAGGTGGTCTAAACAATATGAAATAAACAATGTTTGACTTGAAAAAAATAAGCTTTAATCATTGAATTATTTTTTTTATATTTTATAATTATTTTTAGTTTTGGTACACGTTGTTAGACTTTTTGATTCATGCCTTTTTTGGTAAAAGATGATGTTACAATCGATCTCTTTTATATGTTAGAATATAACATTTGCAATTTGTCATAATTTAAAATTTTTTGAATCCATTTTAGGGTATTTTTATGCAAATCTTATTATTTTTCCTATTTCATTTACATCACTTTTATTTGCAAATGTTAAATTGCCTTATTTTATCTTATTTTAGATTTAATTTAAGTTTTTTTAATATAAAATAATAATTTAAATTTTTTTAATTCATTTTTTTATGATTTTGTAATAACTCCAAATGAGATCAGATTGAGATTGTGCAAATGTCAATAGACTCATCTTGATCAGTTCTATCTAATTAAATATTTTTTAGATTTTACTATCTAGTGTTTTGGTACAATCAATGAGATGTTTTAATTGTTACCTTATTTGATGATTATGACTACTACTGCCATTCTTTTTACGATCATTGCGTATAAGTTTCTCATAAATTTTTTTCCTTAAACTTTTTACTCTAATATCTTTAGATTTCAATGCAACTATAAATCTTCTCTCATGCAACTACCACATCACTTGTACTTGGTTATATTATATTAACTAAATTAAACTTATTGTAGATTTAATATCTAGGTACTAATTAATAAAATAATAAAATGCAATTATTTTTGTTCATTTACTTTTCTAATTCATAATAATCCCAGATGGTGTATGATCATGATGATAAAAAAGCCATTACACTCATCTCAACTTGTTCTATCCAAGTAAACAATATTTTTTTTTTATATTTTTATCGTATTTATTTCCAATCATTTTTAAATATTTTTAGGTATTTTGTTTCATGCCTAATTTGTTGATTAAAGATGTTACACTTAATCTTTTCAGTACCTTTAAATTTAGTTTTCTTATCTAATTTATCATATTTGTTTACATTTTTCTTTCTGATTAGATTATTTTTCTATGTAACTCTAAATCTCCAGTCTTACTACCTTGACATCACTTTTATTTGGCAACCTGATATTACTTCAATTTATCTTTTTCAATATTTAATATATGTGTACTTCATATTAAAATTATAATGTGTTATTACTTATTCTTATTTATTTTGAAAAGGTAAAAAAATCAAAAAGTTGTATGATTAAGAAGAAACTATTAACATTCAATACTTCTCTAAGTGTCATAAACAATTATTTTTTTAATTTTTATATTTTGGATATTTTATTTCTATTATATTTAAATGATTTATGAGAAATTTTTTATTGTACCAAATTTGATGTTCAAGGTTATCATACTCAATCACCTTACCACATCGAAATGCAAATTTCTTTTATAATTTACCAAATTTTGTAAAACTTTTCACTTTGATTTGGTTATGTTATTATGAGCTGCAATTTTCTTATTATGTGATCTATACATGTCTTTTAATTTGTTTTATTGTAGGACTTCAATTAATATAATTACCATTTTAGTATAGTTTTTTAATATTCAATTAATAAATTTTTATTATACATATATATTTACTTTGATAATTCAAAGTAAATACAAGTATGGTCTAATAGAGATAAAACAAATATCAATGGACTCATCTTAAAAAGCTCTATCAAACTAAAAATTGATTTTTAGTGTTTTTAAATATTACATATTCTATAATTTTTCCATGTTTTATGTGAGAATTCTATTAAAAGAAGATTTGATAATGAAAGATGTTGTGGTTCATCTCTTTATAATATTAGAATGAAAATTTTAGTTATAATTTATTTCATATCTTTAAGGATTTTGTTTTTTATTTTTTGACATAACAATAAATCTCTATTTCTCCTTTAAGGTGACTTTTGGACCTTTTTGATTTTGTTATATTACATTGATTCAATTTATATTTTTTAAGTTTTAATATAAATTTACTTGATATGAAGATAAATTTTTTTTTTATTTTTAAATTTACTCATTAGATAAGTTCTCATATTGTTTATCCAGTACATATTTGTTCTCGTCCTTTTAAATATTTTATCATTTTTTTATTTTTACATGATTTATTAGATATCTTAAATTGTGGATAATTTGATGTACATTGATGTTCTAGCTGATCTATTTACCATATTCGGAAGTAACTGTCCAATTCAGTTTATGTAATCTTCTGAAAAGTTTCACTTTATTTTTGTTATATTACTACTTAAAACTAAATATCCTCTCATGTGATCATCACATCACATTTTTTTAATTCTATTATATTCACTTACTATTTCTTAACTAAACTTGAATATATGTTTGTTCAACGTTATAATATTAATTTATTAATTTTTTCCAATTTACTTTTATTGGTACATAGTAATTCCATATGAGGTGTGGTTTAGATGAAACATAGGTGATTTGACTCTTCTTAACGAGATCTATCTAATTGAATATTCAAAATTATAATTTTAGATATTGTATTTTTTTAGGTTTTAGTATGATTTACAAGTAATTTCAAACCATTCCTAAAACAATGATTTAGGGTATTACACTCAATCTTGTTATTATCTTTAAATGCTATTTTCTCTAACAATTTATCATGTTCCTTCAAATTTCTATTTTCATTTTGTTATACCCACATTTAACATAATATTTCCTCTATTGTGACATTCACATTTTTTTTATTTAGTTATTTATTATTACATCAATTTTTATCATTTTTGTTTTCATATTTGTTGGTTTATAATTAAAATAATATTATTTTATTAATTATGGTTATTTACATCAATGATTTACAACTATTGAAAAGGATGGTCGACCTTGTTTTTGTCATGAAATGCAAATTTCTTATATAATTTATTCATTTTTTTCAAAGTTTTCCATTTCATTTTGTTGTATTATTATCAAACTTTAATTTTCATACCATTTCACTATTACATAACTTTGATTTGTTTAAATTCTATGCTTTAGTTTATCCCATTTCATTGCTAATATGTATTGTTTGATGTTGAAACAATAATTTATTATTACTTATATACTTTTTTATTATTAATTTGTTGTAATTCAAAATGAGGTTAGATAAAGCAAAGCAAACATCATTAGACTCATCCTAGTAAGCTCGATCCAATAAAATGTTCAAACTTTTCTTATATATTTTTTTTTCTTTGGATTTTACATCAGTTACAAGACATTCTCATTCATAGTTGACTTGATGATTGAGGATATTATGTGTAATATCCTTAGTATCTTAAAATAAAAATTTCATAAATAGTTTATCTCAATTTTTTAAATTTTTTTCTTATGATTTGGTATTGTTACTTGAAACTCTTACCACTCACATGAATTTTTCATTATTTTTATTTTGTTTTATAAAATTGATTTAATTTATTTTATTCAACCATTAATTCATATTTTCTTAGCACTAAAGAAATAATTTGTTGTTATTTATTCTTATTTACATTAATAATTCAAACTAAACCAAAACAAGTGCAATCCAAATGAATGAATGTCATTTGATTTGTATTAAGAAGCCACATTGAATCAAAAAAATTATTAATGTTTTTTAATATTTGATTTTCTAACATTCTAGCTTTCTATGTGAGACATTTTTCCTTATACTTGATTTGACTATCAATGACATTACACTGAACTTCTTTAGTATAAGAAAATACAACCTACATAATGTATTTGGTTTATTAAAATATTTTACATTAACTTTGTTATAATACTTTTTAACAAAATCATCTTCTTATGTGATCTTTATGTCACTTTGATTTAAGATTTGTACATTACTTAAATTTGTCATATTTTAGCTTTAAAGTATTTTTACTTAATAGTAACTTAATAATTTATTATTTTTTATTTAATTTAGTAATTAACAATAATCTCAAACAAGGTCTGATCAAGACAAAATTAATGTTGTTGGACTCATCCCATCATGATCTATTCAACAAATATTTATTCTATATTTGAAAATAATTTATTTTTCAATTTTTTTGCATACTTTATTTGAATTTAAATTTGTACTATTTTGATGATTGAGGATGATATTCTTGATCTTCTTAGTACTTTAGATTGTCACATTCTTATACAATTTATCTATTTTGTTAAAACATTTCACTTTTATTTTGTTATACTGCTATTTGAATGAAAATATTTTAATTGTTGCCCTTTACATCACTTTCCATTGTTGAGATTATGTTACTTCATATCACATAATACCAAGTTTTACATATTTTACTTAACATTAAAATAATAGCTTATTATTATATGTTATTACAACACTTTGGAAATTCATAATAATTCTAAACTAAGTCTTGTTGACATAGGATAATTGCCACTCTTTTTGTCTTTCAAAGCCTTATAGAAAAACTTCCATGGCTAGAGTCGTTTGTGGATTTCATACGATATCCGCGATCTCTCTTGATTTGTAATTCAATACGCAAATCAATTGGTTCTGTAAGGTTCGCTATATGCTGTGTCGTGTCAACTATTTCTACAGAAAGTGGCGAGATGATATCTTGAGCGGTTATCTGTTTTGGACCCCTGACACAAATATATGCATCCCGAACCCCATTGAGATTACTTTTCAATACGATTTCTTTTAGATTTATTAAAATCTCATGTACTGATTCTTCAATACCTACTATCGTAGAATATTCATGCAGCACATTTTCAAATTTTACACGTGTGATACATGTTCCTTCGATTTCTCCAAGTAAAGCCCTTCGCATGGCGATACCTATGGTATCGGCTTGACCTTTCATAAGTGGGGACAAAATGAAACGACCATAATAAAGACGCTTGCTGTCTACTCTTGATTCAACACATTTCCACTGCAGTGTTGGAGTGCATCCTGCTACTTCTTCTCGAGCCATACTATTTATTTTATTGGATTTTATTGGAATTTATACTTTATACTTTAGTATACTATTTGATTTATTTTTATTTTTCTTGGATTAATGATTATTGGAACAGATCTTTAAATCATTTATTTCTTTTGGAATCTCTTCAGTTCCAATGCTGAGTTTTACACACGTCTTCTTTTAGGGGGTCGACACCCATTATGTGGCATGGGTGTTATATCACGCACGGAACTTAATCGTATCCTACTTCTACGAATGGCCCGCAATGCCGTATCTCTTCCTCGACCTGTACCCTTGATCATAACTTTTGCCCGTTTCATACCCCGACCAACCGCTGTACGAATAACGTTTAATGCTGCTACTTGAGCAGCATAGGGTGTTCCTTTTCTTACGCTTCTGAATCCAGAAGCACCCGCGGAAGACCAAGAAAACGCCCGACCTCGTACGTCTGTAACAGTTACAATAGTATTGTTGAAACTGGCTTGAATATGAATAATTCCTTTTGGTATCCTAGGTTTATTCTTATACTTATGTGAACCAATGCGTATATTCCTACGTAAATAATTACGTAAACCAATTTTTGTGATGAATTTTGTCATATTTTATTGTCTTATATCATAGAAAATAAAAAATAAAAAAAAAAGAAAGAAGAATCATAAATCTGCAGAAAGATACGGTGGATATCCATTTCATATGAAAAAAGAGCCTTTCTTCTTTTTTTTTTATTTGAAAATGGAAATGGTTTTTCCTTTTTTTATTTTCTATTTTCGAAAATTCTTTAGTTGGAACTTGAGAAGTATTACTTCTGTCTCTGTTTATGTCTCGGATTGGAACAAATTATTCTAATTCGTCCGCGTCTACGTATCGAGCAACATTTTTGACAAATTTTACGAATAGAAACTCTTATTTTCATATTTTTCATCCCTTACCTTCATTCGGAATCTATTTTTATATTTTTTTGATAAAAAAAAAAATGAAAATAGATTTCTTTTTTTTTTGAACTTATAGAACTTACTGAATATTGAATATGAATATAGAATTTTATAGAATTTGAGAAGAATGAATAATGATATCATGATATGATTATTCGTTATATCCTTACGAGAGGGATGTTTAAAAGAATGATTTAATTGTTAGAATTTTTTTTTTGGAAATCTAGGAAGTCTATAAATTATACGTCCCCTGGTTAAATCATAATGACTCATTTCGACTCGGACCCTATCCCCGGGTAGTATACGTATAAAACCCCGACAGATTTTTCCTGAAATATAAGCTATAATTAGATTTTCATTATCTAACTGAACTCGGAACATACCATTTGAAAGCGATTCAGTAATTAAACCTTCATGAATAAATTTTTGTTCTTTTTGTTCTTTCATTACATGTAAATCCTTTTATTTGATATTTTTAAATTGAAATATTAATGAAACTAATAAAACTAATAAAGGAGGAATTCTTTAATTCATTTCTCCTCTCTCGCTATTTGCAATTTTCAAATAACAAAAATAGTAAATTCGAGATAGAATGGGGGAACTACAGTAGAATCACCATATATAACACAAAATTTCTCCTCCAATTTTTTCTAGTCGGGCTTCTCGATCTGTCATCATACCTCGAGAAGTAGAAAAAATTACAATTCCCATTCCGCCTAAAATTTTAGGAATTCTTTGATAGCTAGAATAGATTCGTCGACTGGGTCGGCTTATACGCTTTAATTTGATTTTCTTCCGTTTCTTAGTATTTCTATGTCGTAAGGTTAAAACCAAGAAATTTTTTTGACTTTCCTTATGTTTTCGAACGTTTTCAAGAAAACCTTCTCATAAAAGTATTTTGACAATGTTTTTAGTTAGATTAGTACATGCTATTTGAACCCTTCCCTTTTGATTCATGTTAGCATTTCTTATAGAAGTTAATATATCGGCAATAATGTCTTTACCCATGGCGAATTCTAGTTATTTGTTCCTCCTCATTTGAATAGAATCAACATGTTTCTTTTTTGTTTAATTTTTATTTTTAGATTATTGATTGAATTTTTTTTTTGAAATTCGTCAATTCTAAACAAATTTCCTTTCTTCTCATCCGGCTCCTCGCGAATGAAATGACTTCTTCTCCGTAATCTTGTAATCTTAGATATATACTATATCTAGATTCAAAAAAAGTAAGATAAAAAAAAGTCAAAAGAAGAATTCAATCAATTATTTCTATTTCAATTGAAATAGTTTCAATTGAAAATTTAAAATATAAAACTAAAATAAAATATATTGAAAAATAAATAAATGAAATTAGCATTCGCGGGCGAATATTGACTCTTTTTTCTTTTTTTTACTTTATTTTTTTTTTGAGATGGGATAATTCATGTTCAGAATAAATCCATTCTGGAACACTTTATTCTTGGTTCATTCCGCCATCCTACCCAATGAATCATTAGGATTGATTTTTATTTGATTGGTTTTCAATTCAATCCTATTTAATCACAGGTTCCATCGTTCCCATAGCTTCTCCATTAATGATTAGGCTTGAACTCTGCAATGGAGCTCTCCCCAAAATTGGTTATTTGTCTCCGAGTCAATCTCCTCAGTTTTTCTTAACCCGAAGCTCAATTCTTTCTTTTCTATTCTTCCGTTATTTATTTATTATTTCTATGTTATTATTTCGATTTCGCTATTTCGATTATATTTCTGTCTCTATTATTTATTATTATATTATACCTATTCTATATATTATTATTCATATTTAAATATTTAATATAATATAAATATAATATAAATATGAATAAATATAAATAATTATGATTAAAATATGAATAATAATTAAATAAAATAAAAAATAAATATTAAATATATAAAATATATAATAAAACATATAAATAGTAATAAAATAAAAATAGTAATAGAATAAATATAAATAAAAAATGTGAATAATAGAAAAAATGGATAAATCGAAAAAAAGAATATATTAACATTATATTAACATAGAAAATATATTACATAGATAAATAATAAATAGAAATATATTAAAATTGATGCTTTATCACACTGCTTATTTTTCATAAACCATACATTTTGGAATCATATATCAATCATATATCATTAGTATTAAGAATTAATATTCTTATTCTATCTTTCTATCATCCTTCCATTTTTCTACATCCCCCTTTTTTTTTATTTTTGTTTCAAGATTTATAATCAGATTTTTTTTCATTTTATGGAAAGAATTTCAGTTGCTACAACTATATGATTGATTCAGTCATATAGTGACTTTTTCTTGTTTTTATTGGGATCTTGATGATAATACGAAGCAGTTTGTTGGTTATTCTTTTTTTTTGTTTTGAGTTTATTGAGCTTTTATAGTGACTAAATTTATAGTGGTGGGATCAGCTTTTTTTTTTCAATCTCAATTCTCAACTTCAAAAAAAAACTAACGAGTCACACACTAAGCATAGCAATGATATTAAATCAAAATAAAGGGTAAATGAAATTCTTATTCAATCTTATAAAATTTAAAATTCGAATTGTTTATTTTTCTTTGATTCATATTGAAGATTAAAAAAAAAGAAGCAAAGAGTTTCGAAATTTTTTCCATCACTGAGCAAAATAGTTAGGAAAAAAAAGTCCCATTATCCTTTTTATTGGTTTACAATTATTCGTTTACAAATATCCAAATTTTAATGCCCAAGATTCCATAGATAGTCCTAATGCTATGGCAACAGTGATCAATTTTAGCACGAATTGTTTGTAATGGAATCCTTCCTTTTCTGATCCATTCGACACGTGCAATATCTTTTCCGTTGATACGACCTGCAATTTGCACTTGAATTCCTTTTGCACCCGTTTTTTGAGCTAATTCAATGGCTTTTTTCATTGCTTTTCGAAACGAAACTTTCTTTTTTAATTGTAAAGCTATATATTCTGCAAGAATATTAGGTTGTCCATAAGGCTTTTCTATCTTTTTTATAGCAATATCAATATAAAATTTTCGGTTTACAGAATGAAATTCTTTTTGTACAGTTTTCTGGAAGTCTTCGATTTTCCGTGTTCTTCTTTCTATTAATAAATTGGGAAATCCAATATAGATTATGACTTGAATCAAATCTATTCTTTTTTGAATCCCTATGTGGGCAATTCCACTTCCTCGAAACCCGATGATATTCGCTTATTTTTTTTGACTTTTACATAGTTTTGAATACAATTACGTATTTTTTCATCTTCTTGTAGGCTTTTGGAAAAATGATTTGGTTGTGCGAACCAAACGGAATGATGACTTTGATTTGTTCCAAGTCTGAAACCAAGTGGATTTATTTTTTGTCCCATATTTTTCAATTTTATTCTTTATTTTTTTTTTCTAAATATGCAATATGTAAATATGAATCTATATGAACTTATAATTTAGATTTTTTAGATTTTTCTTTTAAAACAATCTTTATATGACAAGTTTTTTTTTGAATCGGATAACTACGCCCTCGAGCCCGGGGTCTTGATTTTTTCACAATAGCATCTCTATTAACCTCAACTTTACTAATAAATAAATTAGCTTCATTCAATCCCATATTCTGACTAGCATTTGCTGCTGCAGAATAAACTAATTTTAAAATTGGATAAGATAATCGATAAGGCATCAGTTCCAATATCATGAGTGTTTCCTCATAAGAACGTCCTCGAATCTGATCAATTACTCTTCGTGCTTTAGAAACAGACATACGTATATGCTTAACTAACAATTTTGCTTTTGTATCCGAATTTTCGCTCTTTATTATCATAAAAGTTTTCCCTCGCCAATGAAAGATAAGTGCCTAGGTGAAGTATCAGTAACAACGACTAACGACGAGATTTCTTATCTTTTTTTGTATGTTTCAAGAAAGTGTGAGTAGGTGCGAATTCTCCCAATTTGTGACCGACCATATAATCTGCTATATAAATCGGCAAATGTTCCTTTCCATTATGAATAGCGATTGTATGGCCAACCATTGTGGGTATAATAGTGGATGCCCGAGACCAAGTCACTATTATTTCTTTCTTCTTCCTCATGTTTAGTTTTTCAATTTTTCCCGATAAATGATTAGCTACAAAAGGATTTTTTTTTAGTGAACGTGTCACGGGCCGATTACTCCTTTTTTTTTTACATTTTGGAAATTGGCATTCTATGTCCAATATCTCGATCTGAATCTGAAGTATAAAGGTAATAAGAAATACAATAATGATGAATGGAAAACAGAGAAAATCCTTTAGCTAGACCTTTAGCTAGAAGACCTTTAGCTAGATAAGTGAAAGGGCAGATCTAATCAAGTTTTTTCTATTTTATTTTTCAATATTTTATTTTATATGGTTTTATCATTCTTTTTAAGGTTTTTTTATTTATACAATATTTGATGGTCAAGAATGTAATAACAAATCTCCTTGGCATCTTGGAATGCAAGTATGTTATACAATTCATCTCATTTCATTATATATTTCACTTTGAGTTTGTCATAAACTTTGTCACTCTAAATCTTTCTTGTGAGCATTACATCAATTTTGTTTTGTACATTAACTCAATTTATGTCTTTTAAGCTTTAATATATATTTATCAAACAATAAAATGACTATTTATAATTATTTATGATTTTTTCTTTTGTAATTGGAAACAATTTCAAATAATGTTTGACAAAGGTAAACAAATAGTTTTGGTCCTCTTATTGAACTCTATCTAATTAAATTATCATTATTATAATTTTAATATGTTATTTTCTATTATTTTAATATGATTTATAAGCACTTTTTATTAGTATCCTATTTGATGATAGAGGATTTTACCAGCATTTTCCATAGTGTCTTAGAGTTTAACTTTCGTATACAATCTATCACACTTCTTTAGAGTTATTGTTTTCATTTAGTTATAATGTTATGTATCTTAAAATCTCCTTTCATATGATCTTGACATCATTTTGATTTGGTGTTTTTATATTTCTTCAATTTATATCACTTTTTATTTGTTACATATCTACTTCTTAACTTGCAAGGTATTCTATTTCATACCTAATTTGACAATACTTGGTGCAATACCAAATCCCCTTAATATCATGAAGTTAAACATTCCTAAATAATATACCTAATTTTCTCAAATTTTTTCATTGATTATGTTATATTATTATGACACTTTGATTATCCTCTAATGTGACCTTTACATGACGCTAAATAAGTTATATTATAGTGCTTAAATTTATATCATTACAGTTTAATATAGATGTTTTTAATATTCAAATAATTACTTATTCTTATTAGAACTTATTTACTATGGTAATTCGTAACAATTATAGATGAGGACACATGGAGCCAAAATAAATATCATTAGACTCATGTTGATGAGTACTATCTAATTAAATATTAATTTTTATAGTTCAAAATATTTAATTTTCTAAGATTTTTGAAATAATTATAAGAAATTTATATTAGTACCTGATTTGATCATCAAGGATGTTACACTTGGTGTTTTAAATTTCTTCAAATATTTTGCTTAGCTTTTTTCAAATTAATATGTTTCTTTAATTCTATTCTTATGTGACCTTTTGATCTATTTGATTTTATTGCATTATATCATGCTTTAATTTATCTAGTTTAAGTTATGATATAGACATTTAAACAATATTAAATTTTTTTTTTATTTTTACTTTTCTTTGTTTATTTTGGTAATTTATCTATTTTAAATGAGGTCTAATGGAGATAAAACAATAGTCATTGGAGTCATCTTAATGAGCTTTATGCAATTAAGAAATCATTTTTAAAATTTTAATATTTTATTTATTTTATTTTCATATCCTTCTTGAGTTTATTTGATTTATACATAATTTGATAATCAATGATATTCCAAATGTTCTCCTTAGTATCATTTAATGTAACTTTCTTGTTCAATTGATCAAATGTTTTTTAAATTTTTAACTTTTATTTTGATACAACACAATGAAAATCTAAATCTCCCATTGTATGACCTTTGCATCATATTTATTTTGTTGTATTATATTCCCTTAATTAATATCAAATAAAGTTTAACATATACTTCATCAACATTGTAAAAATAATTTTTCATTATTTATGATAACGTTTTTTATTGTTCCAAATAATTACCACGTGTTTTTAATGACATCAAACAAACATAGTTTACAAATCTCAGTCAGATCTATCCAATTGAATATTAAAAATTATAATTTCAAATATTGTAGTTTCTATGATTTTAATAGTTTTTATAAGTAATTTTATGTCATGCTTCACTCGATGTTATATGTTGATACACTAAATCAACTTAATCTATCTGAATATAATTTTGTCTTGTAATTTTTCTTATTGCCTTAAATTATTTATTTTCATTTTTTTATTTGCCATGTAGCAAAAAACATCCTCTCCTGTGACATTTACATCCATTTGATTCAGGTATATTACGTTGCTCTAAATTATTATAATTCAAATTTAATATTCTTTTTCCAATTCTTAAAATAATAATATATTATCATTTATGATGATTTAATTTTTTCATTTGTAATAATTCCAAATGGGATAGGTTAAGATGTAATAAACATCATCAAAGTTATCTTGATAAGCTCTATTCAGTTAGATATTTTTTTAAAAATATGTCAATGTCTATTTCTTTTGCATATTTTACAAAGCAATTTGGTTCATTCCTAATTTGACAATTAAGCATGTTGCTGTTAGCCAAACAACAATATTTCTCTGCTTAATATTAAAATAATTATTTATAAATATTTGTGCTTGTTTGCTTTTGTATTTCACAGAACTTCAAATAAAGTTCGAGAGATATGAAACAAATGTCATTAAAGACATCTTGAATAGCAATATGATATCACCAATTCATTTCTAAATTTTCAACTATTATATTTTGTAGTCTTCAACACACTTTATGAGTTATTAGAATTCATACATTATTTAATGATCATTGATATTTCACTAAATCTCCTTAGTAGCTTGGAACGCAACATTCTCAATCAATTTACCTAATTTTGTTAAATGTTTTAGCAAAATTTTCTTATATTTCTTTATGAATTAAAATTTTGTCTCATGTGACCTTTATATCAAAAAGATTTTGTTATACTAACATTAATAAATTTATTTAATTTAAAGTTGGTAATTAATAGTAATGTCAAATGAGGATCTATCATGGTGAAACAAATATTGTATTACACTTCTTAATGCACTACATCCAAATAAAAATTCTTGTTTATAATTTTAGATATCATATTTTCTATGTTATTGGCATATTTTTCTTATTAGTTGGATTCATTCATGATTTAGTTATCTAGGATATTTTTTTAACAAGTTGTATTATTATGTTTCTCTAAATCATCTATTGTGTGACATAAATCATTATTTTTATTTTATTATATCACATTACTTTAGTTGAGCACATTTTAATTTTAATATTTATTTCATAACAATTGAAATAAAAATTTATTATTATGTTTCTTTACATTAGATATTCATAGTAACTCCAAATATGGATCAATCAAGAAGAAACAAATGTTGTTAGAGTCATCTTATAAAGCTCTATCAAATAAAATATTCTTTTAAGATATATTATGATTAATACCTAATCAAATAATCAAGAACGATATAATCAATGATGTTGGTGTCTTAGAATAAAACATTCTTGCATACTTTATCTCATTTTTTCAAATGTTTGATTTTATTTGTTTATATTAGAATGAAACCTTTATTTTCATCTCATTTAACCATTACACCTCTTTGAATTGTTTATATTACATTTCTTCTACTCAATTTGTTATATCTTTAATATATTTATTATGATATTAAAATAATAATTTATTTTTATTTATGATTATTTAATTTTGTAAATAGAACTACTTTTAATAGAGGTTTCACTAAGTTAAACAAACAATGTTGGACTCGTCTCAATGAGCATATTCAATTTAATTATTAACATTTATAATTTTAGATATTTTTTATCACTGGTCTTTACATGGTTTATGTGGCATTCTGATGCATAAGTAATTTGATAACGAAAGATGTTACCCTTGATCTCCTTAGTATAAAGGAATGCAACTTTCTCACATAATTTATCTCTTTTCTTAAACTTTTTTATTTTTATTTTGTTGCATTATGATGAAAGTCTAATTCTCCTCTTGTGTGACCTTGACATCACTTTATTTGGTTGTATTATTTTACTTGAATTTATCATATCAAAGATTTAATATATATTTTCTTAATATTAAAATAATAATTTGCAATTATTTCAACTTATTTAATAAGGAACAATAAAAAAGAAATAAGTCTTGTTGGACTTATCTACATAAGCTCGGTTAGAAAAAAATTATTTTAAAATTTTTTAAAACTTTATTTACAAGTGTTTTTACATGTTTTATAAGCTATTTTAATTCATCTCAAACATGACTATAGAAATTGTTGTAATGGTCTCTTGGGTAAGTTGCAATATGACAGACCCATATAATGTTTCTTATTTCTTAAAATATTTTGCTCTAATTTTGTTATGTCATTATTTCAAGCTAAATCTTTTGTGCTATGAGCTTTACATCTCTTTTATTTAATAATTTTTTGTTGGTTAAACTTTTCTCAAATTAGTTTTAGTAAATCTTATTTTAATATTAATATATTATTTTTATTATTATCAGTACTTATTTACTTTGGCACAAAATAGCAATTCCAAAAATCAATAAATTGAGAAAAAAGAAATTTCATTAGAATTGTCTCATTAAGTTCTATCGAAAAAAATATTTATTTAAATATCTTTTAAATATTTTATTTTTAGTTTTAGCATGATTTATGAGTCATTGTGATTATTAAGTTTGATCACCTTATTGTCTTTGAATTTGGTGTTCCAAAAAAAGTTTTCCTATTTCTTCATATTGTTAGCTTAATATTATTTTCTAACCCTAAATCTCCCCATGTGTCACATTTATATTACCTTGATTCAGTTTTATTACATTTCTTAAATTTAACCAATTCAAGCCTTAAATATACTTACTACTTTTTTAAATATTAATTTTTTTTCTTATGTTAATTTATTTTTTGTTGTATTTAATAAAAGTTTTGATCGTGTGAAAAAAATCGCCATTGAACATATGTCATCAATCTTAGTTCTTCAGAGTTTTTAATGAAAAGTCATGTGTACTTGTAACTTATTTTTATACTTGATCTTGTTAGTGTCTTCGAATACAACTTTCATAAAAAAGTTATCAAAATTTTTACCTTAGTTTGGTTATATTTCTGTTTAACCTAAAGTCTCGTGACGGCTGATCTTTATGTGACATCAATTATTTATAGTAGATCATTTCACTTATCGCTCTTAAACTTTAATATAATTTCATGGTATTATAATCAATATTTATTAATATTTATATTTTATAATTTATTATAGTATTAAAACTTAAAAGTAGGATCGATCGATACAAAATTAACGTTGTCATACTCCTCTTAATAGCCTTTATCTAATTACTAATTCCTTTTTATATATTTTTAAATATTTTGTTATGAATAATATTTTGCATATTTTTTGAAAACAAGATTCATATCTTTTTTATCGTTAAGGATGCACACATGATTTGCTTAGTATCATCCAATGAAGCAAAGCCTACAATTTTTCTCATTTTTCTAAACTTTGCACTTTTATTTGCTAATGTTACCAAGGAACACTAATTCACCACTCAGGTAACCACTATAATGCTGTGATTTGGTTATAATACATTACTTCAATTTATATCATTTTTAGTTTTGTTATACCTTTGAAAAATTTTTAAAAAATAATTTATTATTTTTTATGTATATTTTCTTTAGAAATTTGTTGTAATGCCAAATGAGGTCCTATTAATACAAAAAAACATTATTGGACTCATCTCAATCATACTTACATTAGTTTGGGAATTCGTAGTTACTCCAATCCACATTTGATCACACAAATACAGTGTTATTCCACAAATCATGGCTAACTATATCAAATTATATATTCAATCTTATATTTTTTGGTATTAAATTTTTTATCAGTTTTATATATTTTATGGGTCATTTCTATTCATACTTGATTTGATGAGAGAGGATGTTACACTTAATCTCCTATTTTTTCTTTTTGATTTGGTTATATTACTATGTAAGTCTAAATCACTTATCGTGTGACATTTTTATATATATTTTTTTATTATATTACATATCTTTAGTTTATCTAATTTCAACTTTAAGATATATTTGCCTTGTAATGAAATAATAGATTTTTATTATTTGGGTTTTTTCTTAATTTTGTTTATTCACAATAATTAGAAGGAAGACTTACTCAAGGTGAAAAGACTTTATTGGACTCAGGTTAACAAACTCAATGCAATTACTCATTTTTTTTATAACCTTAAATGTTTTAATTTCTATGATTTTTTTTCAAAATTTATGAGATATTATGATGCATGCATGATTTTATGGCAGAGGATGTTACATTGAATAACTGTAGTATCGTTGAATGAAACGTCCTCATAGAGTTTTTCTCATCATTTAAAATTTTAAACACTATTTAGTTATATGATTGAGTCTCTAGTTTTCGTCCCATGTGATTATTACATCACTTATATTCATTTATATTACCTTCTATTTATCTTATTTCACTATTATTATATATTACTTCATTTTGAAATAATACTTTATAATTATTTATGTTTAATTATGTAATTCATTGTAATTACAATTGAGCAACTGTCAAGATGAAGAAAACATTGTTGGATTCCCAACGATGTCATCTATCCAATTAAATTTTGATAATTATATTTTTCCACAATTAATTTTATAGGTTTTTGCTTGTTTTATGGGTCATTTTAACCATTCTCTCCAATGAGCTTTTCATTACCTTGGTTTGTTTAATTGTAATAGTATAGAATAACTTATTTCAACATTAATATATATTTGTTTAGTATTAAAATAATAATTTATTATTGTTTTGTTGGTAATTTATATTAATTCCAAACAAAGTTCAATTGAGACAAGCCAAACACAATAATAATCTTTTTGATGATGTAAATTAAATTCAATATTCATTTCTAAATTTTTTAATCTTTTAATCTCTTGTTTTTTAGTATGCTTTATGAAAAATTTCAATTTGTACCTGATCTAATGATCGAGAATATTATAGTCAACCTCCTTTTTATCATGCAAAAAAACTTTCTTTTTTAATTTATCATTTTTTGAAGGTATTTTCCTTTGATTTTCTATTATACATGTAAACTGTAAATCTCCTCTCATATGAGATTCACAATTTTTTATTTTGGTTATTTAACATTACTTAAATTTATCTCCATAAGAATTACATTTATTTATTAGATATTAAAATAAAATATCATAATTATTTATGCTAATTTACCTTAGTAATTCATAGTAATCCTAATTCTCATCTCATCAAGATGAAATAAATGATATTGGATTTAATTTGTTGATTTCTATATAAATAAATATTTATTTTTTTTGTTTTAAAAGTTAAATTCTAAGTATTTTGGCATACTTTATATGGCATTTTAATTCATACTTAATTTGATTATAAATGCTGTTACAATTGATCTCATTATTATCTTGAAATGCAACTTTTGTTTAAAATTTATCATATCTCCTTAAATATTTTTATTTTATTTGGTGAAATTCTAAATGTTCGTTGATGTGAAACTTTTATCACTTTGATTTGTTAATATCACATAACTATAATTTCTCTCATTTTTTTTAAAAATGTGTCTACAAAAAATTAATTTTCAAATTTTTATATATTTAATTTTTTGGCACCTAGCTCCATCTAATGGACAAATCGAAAATGTCACGCTTAATCTCCTGTGTTTTTTGGAATGTGACTCTCTCATATAATTTGTCCCATTTCATTAGAAGTTTTTTCTTGCTTTTACTACTACGAAACTCTATTTCTCCAATGTTATAACTTTTACATTACTTTAATTTTATTAGATTACATTGCCTTAATTTATCTTATTTAAATATTAATAAATAAATACTTTCTTTTACATTGATAATTTGTTATTATATTTTTTTCCTTTTTGTAATTATTAGACATTAAAGATAAGTTTTTGTTAGAGATTAAAAAAATGTTGACAAGCTCTGCTTAATGAATTCTATCAAATTAATTATTCATTTTTTTGAGGAATCGCTTATATTGTGTAGTTTTGGCATGTTTTAAGAGATAATTCAATTCTTACGATGCTTGTTGATCAAGGATATTACACTCTATATAGTATCTTACAATGCAACTTCCCTAATAGTTTTTCTTATTTCATCAAGTTTCCACTTTAATTTACTTATATTACGATGTCAATAAATCTCCTCTTACGGGACACTTGGTTTCACCTAATTTGGTTAAATTATATTGCTTCAAATTTTTTTGATTTTAACCTTTAATATATACTAAAATAGTATTAAAATAATTTGCTTTTATTAATGTTATTTACTTTGGCAATCCATAGTAATTCTTAATGAGATGAGGTCAAGTTTAAATATGAGTCACTGAACTTGACTCGGCAAACTCTAACAAATTGAATAATTATTTTTATATATTTTTTAATTATTTTTCTATTGTTTTTGAATGCTTAATGGAATTGTTTGATTAGTACATAGTATAATAATCAAGGATGTTGCACTTGACCTCCTTGGGTTTTACCACACTTTTCATGGCATTTTAAATTGCACCTAATCTGATGATCAATGCTATTATGCTCGATGTTCCATGTATAATGGAAAGAAAATTTCCAATACAATTTGTTCTTATTTCTAAATTGTTTTGATTTTATTTTGTTATATTGTAACGAAAAATTTCTCTCGTGTGACCATAACTTATCTTCCATTTTGCTCTATTAATTTTGTTTAGTTTATGTCATTTCATCTTTAGTATTATTTGATTAATATTGAATTAATAATTTGTAATAGTAAATAATTTTTTTTGTATTCCATAAAAATTCCTAATGTGTCTAATAGTGATGAAACAAATGTCATTGAGCTTGTGCTAGGGTGCACTAGGAAATAAAACATTCGATTTGATCTTTTAAAATATTTTTTTCCAAAAGTTCAACACATTTTATAAAACTTTACAAATTGTGCCTTTTTTTGATGATCAATAGTGATTCACTACATCCTTAATATCTTGAAATAAAATTCTAAGTGAAATTTATTTCATTAATTTAAATTTTATTCTTGGATTTAATTAAAGTATAATATAACTCTAATTCTTTTCTCATGTGATATTTACATCACCTTCATTTTGTTATGTAGAGTGCATCCATTTCTCTTATTTTAGCTTTGTATATATGTATTTAGAATTAAAATAATAGTTTTATATTTCTTATTCATATTTACATTAGTGCTTTGTAAAAAGTCCAAATGAGGTCTTTTGTAAATGAAACAAACATTATTGTATATATCTTGATGAGATCTATAAAATTATATATATATATATATATATATATATATATATATATATATATATATATATATATATATATATATATATATTTACGTTCATTTTTATATTTCTTAAGAAATTAAATGTTTTATGGTTTTGGGATGCATCATGACATATTTACTTTCTACTTTTTTAGTGATCATGAAAGTTACACATGATATCCTATGTATCATAGAATGCAACTTTCCCAAGCAATTCATCTAAATTTTATAAACTTTTTTCATTGATTTGAACATATAACATTGAAAAATAACTTTTTCTTATACAATGTTTACATCATTTTGATTAAGTTGTATTATAGTGGTAGAATTCAACTCATTTCATTTGTAACATGTATTCAAATAATTTTAAAAAATAGTTTTTAAAATTAATTTGTTAAAAATATAAATGAGGTGTGACTGGAACAAAACAATTGTTGTTATAGTTATGTTGATGGGCTCTATCAAATTACATATCACTTTTTATGTCTTATTGGTTTTATTTTTTGATAGTTTTGGTTGCTTTACAATGAATTTTGATTCGACCAGACTTGAAAATCAAGGATGTTACTCTCGATTGCCATAGTATATTTGAATAAAAATTTCCCATGTAACTTTTCTCATTTCTTCAAATTCTTTACTTTTATTTTGTTATATTACAATGTATCATTAAATATTGTCTCACATGACCATTATAATTCTTTAATTCTTTTATATTGTAGTACTTCAATTTAACTTATTAAAATAACAATTTATGTTCATTAATGTTTATTTTTTATTTGCTATAAATCCTCACGAGGTTTGATTGAGATGAAATAAGTGTGATTGAAATAAGCAACACTTTCTCCATTCAATTAAATAACTAAATTTGATATTTTAAAATATTTTATTTTCCTTGATTTTCACACACTTTACAAAGTATTTTTATTTGAACTAGATTTAATGGTAAAGGATACAACACTTGGTCTTTTTAGTATCTTGGTACATAACATTAGTGTGGAATTAATCACACTTCTTCAAATTGTTTTCTAAGCATAAGACATTGTATAATGAAATTAAAATTCTTATATCATGTCACCTTTGAATCACTTTCATTTGATTATATTACATTCTTTCAATAAGTCTCTTTTCTTATTTGACATATATTTGTTTATTATTAAAATAATAATTTAATATTATTTATACTTTTTTGTATTTTTTAGTAATTCTTAAAGAGGTTTAATAGAAAATGAGCCAATTACTTGGACTTTCTTTGTTTACTTTTATTAAAATATATATCCATTTTTGATTTTTTTAATTTTTTTTTATTTTTTGGCATGCTTTACGATACAGTTAGATTTGTACCCAATTTAATAATAAAGGATGTTACAATTCATATCCTCCATATCTTAGAATCTAGTTGTCCTTTAAAGTTTATCTTGTTTTTCAAATGATTTGTTTTGAATTAGGTAAATTACTATAAAACTCTAATTCACCTCTTGTTTGAACTTTATAACTGCTTTGCTTGGTTATATTTCAATTCTTTTATTTATCTCATTTAAGATTTATCTTCTATATATTAAAATAATAATTTATTATTATTTATAATTGTTTACATAGATATAATTTTTAAATATTTACTTTTTATATTTTGAAATATTTTATTTTTAATTATTTTATAAACTTTTTTAGACTATTTTATTTGTAGCTAATTTGATTATCAAGTATTTTATATTAGATCATTTTAGTATCCTTAAATGTGATTTTTTCATATAATTTATCATAGTTTCTTAAAATAATTTATTTTATTTGAATGTGTTAGTATGAAGGTCGAGTACTACTCTTTTGTGACCTATATATCACTTTAATTTAGCTATTTAATAATATTGTTTCAATTTATCTTATTTATAGATAAATATATATATATATATATATATATATATATATATATATATTAATCTATAAATATGATAATATTTAATTTTAAAATACTATATATCATTATTTATTCAAATTGATTTTAATAATTTGAATTATTCTAAATGAGGTTCGATTGAGACTAAGCAAACATCAAATTATTCGTCTTAATGAGCTGTACTCTTCTTTATGTGCACGAAATATGACACATTTTTATTTGTACTTAATTTAAGGATTGAGATGATTGGACATGATCTTCTTTGGCACCTTTGAATGCAGTATTTGAAATAATGAGATCAATTATTTAGGATAATTGCATTCTGAGATAGTTAGGAGATCAAATACGACATCCCAATTACTAAATATGCTTTGAATTGAATTGTTTAGCAACGCATGTCAAAACCATCAAAATAAATAAATTAAAAACATTGAAAAATGTATTTAATTCAATAGAACTTGGTTAAATGAGTCCAACTACATTCCATTTATCTCTTTTGGTGTTTCATTAAAACTTTTATAAATTAAGAAAAGAAAAAATAAATAATAAGTATTTTTATAAAAATATTTTTTGATTTCGTTATATTGCTATGTAATTCTAAGTCTCGTTTTTTTTATTTTTGCATTACATTTATGTTATAATAGATATTTATTTTCTTAATAATAAAAATAATAAATTATCCTTATTTGTGTTTATTTAATTTGAATGCTTGTAGTAATTCTAAATAATTTTTTTTGTGATGAAATAATTACCATTTGACTCACCTACAACACTTCCATTCATTTAAGTATCTTATTTACATTTATTAACTTTTTCCAAATTATTTTCCTCAAATTACAAGATATTTTAATTGGCACTTTATTTGATGATTGATAATGTTATACTTGATCTTCATAATTTTTTCAAACACAACTTTCATGTAAAATTTGTTAGATTTTTGAAAATTTTTCACTTTTATTATATTATTTTATTATGTAAAACTAAATCTCTTTTCATGTTATCCTAATGTCTCTTTCATTTTTGTTATACTACAATATTTTAATTCATCTTATTTTAGCTTTAATGTTTATTTTCTTAATATAGAAATAATATTTTATCCATAATTATGGTTATTTCCTTTAAGAATTATGTTAATTCAAAATGAAGTTTGATCGACATGAAACATATGTTAGACTTGTACTAATAAGCATAATTTAATTAATTTTTCTTTTCCATATATTTATATATTATATTTTCTTAAATTTTGTCATGCTTTATGAGATATTTTTATTCATAGCTTATTTAACCATAAGACATATTACACTCGATCTCTTAAGTATCCTTGAATGAACTTTTACCATAAATTTTATCTCTATTTTTTTGAATTTTTAATTTTGTTTGGTTATATTACTCTACAACTCCAAATCTCCTATAGTGGGACCTTTACATTGCTTTTAACTAGTTATATTATATTGCATCAATTCAACTTATTAAAATTGTACTATATATTTACCAAATATAAAATAAGAATTTATTGTTATTTATTCTTATTTACATTGTTATCAAATCTTAATTCAAGTCGAGGTGTCATTTACCCAAAACAAACACAGTTGGACTTGTCGAATAAACTCTATGTAAATTTAAATTTATTTTTTGCATGTTTTAAGAAAGTTTTTCGTTATGTTTATAGATGTTGTACAATATATTTTCTCTTGCACTTTGTTATGAAGAAGGATTTTATAGGTTTTCTGCTTAGTATCTCTGAATGCGACTGTCCAATATAATTTATCATATTTTTTTTGAATTTCTTGTTTTTGTTTGGATAAGTTACTATCTAACACTAAATTCAATTTGTCTGACTTTTACATTACACTAATTTGGTTATATCATAATACTTAATTTTTATATGATTATTACTTTAATATACATTTTCTTAATATTTAAAAATTAATTTAATAACGTTTACATTGTTTTAATTTTTTAGTGCATAGTAATTCCAAACGAGTTCTGATGTACGAAAAACAAATGCCTTTTGACTAATCTCAATAAGTTCTTTATAATTAAAAGGTCATTTTCACATTTTTCAAATATTTTATTTGTAAGAATTTTTTTATAATATATGAGACATTTTTAATCGTACTTAATTCAATGATCGAAGCCATTACATTGAAAATGTGCTAAGAATCTTAAAATGCAAGTTTCTCATTTACTGTAACTTTTTTCTTTGATTCCTTCATTTTGAATTTGTTAGATTACTATATTATTTCAATTCTCCTACCATGTGACATTTATGTCACTTATGTTTGATTATCTTACATTACATCAACATATCATATGTTAGCTTTGATATGTTTCTATTTAATATTAAATAATAAATTATTTTTATTTAGGCTTATTTTCTTTGGTAATTCATTGGAATTTAAAATTAGATTCCTTTGAGTCAGAAAAAATGTTGTTGGACATAGCCTCATTACATCTATTTAAAAAATTATTTATTTCTAGGTTTTGAAATATATTTTCATTATAACTTTCTTTACAAGACATTTAGATTCATAGCTACTTTGGTATCAAGGATGTTATATTAAATCTTCTTAATATCATGGAATTCAACTTTCTCACATACTGTATCTCATTTCTTTTATTTTTCTACCATTTTTGTTAATTACTTTATATCTATATATTCTTCTTGTATCAAATTTACACCACCTTATCTCGATCATTTTCATTGGTTCAATTTATCTTATTTCAAATTTGACATATAGTTACTTAGTATTAAAATAATGAATTATTATTACTTGTCATTATTTGTTATTATTTAATATGATAATTCATTGTGGTTACAAATAAGGTCTGTTAAAGATAGAATAAATGCTGTTTCACTCATCTTAATGCGCTCTAACTATTTGAATGTCAATTTTATAATTTTAATTGTTTTATTTTTATTGTTTTTGAAGACTTGAAAAAATATTTTGATTCATACCTAATTTGGTGATCAAGGATGTTCCATTTGGTCTCCATAATATCTTAGAATGTAGCACATCCAAATAATTTACCAAATTTCTTCAAATCTTTTGCTTTGATTAAGTTACATTATATGGAACACTAATTGTCCCCTTGTGTGAAATTTATATCACTTTGATTTCCTTATATTATGTTACCTCAATTTACCTTATTTTAGATTTAATTTATATCTACATGATATAAAGATGATAGTTTACTTTTATTTTTATTTAATTACTTTATTAATTCTCCATGATTCTAAATTCTATGTTATGGAGACAAGTAAACATTATAGAATTCATCTTACTAGTTCTATTTAATTAAATATTTTTTTAGATTTTTAAATATTTTATTTTTAAGTGTTTTGGGATGCTATTTGCAAATATTAAATTTGTACCTAATGTTATGATCAAGGATGTGTTAGGTCACCTTTATGCTTAATGAGTCAAGCTATAAATGTTTAGCATTTTGTTATAGCAAACTTATTTTAGTTTGAAACAAGATTAATTATGATGAACAAGTCATGCACTTTCCAAATTATCTTCAAATTTCTTGAAGTGATCAACAAGCTTTAATGATTAATGGCACGTGCATTATTATTGAGAAGTTTTACTTTTTAATATGAAATATAAAGATAGCTTGTTTATTATTAATCATAAAATAGATCTCTCAACTAAAAGCATTTCAAATCTAGCTTAAAACTTTTTTTTATTTAACAAATATAGGATTTCATTTTTTTAAACATTTAATAATTTTCGAAAGTTTACTTAACCATTCTTTTATTAATAAACTATAAGATTTCATTTTTCAATCATTTAATTACTTAATTAATTAAATCTTGCTTAAAAGTCTATGTCAAATTTCATATTAAACTTTGGTTACACTAGAAAAAAATAATTTTATTTAATTTATAATATTTAAAAGAAGAAATATCCTTGCCAAAATTTAGGAATGTGACCAAGTGTAATGCTTTCGAGCCAACCAAGCCTGAGTGGACACTCTGAAGCTTAAGTTAAAAGGCTACGTGGAACCAAGTTATGTTGTGCCTAAACTTTGTTCGGGTACAATCAAGAAATTTTACTATAGTAAGGTAAAGGAAGCATAAGGTTTGGCAGAACTCAAGTTAAGTATGTATTGTGTCAGCTTAGGCCCATAATCATCTTATATTTGTTCACTTACAATTGACCCAAGTTATTAAATCCTCAAAGCAGAAAGTAGTGCAGGCCTAAATTTTATATTAGATTAATGGTACGCAAAAGTTTATACAAATAGAAAAAAATTTGAAATTTCATAATGTAGGGCTAAACTATTTTCCCAAGTCTATGCGTTAGCACCATTGTAGGAATTCATACCATTTGATCATTGATCAGATGGCTAGCATTGAATCTTCACTTAAGATTTTTTTCAAGACTCAGATCAATTGGCTATAATCTCATCCAAATATATTCAATGGCAAGATTCATTTATTTTTCTTGAATCACATGGCTCTAAATTTCTATTTTAAATCTTGTACTTGAGATCAGCTCTACATTTTTAATTGAAAAATAAAAAAATCCAAATCTTATTTGAAGTGATCGAATGGACTAAGTCAAATCTGTCTTGATCAAACTAACCATAATACATCCACTCTTGCAGTCTTTAATATAATAGATTTGACTTCTCTGATTAGATCAAACAACTCTAGTTGATCGTGCCTAGTAGCTAATTCCTTGGTTGTCATTTCAGCTATTGTTCAGCCATTTTTAAGGAAATATTTAAGTTGTTTGGTAAAAGAATTTGAAACAAATTTTTCTTAACTTTCCACAAACTATGATTAATATCTTTCTGCATAAACCTAATAATTATAAATGAAATTCTTAATAGATATTGAAAAAATTTTAAAATCTCCAAAAAGAACTACATGACAATCTATTGGTGTAGAACTATGTTATCAGCACTCTACATCTTAGTACTCCAAGTTAAAAATTCTTCCAACTAAGCCTAACACTTATAAGCTTTCATTTGTTTGTGTTCTCTTCACAACTCTTGGCTTATTTCTAATTTTTATTCAAAATAGTTTTCCTTAATGTATTTTCCTTTTCTTTAAAGTTGGTCTACCAAACAATTTTGAAACTCTAAGTTCTATTTTATCTTGTAAAAGATTTAGTTAGGTTTGAGCTCAACAAAGCTTAGGTTATAGTTGAACAAATAAAAGCTAGTAGGAAGGAGGTGAATAACATGAAATAACCTCAAGTAAGTTCGAGGTGAATAGTAAAGTAAAACCTTAAGTAGATTGTTCGTGATTAATAAAGGCTTCAAATTCTAACTCTTTTAATAATTGAGTTCTTCCCATCATCGATTAAGAGTGGATGAATATTCTAATTTAAATGGAGTAAAATAAATTTTTTTTGTAAATAAAAATTGAATAAATTGAGAATTTATTAAAGTTTTTTTGGAAATGTAAAGTAGTTTTTATAAAGTATTTATGAAAGATAGACATTATGTTAAAGTAGAAAAAATATTTTAAATCCTAAAATTCACTTCTCTCATGTGGGATTTAAACAAACTTTTTTTTACAATGGAATATCACACTGAATCTGAATTTTGCCGTATAATGTTGGTTTCCTGTACAATTTTTATCATTACTTCAAATTTCTTAGTTTGATTTGGTTATTTTACTATATAACACTAACTCTCCTCTCATGTGACATTTACATCTCATTAATTTAAATATATTATATTACATTAATTAATCTTATTTTAGCTTTAATAAATATTTAGCTATGATTCAAATAAAGAGTTATTATTTTTATTCTTATTTAGTTTGATAATTAATTGTAATTCCATAGGTGGTTTAGTCAAGATGACACAAACATCATTGGACTCATTGAGATGAACTCTATCCAATAAAAGGTCTTTTCTTAATGTTAAATTCTTCATTTTTAGGTTTTTTGCATGCCATATGAAACGGTTTTAATCATATTTGATTTGATAGTCGAGGATGTTACACTTAATCACTGCAGCATATTTTATTGCAGTTTTCTTATACATTTTCACCATATTTTTACTAATATATATTTGAATTAGTTTTTTATAATTAAATTATAATACTTCCTTCATGTGACCTTTATATCAAGTAGAATTAGTTACTTTCCATTACCTCAATTTATCTAATCTCAACATTAATATATATACATACCTAATATTCAATTAATAATTTATTATCACTTATGGTACTATACTTAAGTAATTTTTTAGAAATTCTAAATTAAGTTTCATGAGGCAAAAATCAACTTTAGAAACATCTTGATGAGCTCAATCTAATTAAATATTTTTATTATTTAAATAATTTATTTTCTTACATTTTGATAATTTTTATGAGATATTTTGATTTGTGCCAAATTTTTGGTGAAAGATATTACACAATATCTCCTTAGAATAATGTAATGCAACCTCACCCTAAATTTTATGTAATTTATTCAATTATTTTTCATTGACTCGGTTATAGCACACACATTCAATTTATCTCATTTTAACTTGAATATACATTTATTTAGTATTGAAGTAATAATCTACTATTATTTATGTTTATTTATTTTGATAATTTATAGTAATTAAAAATATTCTCCAAATTATGTGAAATAAAAATGTCATTGGTAGCTTCAATTTATATCATTTTAGCTTTAAAAAATATTTACTTAATTTTGAGATAATAATTCATCATTCTTTATTTTTATTTGTATTGCTAATTTATAGTAATTTTGTGCAAATTGTATTATAGATGAAACAAAAATTATTGAACTAATCTTCATGAGTTCTACTCAATTAAAAATTATTTTGAATTCTTATGTTATTCAACAACCAAATATGTTATACTTTATTTTTTTAGTATCATAGAATTTTAATTTCCTATAGTATTAATCTTATTACATTAAATGTTCTCATTCTCATTTCGTCATTTTACAATAAAACTCTAATTTTGTTGTAATATGCCCTTTATATCCCCTCACATTGTTATATGCAAAGCTCCATCTACTATTAACTTTGATATACATCTACTTAATATTGAAATATTTTTTTTAATTTGTGCTTTTTTTAATAATTTGTAGTATACTCGATGAGGTCCAAAAGAGATGAAACCAACTTCGTCAGACTTATTTTGATGAGCTCTATTTAATTAAATATTTTTTTTAATATTTTTCTATGTTTTAGTAATACTTAAAGAAACCTTTTGATTCATACCTAGTTTGATGATTGAGGACAACACACTTCACTTTAGTATCATGGCAACTAACTTTCTTATATAATTTATATCATTTCTTGAACTTTTAACTTTGAATTGTAAAATTGCATAGTAAATCAATGACCTCTAATTCTTTCATAATTATGTTTTATTTTTTCTTATAATTTTATATTATTTTATTTTGCGTCGTTTTATGAAGCACTTTTATTTGTTCCGTACTACATGATTGGGGATGTTATGCTTGATATTCTTAGTATCTTACAATGAAATGGCCAAGTAAACTTTATCTCATTTATTGAAATCTAAAGTTTTGATTTTGTTACATTATTATGAAACTCTAATTCTACATTACTGTGACCTTTTCATTAATTTAGTTTGTTTAAATTATATTATTCTACTTTACATTTTTAACTTTAATATATATCCAGTAAATATTAAGCAATTACAAATTAATATTAAATTTATTTAATTTTACAATTCATAGTAAATCTAAATGAGGTCCAACTGACATGAAAAAAGTTGTTAAACTCATCTTTTGAATCTTTGTCTAATTAAATATTTATTTTTATATTTTTTAAATATTTTCTCTATATTTTTAGCACACCTAACACTACATCTAGATTTGTACCTAGCTTAATGAGTGAAGATGTTATACTTAATCTCCTTAGTAACTTGGAATGTAACTTTTCGAAATAAGTTATCAAATATGTTTAAATATTTCACTTTGTATTGGTCATATTACTATGAATCTCTAATCTACTTTTGTGTGACATTTACATTGTAATGTTCTTATTACATTACATTGCTTTAATATATCTCATTTCTATTTTAATACATATTTGAATAATATTAAAATAATAAAATTGCTTAATATTAATTTTGTTAAACTCTACTTCATGAACTCTACTTTGTTAAGCTCTACTTCATGAACTTTTTCCAATTAAATATTAATTTTTATAATTTTTTAAATAATTTTTAGAATTTTGGGGCATCATAAAATGGTTTGATTCATGCCTCATTCTATGATTGAGGTTGTTACACTCTATCTTTTTAATATCTTGGAGTGCACTTTTTGCTACAATTTATCTCATCACTCCAAATTTCTATTTTAATGTGGTTATAATCTATTGATCAAATTTATCTAATTTTATCTTTAATATATATTAATTTATAATATTTTTTTAATTATTTATGACTATTTACTTATGTAATTTCTAGTAATTACAAATGAGGTCCAATCATTTTAGAGTAATTGTTGTTGGGTTGATTTGATGAGCTCTCTCTAAATAAGCATTATGTTTTATCATTAAAGTTTTTTCTACTTTAAGATTTTCATAGGCGTTATAAGACATTTTTATTTATTATTATTTTAATGATTAAGGATATTACACTTGGTCACCTTAGTATGTCAAAATGCAACATTGCTATACCTACAAACCATTTCCTTAAACATTTTTATTAACTTTTTTTGTGCTACTATGCACCTCTTAATATTCTCTAATATGATCATTATATTACATTGATTTTGGTGTATTACATTACTTCAATTTACCTATTTCAACTCAGCTTATATTAGAATAATATGAAAATAATAAATTAATATTAAGTTTATTTATTTACTTCGATAAAACAATCGAGGACTTAAAGAAACAAAAAAATGTCATTAGACTCATTAAAACTAGATCTATCAAATTAATAATTAATTTTAATTATTTTTAAATATTTTATTTTAGTTAATTTTGGCACTATTTATGGGATATTTTCAAAGTTAAATGATTTGACAATCAAGAATCTTCGCAATAAATCTCCATACAATCATAGAATTAAATTTTAACATAAAATGTATCTTATTCATTAAAAGTTTTCTCTTTGAATTGGTTACATTACTATTTGAATTCTAAATCCCCTCTTATGTGATGTTTACATTGAATTTGTTTGGTTAAATTGTATTGCTTAAATTTATTTCATTTGAACATAAATTTATGTTAACTAAATATTAAAATAATAATTTATCATTAATTAAGTTTAACTATATCGGTAAATCATAGAATTTCATTCAAGATATAATGGTGATGAAATAATTGCTCGAGGACTCATCTCAAAATGATTTAATAAATACTTATTTTTATATATTTTTAAAGCATTTTTATTACAAATCTTTTGGCAAATTTTAGAGTAATTTTTATTTGTACTTGATTTGATATTTGAGAATTTTAAACTTTATCTACTTAGTGTCTTTCATTGAAACTTACACAGAATTTATCTCACTTATTTAAATCTTTTTGTTTGATTTGGTTACATCACAATGTAACTCCAATTCTTCTTTAATTGTAAATTTACATAGCTTTGATTTTGTTACAATATATTCTTTCAATTTATCTCGTCTCAATACTAATATATATTTACTTAATATTTATAATACAATTTGTTATTTTTTATGCTTATTTCCTTACAAATTCAACATATTTCCAAATGAGGTCTTCTCAACATGAAACAAATGCCAAAGGTCACTTCTTAGCAAGCTCATTAAAAATAAATATTCAATTTTTATTTTTAAATATTCCAAATTCATGAGATTTGAATGTAGCTTTTTGTACAATTTTTCTCATTTCTTTTAGTCTTTTGTATTGGTTTGATTATATTACTATGAAGCTCAAATTCTTCTTTTGCTTGAAAATTCCATCACTTTAATTTGGTTAGATAACATTGCATCAATTTATCTCATTTAACCATAAATATAAATTTACTTAATATTAAAAAACATTAATTGCTCTTTATGTTGATTGTTTTTTATAATGCACAATAATTCCAACTGAGGTCTAATGATGAAAAGACGTGTAAATGCTCATCTTGATGTGTTCTACCCATTAAACGTTTTTTTTTAAATTTTTAAATATTTTAATTTTCATTGTTTTGGTATGCCTTATAAGATACTTTTGTTCATATATGAATTGTCTATCCATGCTGGTACACTAAATCCCCTTAGTATATTGGAAAGAAACTTTCTTACACAATTTGCCTCATTTAAAAAAATGTTTCATTTTAATTTGGTAATATGACTATGAAGCTCTAGTGCTACTCTCATTTGAACTTTACATTACCTTTATTTGCTTGTATTTCCTTTTTTTTCAATTTATCTCATTTAAACTTTAATATAAATTTATTGAACAAAAAACTAATTATTTACTAATATTTATGTTCATCTAAATTTGTAATTGATAGTATTCCAAAAGATGTCCAAAATATACAAAGCAAACATAGTTCGAATCATTTTGATGAGTTCTAACAAATTAGTATTGATTTTAATATTTTTAAATATTTTATTTATAAGAACTTTTTCATGTTTCATGAGAATTTTTAATTTGTGCCTAATTTAATGATCTATGATGTAAAACTCAATCATCTATTTACTTTGGAATGCAAATACCCTTAAACTTTATGTTATTATTTCATGTTTTTTCCTTTGACTTGATTATATTATTATGAACCTCTAATTGTTCTCTCATATGACAATTGAAATACTTAGTTTTAGTTATATTATGTTACTTCAATTTATCTACTTTTAGTTTTAAAATATATATTTATTTAATATTAAAATAACAATTTGTTATTATTTACGATAAATTACTTTCATAATTTACATTAATGCTAATCCTGGATTGACCAAGATGAATCAAATGTCGTTGGACTCCTCTTCACGTGCTCCAACCTATTAATGACTAATTTTTATACGTTAAATATTATATTTTCTATGATTATCCCTCAAGCAAAAGGGCATTTTAATAATTTCTTTGTTTGTACTATTTTTTTATTATTTTGTGATTGATAACATTGATAGTTCATAGTATTCCAAATGATGCCTAAATGAGATGAAATAAATATCATTAGTCACATTGAAAACTATAACAAATTAAATAATAATTTTCTGTTCTAAATATTTTTTTATTTTTTTGGCATGTTTTACTCGGCTTTTTAATTAACTTGAGGTTCAAAGAAAGTTAAACTACATCTATTAAGTATATTGGAATGTAAGATTCATAGATAATTAATATTACTTCAATAAAAGTTTTGATTTGATTTATTATATTATTATGAAACTCTAATTGTCCCCAGTTTTGACTTTTACATTGCTTTCGTTTGATTAAATTATTTTTTTGAAATTTACCCCCATTTTCAATTTTTAATATTTATGTATACTTAATATCAAAATAATAATTTTTTATTGTTTATGTTTATTTATTTAATAATTCATAATAATGCCAAAAGTTGTCCTTTCTAGACAAATCAAATGTTGTTCTACTCGATTGGGCTTGCCTAATCAAATTTGTTATTCATTTTTATATTTTAAATATTATGTTCTTTTAAGGTTTTATAATATATTAGTAGACATTTATTTTTATACCTAATTCAATGCATGAGAATGTTATACTAAATCTCTTATGTATCATTCAATGATACTCTGATATATAATGTATCAACTTTTTTAAAATGCTTTTATTTGCCTTGGTTATTTTACAATGTAACAATGAATCTCCTCTCATTTGTGACATTTACATCACTTTGAAATAATAATCTTTTATTATTTATACTTATTTACATTGGTAATTCATAATAATTCTAAATGATGTCTCATAAGGTTGGAACAAATCTCATTAGACTTATTATGACATGTCCTATATTTTTTACTATTTATTTTTATATTTTCAAATACTTCTTATTCAAGGGGTTTGGTATACTTTTTGAGACATTTCAAATTATTGTTAATTTGATGACAGATGATATTAAACAAAGTTTCCTTTGTATCTTGGAATGTAATATTCTTATATAATTTATCATATTTCAACTTTAATATATGTATATTTAATATTAAAATAATAATTTTAAATTACTAATCTTTATTTTCGCTGAATTAGATAAAATAAACGTCATTTTGACACCATTTTTTTAGTCATTTTGATTCTACCAAAGTTTATGATTAAGAATGCTACAATTGATCTTTTTTGTATCTTGTAATGCTAAGTTCCTCAATAATTTATCATATTGAAAATTTTTTACTTTAATTTGGCTTTATACAATGTTACTCAAATCCTCCTTTCGTGTCACATTTACATTGCTTTAATTTAGTTTTGTTATATTGCTTTGATTTATGTTATTTCAATGATATTATATATTAATTAAATATCAAAAAATTATTTTGTTATTATTTAAGTTTATTTACTATTATAATTTATAGAAATTCTAAATGATGTTCTATCAAGACCAAATAAAAGTCATTTGACTTATCATTATTATTTTTATTCCATTAAATAATTTTGTTCTCTAAATAGTTTATTTTATTAAGTTTTGAGTGTATTTTCAAGATATGTTTATCTCATTTCTTCAAGTTGTTGACTTTAATTTGGCTTTATTGTTAAATTTCTCAAAATCTCCTTTCATGTGACCTTTGCATCACTTTGATTCTCCTGTTTTACATTACTTTGATTTATTTGACTTTAGTTTTAATATTTTACTATTTAATATTAAAATAATTATTTATAGTTATTTATTTTACTTACATTTGTAATTAGTAATGATTCCAAATAAGGACAAAATAAATAAAGCAAATATCATTGGACTCATTAGATAAGCACAATACTATGAAAGTGTTGTTTATTTTTCTAAATTATTTTTTCTTTGTCTTTACTCTTTCTTAGGTATTTTAATTCATAGCTAATTTGATGATCATGGATGTTTTACTGAATCTACCTAATATCATCGAATGGAACTTTTCTAAGTATTCTAGTTAATTTATCTAAATTGTTCACATTTATTTATTTATATTATTATGTGATTCTTAATCTTCAATCATGTTACCTTTATATTTGTTTGATTTAGTTATATTACATTCTCTAAATTTGAATATTTTTAACTTTAATAAAAGTTTAACTAATATTAAAATAATAATTTATTTTTTTTATTCTAATTTATTTTGATAATTCCACATGAAACTTATCTTGACAACTTTGTAAAATTCAAAATTCATTTATATATTTATATGTATTTCTTATTCTAAGTCTTTTGCATGTTTTATTAGTGCATCAACTGAAGAATGGTGATGCTACAATATATTTTCGTAGTATTTTTAAATGACAATTTGGCATTTAAATTATTGCATTTTTAAAAAAGTTTCTTTTATTTGATAATATTACATCAAGTTAGGTCTTTTTAGAAAACATAAATTGATGATTTTGTTTAATGGTATGCTTCTAATTTTTATTTTACACCTTATATAGTCAAAGCCAAGAAGAAAATAAAAATCCACATCTTGGGTATTGGATAGTGTATGTTTAAAGACGCATGCTGGAGACAAAAGTAAGTTCAAATCTTTGAGATCGGGTCCAAATAGGATTGTGACTCTAGGAGACAACACAAAGAAAAGAATTGTTTGAATTTGAGATGTAGGTATGACAAACTTTACCCTTTCAAATATATTTCTAGTAGATGGTTTAGAATTTTATTTAATTAGTGTTAGTTAACTTTATGACAATGGCTTTGATATTGTTTTTAATGCAAAAGTTTGCAAAATCATGAAAGATAATCTTGAATTACTTATAGGAAATAGAAAATGTGATACCTATGTAATTAGTTTTGAATAATTAGAGGCTAATGGTTTGGTTTGCCTAATGACCCAATCTAATGAGAATTCACTATGGCATAGAAGATTAGGCCATGTGGATACTCCACCTTGAAAAAGATTGCAAAGTTAGATGTAGTTAGAGGGCTTCCCAAACCAAGTAAATCTAGTTGGGAGTTGTGTGAATCTTGTCAAAAAGGGAAACAAATCAAATCCTCTTTCAAATCTCAAAGTGAATTAACAACTAGTAGACCTTTAGAAAAAATTTATTTAGATCTTTTTGGTCAAATAAAACCTTTGAGTTTAGGAGGAAAACAATATGGATTTATTATAGTTGATGATTTTGCTAGGTATACTTTGGTGATTTTTCTTAGACATAAACATGAAGCATTTAAGAATTTTGAAGACTTGATTAGAGAGTTAGAAAGACAACATAGTCTAAAATTAGTTTGTATAAAAAGTGATAATGGGAGTGAGTTTAAGAACGAATATTTTAGTTAGTTTTGTAAAGAAAAAGGAATCAAACACCAATTCACATGCCTATACACACCACAACAAAATAGTGTTGTAGAAAGGAAGAATGGAACATTAGTTGAGAGGGGTATAAACATGTTAGCAAAATATTGCTTATCAAAATTTTTTTGGGCTGAAGCTATTAGCACAGCATGTTACAATATAAATAGGGTTAACTTGAGACCAAAGTTGAAGAAAACTGCCTATGAATTACTTAGGAAGAAACAATTAGAACTTAGTTATTTCATGTTTTTTGTTGTAAGTGCACTATTCTTAAAAATAAGAGAGCAAATTTAGGAAAGTTTGATGAGAAGGCAATTGTAGGAATCATTTTGGGGTGTTCATCAATTAGAAAAGCATATAGAGTTTTTAATCTAGAATCTCATAAGGTAGAGGAAATAATGTATGTTGTGTTTGATGAGACGATTCAACTAATTAGTGAGAAGCATTTAGAAGATGAAATAGAATTAGTTAAGAACTTAGATTTGAATAGGAATGAAGAAAAAATAGAAAATCTAGAAGTAGAAAAAAAAGAAAACAATTTACCTAGAGGATGGAAATTCGTAACCTCACATCCAAAGGATTTGATCATAGCAGATGTGAACCAAGGAGTGAAGACTAGAGCCTTACTTAGAGATATAGATCATAGTGCCTTTGTGTCACTTTTTGAACCTGGTTCTATAGAAGAAACCCTTTGGGATGATTATTGGGTTCAAGCCATGATGAAGAGCTAGACCAATTTGAATGAAATCATGTTTGGGCGTTAGTACCAAGACCTAGTGATCAACAAGTCATTGGTACTAGATGGGTTTATAAAAATAAATTAGATGAAAATGGTGCAATAATTAGGAATAAGGCTAGAATTGTTGTTAAGGGCTATAATCAAATAGAAGTTGATTTTGAGGATTCATTTGCACCTGTAGCTAGGTTAGAAGCAATTAGATTACTTTTAGTATATTCATGTCATAAGAATTTTAGATTATTTCAAATGGATGGAAAAAGTGCTTTCATAAATAGAATAATAGAAGATGATGTGTTTATAGAACAACCAGTAGGTTTTGAAAAACATAGACAAGTAATTTTTTCTACAAGCTTAAGAAAGCCATTATGGCCTTAAGCAAGCTCCACGTGCATGGTACCATAGGTTGAGTAATTATCTAGTAGAAAGTGGCTTTAGAAAGGATAAACTAGATACTACATTATTTCTAAAGTCATTAGGAGATGGTTTATTTATTATTCAGATTTTTGTTGATGATATTATTTTTGGTAGTACAAAGGAAGAAATGTGCAGAGAATTTGGAGATCTTATGAGTAAAGAATTTGAAATGAGCATGATGGGTGAGCTAACTTTTTCTTAGGATTGCAAATAAAATAACTAAAAGATGGTATTTTTTTTCTAAAAAAAATATTTGAAAGAAATGTTTGAAAAATATTGTTATGAATATATGAAACCTAGAAAAGTTCCCATGATCCAATCTATTCACTTAGACCTAGATGAATAAGAGAAAACCATAGACTGAAAACTTTATAGAAGACTTATAGGATCTTCATTATTCCTTATAGGTAGTAGGCAGACATTCTATTTAGTGTTGGATTATGTGCTAGGTTTTAAGCAAACCCAAAGGAAAGTCACTTGAAAGATGATAAAGCAATCTTTCAATATTTGAAGAGAACTATGACTCTAGGATTATGGTATCCTAGAAATGACCTTTCTTGTGAACTCAAATTGCTATAGAGATTCAGATTTTGTAGGATTTGGAGTGGATAGGAATAGCACATCAGGGACATGTCAATTCTTGGGGTATTGACTTGTTTCAAGGTCAAGAAAAAAAATTATATAGCCTTTTCAAGAACAGAAGCTGAATATGTTACAGGTAGAAGTTGTGTTGCTCTAGTACTATGGTTAAGACAACAACTTCAAGAAATGGTTTAGAAGTCACACATATACCTATTAGAATTGATAACACTAGTGCACTAGCATTACCCAAGAATCAAGTTCATCATTCTAGGACTAAGCACATAGATGTTAGATATCACTTTATTGGAGACCAAGTGGCCAAAGGATTAGTAGAATTAGGGTATGTTTATACTAAGCTTTAATTGGCTGACATTTTTACCAAACCCTTACCATGGAAGCAATTTCAAACAATTAGAGAACAATTAGGAATTTTAGACATTGCTTAGGATTCACTCACTTTTGATGGTGTCAAAGGGGGAGAATAGTTAAGAGTTAGAGAGAGCATAAATATAAGGAGGGCATGCTAATTATTAATCTCCTACATAAAAATTTTCTTCTTAAAAGTTTATTTTTATTCATTTTATCAAATTTTTTATAGATTTAAAACATTTATGTCTTTTAATCATTAAAAGGGGGAGATTGTTACACCCTTTGTGTTTGATGAGTCAAGCATAAATGTTTATATCTTATATAGGCTTGCTCTAAACAAAATTATTAATATTCAATTAAGACAAGCCATGAACTTCAAATATCTAAAATAGTGGTCTTCAAGGCTCTTGGAGTCATGGCAAGCTTAAAGAAAATTGAAGACATGTAATAAAGTTTTTATACTTCAATTTCTTTTTATTTTTCTAAAATTGGATATGTTCAAATTTTGAGATGATGTGGCACAAAAGTAGTATTAATATTTAAAAATGTTATAAAATTAATAATTAAAGAATTTTGATTTTTGGGCCAAGCATTATTGACGAAAAGTATATAAATTGATATTGATTTTTTAATATTATTTAAGAATTATTTTTCATGAATTTCTTTTCTTATTTATTTAGAAAACTTATAATAATATGATAATATAAAATTATTTTGGTACACTTACATTTAAAATTTTTGTAAAAACATTCTCACAAAACATCCTAAAAATCTGTTATTCTTGGGAATTTTCACTATAGTATTGGGCGGGTTGACTCGACCTAACCACTGGCCCATCTAGGCTTTTAGAAATTTAAAAAAAAAATAAAAATAAATACAAAAAAATTTGTGGACTGACATGGAATGGGAGCCTGTAGTCCAAATAATTTCATGCTATAGGAAACGTCGAACGGAGCACGACAAATTTAGGCCGCAGGCAATGCTGAACAGAACCTAGTGAATTCAGCCCATAGGCAATGCTTAAATGGTACAGGGCAAGATCAACTCAACCCCAACCTGGTGATGAGGAGGTCAAGGAAGGGGGGAGACAACACCAAAGCAGCTTGAGAGTAATAGGAAGCCAATTGGTTATAAAGCACAATGGCAAAGAATTTTGGGCAATGTGAGACTAAACTCCTACCTGATTATTAGGTAGAAGGGCAAGCACGATTGGATGGTGGAGATTATTCGGCATAAAATGACATACAGGAGAATCTAACATAGGCTGTGCAAATATGCGCCAGGATGCGTAACCATTTCCATAAGAATTTTAATTTGAATAATTTATAGACACATTATACTAACATGCATGATAGGATGCGCACGATCCAAAGGCTCAGATCAAGCCTTCCTAGATCTAACGATCAGGATTCATCTCGAACGATAAATTCAAGATTCAATCCCTATCATCCTTTTTTGGGCCCGAATCGGATGGTAGCTGCTTTACATCCCTTATCGAAATCGATAGTTGATTTTAAGAGTCGTTGGGATTTATTTTAGAGCTCAAATTTAAGTTCTATAAATAGGAAAGGATGAAGACCTTAGGGTAACATTTGCTAAGATCTCAAAGCTTTCAGATCACGATCTCGAGCAAAATAAAGTAAATTCTGTGCTTCCAATTTCGTAAAGAGAAAGTGGAAAGATGGATTCCAAAATTAGAGAGTTTTGCTTCAATAATTTTTCAATCTCTATTCCTCTTTTTTTCGATCATGTGTGCCTCTTATTTCTCTTAAAATTGTTTTAAGTTTTGACAATTTCTGTATTTTTTCTTTAGGGTAATGGCATCCCTACATTTGTGCAAAAGCCCAAGGTTTGAGTTGAGCCTGGAAAAACTCAAGTAGGTTTGGGATTGACCTTAGGAAAAATCCTAAGTAGGTTTGAGGTGAATCGTATGAAAAACCTTGCTTGTAATTTGGTATTTTTAGTGTTGTTTTTCTCCCAACACCAATTGAGGGTGGATATAGGCTCGATTTTGAGTCAAACCACCTTAAAAATCTTTTGTGTTCTATGTCTTCTTATTAGCACTTAAAAGATTTAATTTTAATTGAAACCGAAAATCGAAAGAAAATTTTATTTACCATAATTCAACCCCGCTCCTGTGGGATTTTATTAAGCACAAAGAACTTCAAAATTAAACAATCATTTTTATTCTTTTTAAATATTTATCTCTTTGATTTACATGTTTTGTAGGAAATTTAGATTAGTAGTTTATTTGATAATTGAGTATGTCACACTCATTCCCCTTAAATATCATGAATTCAACTTTCTTATATAGTTTAATTCATTTCTTCAAATTTTTTAATTCTGTTGGCTCATCTTATTATTGAACTTTAAGTTACCTCTTGTGTGACCATTGCATTGCTTTGATTTAGTCATATTACATTACTTTAGTTAATCTCACATTTACACTAGCAAATATTCCCTTAATATTTAATACTTAGACTAAAATAGTAATTGAGCTTTTCTCATTGTTATCTATCCAATTAAATAATTATCTTTATAATGTCAAATATTTTTTATTTAATGGAATTGGCATGCATGTGGAGGTATTTTGATTAAAATATAACATGATTATTGTGCATGTTGCGCTCAATCTCATTTCAATGTAATATATATTTAAATATAATAAATTAATAATTTTTAATTATTTATATTTAATATTAAAAATTCTAAATTTGGTTACATTTAGGTGAAGTAAACATTGTTGGACATATCTCCATTAGCTTTATCTATAAAATATTCTTTCTTGTTTAGCATTTTTATTTTCATGATTTTTGCATACTTAGCAAGACAATTTAATTCATATGGAGGTTTATGTTAGACGATGCTATGCTAGATCTTTTTCGTAACCAGCAAAATAGTGTTCCTATAGATTTTGTTCCACTAATTAAAATTTTAATTTTAATTTTTTTATTTTACTATGTAACTCTAACTCTCATCTCATGTGACATTTACATTGCTTAGAATTGGTTCTCTACATTGCTTCATTTTTCTCATTTTAGCTTTAATATCTATATATATATACTTAACTTTAAATTTAGACTTTATTATTATTTATATTTTTTTATTGTTTAATTCATAGTAGCTCCAAACATCATTTGATCAAGAGAAAAGAAATTTCATTGGATGCATTTTGATGTGTTCTATCTGACTAAATATTCATTTTAATATTTTTCTTAATAATTTTTGCTTAGTATTTTTACTAGTTCTTAGAAGAAATTTTTATTTGCTCCTAATTTAATGATCAAATATGTTTTCATTGATTTACATAGCATATCAAAATGCAACTTTCTTAAGCATTTCATCAAATTTTTAGCTTACATATGTTTTTATTTAATAATAAAATAATAATTTTTTGGTAACTTATGTTTATTTATCTACGTTGCTCTAGCTAATTCTAGACAAATCATTATCATGACATAACAAACATAATTGGACTCATCTTTATAGCCTTTATCTTTTTAAATATTCATTTTTATATTTGAAGTACTCTATTTTTTATGATTTTGCATGACTTATGAGAAATTTGAATAGTATGTGATGTGAAGGTCAAGGATATTCCTATTAACTCCATGACTTGAGAACATATTCTCTAATAGTGTACCTCATTCTTTAAGTTTTTTTACTTCAATTTCATTATGTTATAATGTAAATCTGAATACCTTCTCATGTGCCATTATATTACATTGATTTTACTACATTACATTTCTTCAATTAATCTCATTTTACCATAAATATTTTTTATTTTGTAATAAAATAATGATTTATTATTATTCATGGCTATTTAATTTTGCAAATTTGTAATAATTCCAAACAAGTTTCGATCAAGACAAAATAGATATCATTAGACGTGTCAACGAGCACTATAAAAGTAAATATTATTTCTTACTAAATATTTTTTTTATGTATTTTATTCTTTTTTATTATAAGAACATTTTTGTGATTGTGTATTTATACTAGATATCCTTTGTATCTTAGAATAAAAATTTCTTGAATAATTTGCCCCTTTTTTAATTTTTTCTTTGAATTTTGTTATATTAATGATGTAACTCTAACCCTCCTCTTATGTGCTTTTAGATTTCATAGATTTGGCTATTGTATTACTTAAATTTATTCCTTTCAATTTTTAATATATTATTTTTTAATACTAAAATCATTGTTTATTTTTTGTTATGCATATCTTTTTTTGTAATTCATAATAAATCTTAACAAAGTCTAATCGAGTCCAAACCAATATAATTTGATTCTTCTTTAAGGGCTCTATCCAATTAAGTAAACATTTTAATATCTTTAAATATTTTTTTTGATAAGATTTTGTTGTGTTCTACATGAGTTTTTTAACCATAACTAATATGATAATCGAGTATATTACACTCATTTTTTCTTAGAATCTTCGGATGGAACTTTTCTATACAATTTATCTCACTTTCTACAAGGCTTTCTATTTAACTTACTTGTATTACACAAGTTTAATTTAACTCATTTTTTTATTATATACATAAATAATATTCGAAATAATTTATTATTATTATTTTTTCTTATTTTTATTAGTAGTGCATAGTAATTCCAAATGAGGTCTAACCAATATACAACAAATGTCATTGCACTATTCTTGATGACAATAAAATAAAATATGCATATTTGGTTATTTATATATTTTATTTTCTATAATTTTTCTATGCTTTACGACACATTTAAATTCATACAAGATTTGATGATTGAAAATGTTACACTCAATCTATTTAGTATGTTAGAATAGATCATTTCCATACAATTTATTTAATTTATTTTAAATTTTTGCTTCCATTAATTATATAACTATGTAACAATTAATCTCATATTGTTTTATATTTACATCACTTGGAATTCATTATAATAGTTTTCTTTGATTTTTCCCAATTCAACATTAATGTATATCTACATAATTTTGAAATAAAAATTTGTTATTTCAAATGTTTACTTACTGTTGTTGTTTGCAAAAATTTAAAATGAGGTATAGTCAACAGAAAACAAATACTCATGGACACATCTCAATGAGCTATATCTAATTAAATATTCATTTTATATTATAAAAAATTTTATTTTATTAAGTTTTACAATGTTTTAGTTGTTTTGTATTTCATTCCTAATTTGATGATTGAGGATATTATGCTTTACCTCTAATGTATCTTAGAATGCCTCTTTCCTAAGCAATTGATCTTATTTATTTAATTATTTCTCTATCATTTGCTTATATTGCTATGTAACTTTGAAGCCTAACTTCTTTGGCAAATTCAACACATTGATTTGGTGATATTACATTGCCATAATGTTTCTTAATTTAGCTTAGCATTCATTCACTTAATATCAAGATAATAAATTGTAATAATTTATACTTTTTTAATTTGATTTGATTCAAACAAAACAAATATTAGTTGGCTCATCTTAAAAAGTTCTACTAAATATATTAATTTTTTAATATTTTTAAATATTTTATTTTTATGTTCTAACATATTTTATGAGATTTTTTGCATTATATTTAATAATCAAAGATGTTGCACTCAATCTTCTTAGTATCTTACAATATAAGTTTTTATAAAATTTACCTCATTTTTAAAAAGGTTCATTTCGATTTGTTTATATTACTATACAACTCTAAAAGTCCTCCAATCTAACATTTCTATTTACTTCCATTTATCATTTTTCAACAGTAATATTTCTTTACATGATGATAAATTTGAAATTTTTTTATTTATACTTTTTGCATTATATTCAATTAAATATTTATTTTTATTAATTTTTGTAACTTTTTATTTTTTTATTTTTAGTATGCTTTATGAGTCAATTCCATAAATATTTAATTAATTCATTGCGTATATTTCACTCAATTTTCTTAAAATCTTGGAATTCAATCGACCTATATAATTTATGTGATTTATTCAAAAGTTTTGTCTTTTGATATCTTTGATTTGGTTAAATACAGTGTTTAGTTTAGCTGATTTTAGCTTCAATATGTATTTACTTATAATTATAACGAAAATTTCGCACTATTTTTGCTCATTTTTTTAGCTAATTTTTAAAAACTCCAAATGATATTCAATCAAGATGAAGCAAATATTATTGCTTATGTTGATAACCTTTATCTATTTAAATATTCATTTTTATGCTTTTAGTTATTTTATTATTTTGAATTTTGGAAAGGTTTTTGACACAATTTTTTGCACAATATTTGAATATCAAGGTTTTTTCAATCGAACTCCTTAATATGTTAGAATGTAAGAATCTTATTCGATTTATCTCATTTACTCAAATCTTTTTATTTGACTTTGTTATATTACTATGTAACTCTTTAAATAAATATCATTGAACTCATATTAATGAGTTTTATCAAATTAAATACTCATTTTAATTTAGTATTTTTTAATTAATTAATTTCTCTTATTTTTGCATGTTTTATTGCCTATTATACATCATCCTTTATTGGATGATTGTGATCTCACACTCTATGTCCTTAATATCTTTGAATAAAACTTTCCTATATAATTTCATATTTTTTAAAATTTTGTTTCTCTTCGATTTTGCTATTTTATGATGAAACTCTAAGTTTTGCCTCATTTGACAATTTCATTAATTTGATTTTATTATATTGAATTGCTTCAATTAATCTCATATTAACACAAATCAACCATTACTTCTAAAAGTAATGTTTCATTATTTTTAATTTATTTGTTATGCTAACTCACGGTCAACTACTATGAGGTCTGGTCAAGAAAAATAAAAATGATTGGGGTCTTTTCAATGAGTTTTATCCAATATGACATTTATTCTTTGTTTTCTTTAAAATTTTATATTCAAGGGACTTTGCATGCATGATGAGGCATTTAAACTCAATCATAACTGGACATTCGAGAATGTTTCACCTGGTCTCAAGGTATATTTGAATGTAATTTTTCAATGCAGTATACGTTATTTTAGCTTTAATATATATATATATATATATATATATATATATATATATATATATATATATATATATATATATATATATATATATTACATAATATGAAAAATAATAATTTATTATTATTTGTTTATTTACTTTGGAAACTTAGTGTAATTCTGAACAATGTAAGATTTTGATGAAATAAACATTGTTCAACTAATCCGGATTAGCTCTCTCCACTAGATATGAATTTTCATATTTTTTTTGTATTTTATGTTTTATTATTTTTGTACATTCTTGTAGAAAAATGTTATTTGTACATAGTATTGTTGTTGAGGATGTTACACAAAATCTTCCTTGTAACTTGCAATGAAGCATTCTTGTACAATATAGCACAATATTTAAATTTGTCGCATTTATTTTTTAATATTACTATGTAATTCTCAATCTCATCTCATAAAATAGTTACATGGCTTTGATATGGTAACATTACATTTTTTATTTTCTTCATTTTAATTTTAATTTTTCTCAACTAATTATTAAAATATAAATTTTTTAAGATTTATTTTCATCTACTTTTATAATTTGTAGTAACTTCAAACAATGTTCATTTGAGATGAAAAAAACTCTATCCGAAAAATTCTTGATAAGTTCATTCCAATTGAATATTTAATTTTTTATTTTTAGGTATTTTATTTTTGGTAGATTTTCATGCCATACTAGATATTTCAATTTGTGCCTAATTTAACAATTAAAGTTGTTATCTTTCATCTCATTTGTATATTTGAATACAACTTTCTCATTCAATTAACCTTATATTAATATCAATATATGCTTATTTAAATTTGAAATAATAATATGTTATTATTTATGTTTGTTTACTTTGACAATTTTAATAATTCTACATGATGTCTAATTAAGGTGAAACAAACATTGAGGTTGTCACTTTTGATCTCCTTGCAATCTTTCGGAGCAACATCCCCAAACAATTTATCACAATTCTTCAAATGTTTTGCTTTAAATTGATTATATTACAATGTTACTCTAAACATCCTCTCTTATGTGTCTATGTCCTCTGAATTTTGTAATATTACATTACTACAATTTATCTTATTTTAGCTCTAACATATATTTATTTAATTTTTAAAAAATAATTAGTTATTTTTCATACTTATCTATTTTGGTGAATCATAGTAATTCCAAACCATCTCTAATCACGAGAACAAAATCATTGTGTCTTAACCAGTATTACCAATTTAAATATTATTTCTTACATTTTCAGGATAATTTATTTTCCATATTTTTGCACAATTTATGAGAAGTTTTTAGTCATTGCTTTTTTTATTGTAAATTTACATATGATCTCCTTAGTATTTTAGAATTTAACTTTCTTGAATAATTTTTTTTCTCAAAATATTTTGCGTTGAATTGGTCATATTACAATATGAGTTTTAACCTCCATGCATGTGATCTCAACAAGCCTTTAATATGTCTTTTCTTAATATTTAGATAATAGTTTCTTTTTTTTTGATACTATTTATGTTGGTAATTCATATTAATTCCAAAAATGTTCTTGTTATGATGAAACAAATTTTGTTAGAATTATTTTTTATGAGTTAAATATATGTATTTATTTTTATATTTTCAAATATTTTATAATGTTTAGGTATAAGATGAGACATTTTAATTTGTATTCGATTTGGTGATCGAGAATGTTACACTTTTATTGAATATTAAAGTTATTTATTGTTATTATTTATGTTTATTTTTTGAGATATAATATAATTCCAAATGAGATCATATTGACATGAAATAAAAGCCATTAGACACATCTTGATGAGCACTATTAAATATAACATAATTTTTTTAATTTTTTGAACATTATATTTTTAATAATTTTTGCATGCTTTAAGAGATATTTAAATTCATGCTTGATTTATTGATCGAATAACTTACACTTGATCTCCTTGGTACCTTTAACTAAATTTGTCTTCTTTTAACTTTAATATAAAGTAACTTAATATTAAAATAATAAATTGTTAATATTTTTGTTTGTTTTCTTTAATAATTTGAGGTGATTTCAAATGAGAAATGATCAAGGTGAAACAAGCATTCTTGCACTCATGTCAACATACTCTATTTACTTAAAAATTAATTTTATACATTACTATAAATTTTATTTTCTTTGGCATTAGATCCATCATAAGGTATTTTTATTCATAACTAATTTAACAATCAAGTTTTTACTCTCGATCTACTTAATGTCGTAGAATGTAACGTTCATACATAATTTATGATGTTTTGTCAAATTGTTTTGATTTGATGATACTATAGTGAGGTTCCAACTCTCCTTCCATGTAACATTTACTTCTTTTTAATTTTGGTACATTGTACTACTTCAATTTATCTAAATTGAGATTTTAAAATATATTTATATAATATTAAAATAATAATTTATTACAATTTATGATATTTTATTTTCCTAATTCATGGTAATTGAAATAGTGGTTAGTGTTAGACGAAACAAACTTCATCGGACTAGTATCATTTCACTTTATCAAATTAAACATATATTTTTATACTGTTGAATATTTTATATTCATATGTTTCAATACTTTTTTAGATATTTTTATTGGCCCTTTATTTGACTATTGAGGATGTGAAACTAAATGTTCTTTAAATCTTGGATTGCAACTTTCCTTGTTATTTATCTCATTTCTTAAAGCTTTTAAATTTCATTTTTTTATGTTAGTATGAAGTTTATTTCCCTTCTCATGTGTCTTCTTCATAGCTTTGATTTGCTTTATATCACATTTTTTTCAATTTAGTTTATTTTAGATTTTTATATCTTTATTTAAGATAAAAATATGTAATTAATATTATTGATGCCTATTTATGAGCATATTCATAGTATTCTAAATGAGATCTATTTGAGATGAAACAAAAGTTGTTAGACTTATGTTGACAAGCTCTATCCAAATAAATGTTAAATTTTTATGTTTTCAAATATTTTATTTTATTGTAATTTAGCATATTTTATACAATAATTTGATTCATGATAAATTTGATGATCATTAATGTTTTAATCCATCACCTTAGTATTTTTTAATGCAACTTTTTGTACAATTGAGCTTGTTTCTTTGAATTTTTTTTTTTGATTTATTTATATTTTTATGAAAACCTATTTTTCACTAATGCGACGTAATGTTTACATCACTTTAACTTTAATATGTTATGTGGCTTTATTTGATATTTTTTAGCACTAAAATATATTTAATTTACAATAAAATAAGAACTTATTGTTATTTTTTTTATTTATTTTAATAATTCATATTAATAAAAAAATTAGTTCAGATAAAGGCAAAGCTAATGTGATTGGAGACATCTACATAAGTTCCATTTAATTAAAAATTCATTTTTGCCTCTTTAAATATTTTTTGAAGGATTGGACATGTTTTACAAGATATTTTAATTCGTAACTGACTTGTTAATCAAGGATATTACAATAGATCTCCTTTGTATTTTACTAAGTTGCTTCCTTTACAATTGATTTTTTTCCTCATATTTTTTATTTTTTTTATTGTATTACTATGAACTATAATTCTCTTCTCATGTGACTTTTATATCAATTTTACTTACATAAATTACTTTCATCAATATAAATCATTTCAATTTTAATATACATTTACAAAATGTTAAAACAATAATTTATTTATTTTTATGTTAATTTATTTTAATAATTTTTAAATATTAAAAAAGAGGAAAGTTTGAGATAAAATGAATTTAAATAGACTCATCTTAGCAGGCTATATCCAATTAAATATATATTTTTATATTTTTTAGTTATTTTGTTTTTTTACTATTTTGACATGCTTTATGAGATATGTTTATTTATAAATGATTTTATAATCAATGAAGTTACAATCAATTCTTTAGTGTTTTAGAATGTAGGTTTCCCAAATAGTCTATCTAATTCTTCACATTTTTTACTTTGATTTTTTCAATTACTAAATAAACTCTAATTCTTTCCTTATCTAACCTCTATATTAATTTGATGTCATTACATTATATCACTTTATTATTCTCATTTTGACTTCAAAACTTATATAATTAGTCTTCAAATAATAATTTATGTTTATTCATTTTAGTAGTTCATACAGATTCAAAGCAAGAGGAGATTAAGATGACTCAAACTTCCTTTGACTTATCTTGAGAAGCTTTATTCAATAAAATATTCAATGTTTCATTTTTTAAATGATTGTTTTCTATGTTATTCAAATGCTTTATGAGATTTTTTATTTGTGCTTCTTTTGATGACTAAGGATGTTACACTTGATCTCCTTAATATCTTGTAATATTTCTTATAAAATTTATCTAATTTCTTCAAATTTTTTGAATTTATTTAGCTACATTACTATGAGCTTTAATTCTCCTTTTGTGTTTCCTTTACATATCTTTGGGTTTTTTTAGATTAGATTTCTTTAATTTGTCTTATTTTAGCTTTATTATATATTGAGCTAATAATTAAATAGTAAATCATTATTTATTTATTTATTTTGGCTTGGTAATTAGTAGAATTCTAAATGTTGTCTAATCGAGAAAAGACAAATGCCATTAAACTCATCTTAATGAGCTCTAACAACTTTTAAGTTTATTTTTATATTTTTAAATATTTAATTTTTTAAGTATTTTTATAAGTTTCACGAATAATTTTAAATTGTAGTTAGCTTTAAGATCTGGGTTGTTACTCTTGATTCCCTTTGTTTAATGGAGTGCTACTTTCATATAAAATTTATATTATTTCCTAAAATGTTTTGAATTAATTTAGGTCTATTACTATTTAACTCTAAATCTACTCTTATTTGCCATTGTTTTTGCTTTCATTTAATTATATTAAAGTGCTTCAATTTATCATTTTTGAGGCATGCTTTACTAAGACTCCTCTTAATAAGTATTATCTAATTAAATATATTATTTTTAATTTTTTTAAAAATGTTTTATTATCTTGGGTTTTGGTAACTTCATGAGATGTTTTTATTCTTATCATATTTGATGATCTAGATGTCATAGTTGATGTCCGTAATATCTTGGAAAGAAACATTCCTATAGAATTTATCTCATTTCTTCCACTTTTTTCTTTGCTTTTGTTATATTACTATGTAATGCTAAATCTCTTCATATATTACCTCAAATACATCTTGATTTAAATTTTTTAATTACCTCAAATTATCACATTTCAATTTTAACATATGGTTTCCTATTACTAAAACAACATTTTTTTACTATTTAAGATTATTAATTTTGGTAATTAGTAGAAAGTCAGCAGGAAGTTAGATTGAGATAAAACAATTGTCATTGAAATAGCTTTATTGAGCTCTATATAAATAATTTTTTTTATATATTTTTAAATATGTTTTCTAGGATTTTGTTAAGCTTTATGAGATATATCAATTCATATGTGATTTAAGGATTAAGGGCATTACACACAATCTTCTTTGTATTTTTAAATGAAACTTTCTCACATAATTTCTCAATTCTTCAAATTTTTCATTATGATTTGGTCTTAATAATATAAAAGACTCATGCTCTTATCGCATGACCATTATATTGCTTCGATTTTGTTGTACTAGTTTGCTTTAATTAATGTAATTTTAGCATTAATAAATATTTTATTTAAATTTCAAAGTCATTAATTATTTCTATTTCATTTATTATTATTATTTATAATTATTAGTATTTATTTACATTGGTAATTCATAATAATGTTCTTTGAGGAGTGATTAGGATGAAAAGAAAGTTATTTGGATAACTCTATGTGCATTATTTAATTAATCAACGTCCATTACATTTTAAATATTTCGTATTCAATGATTTCGTTATGCATTACAAGGCATTTAGATTGAAACGTAATTTCATAATCCAAGAAGTTGTATTCAATCTCATAAATATGCTGCTCTATGTTTTAATTTAATTATGTAAATCCCAAAAGTTTTAAACAAATTTTGATTGAGATGAAATTAATATAGTTGCACGCACCATAAGAGCCCTACACTTTAAATAGTCATTTTTATAGTTTTTTGGCATTTTATTATATAAGGTTTGCACAGAGTTTACAAGTTATTTTAGTTTGTATCTAATTTAATATTTTAGGATCATGGAATATATATTCTATGTAAATTGTAATGCAACATTTCTATATAATTTATCTAATTTATTTAAAGTTTTTGCTTTTATTTGTTATATTGCTTTGATTTTTTTCAATACATTACTTTTTTTATAACTCTAATATGTATATCTACGAAATATTAAGTTAAAAAAATAAATTTTAACATTTGTTTATTTACTATTATAATTCAAAACAAAGACTCACTCAAATCAAATGTTGATGAAGTCATCTCAATAAATTTTAATAAATTGAATATTCAAATTTATTTTTTAAAACTTTATTTTTAATAACTTTACAATACCTTACTATAATTATTTATAAATATTAAATTTGATGAATATGGATGTTGTATTTGATGTCCTAAGAATTTTGATAAACAACTTTTGTAATTTATCTCAATTATTCAAAATTTTCACTTTGATTTGTTTACATTATTATGAAACTCTAAACCTCTAGCACTGCGAGAATTACATTGGTACCAGTTAGTTATATTACTTTTTTTTAATTTAACTCATTTTTAACTTTAATATAAATTTAATTAATATTAAATAATAATTTATTTTCATTTATACTTATTTATTGTTGTTATTCACACTTATTCCAAATGATCTCCAATCTAGACAAAATAAAAATCCTTTGACCCATCTCAAAGAGCACTACCAAGTTAAATAGTCCTTTATAATTTTTAAGTATTTTATTTTTTAGCTTTTTGCATGCTTTATGAGTTATTTTATTTTTCTCAAAATTTGATGTTCGAGGATGTTTAACTTGATTTCTTTAGTATCTCGAAATAAAACTTTCTCATACAATGTCTTATTTCTTGAAACGTTTTATTTTGATTTGCTTATATTATTGTGTAACATTAGATATCTTCTCAACTAACTTTTACTTTACTTTTATTTTCTTGTACTACATTGCTTCACTCTATCTTATTTTAGATGTAATGTTTTTTACTTAATATTTCTATTATAGTTATTTTTAAATGTTTTTTATTTTTTTAATTCACAATAGTTCTAAAAAGGTCTAATCAAGAAAAAATAAATACCATTAGACTTGTTACCGTATGCTCTATTATGCTAAATTATATTTTAAATATTTTAACTTTTAGTTTGGCAGCTTAATGGGACATTTTTATTTGTACCTATTTTAATAATCATGAATATTTCACTTGATCATTTGGAACTCAACTTTCTTGGGTAATTTGTCACATTGGTTTGAAGTTTTTACATTTAGTTGGTTATGTTACTATATAACTTTAAATCTCCTATCGTGTGATCATTGGATCATTTTGATTTATTAAAAAATAAATGAATCAATTTTTCACCTTTTAGCTTCAATATATATATATTAAAATATTCATACATTATTATTTTTTCAATTTTTTGGGAAATTAAAAGAAATTCCAAACAATTTTTGATAGAGGAAAAGTAAAAGTCATTTGATTCCTCTTGATGAGTTTTATCAATTCAAATATTTGTTGTTTTAGACAACTTATGTTCTAGGGTTTTTGTATGATTTATGAGATATTTTCATTTGTACTAGATTTGACTATTGTGGACGTCACACAAGATCTCCATAGTATCTTTTTAATTCATGTTTCCTTGTAATTCGTCTCTTTTTTTAATTTGTTTTCTTCAATTTTGTTATGTTACAATGTAACTTTGTATCTCCTCTCATGTGACTGTTATATCTCTTTAATAAGATAATATTATATTTTTTAAGTCATCTCATTTTAATTTTAACATATATTTATTAAATACAAAAATAATATTTTTTTTTATTATTTACTTTTTTAAAAATAACTTTAAAGAAGTTTAGATCAACATAAAAATATATCATTGAACTTATCTCAACAAGTTTATCTAATTAAGTATGAATTTTTATATATCTTAAAAATTTATTTCTATGTTTTTAACATGTTTTATGAGATGTTTTCATTTGTTCATCAAACAATTATCGAGGATGTTATACTTGATCTCCTTAGTGTCTTAGAATATAGTTTTGATGTTTTTTATAATATTAGGAATTCTAGTTCTTCCATATATGACTATTGTATCACTTTGTTTAGTTATATTATATTAAATGAATTAATCTTTGTTTGTTTTTAATAAGTATATTCTTAATATTTTAAAAAGATATTTATTTTTATGTATATTTTCATTGGCAATTTTTGTTAAATTAATGTGAGGTTGGGTCGAGACGATTCAAAAGCTGTTAACTCATCTCGATGTGATCTAGTCAGTTAGATATGTTTCCAATATTTATTAATATTTTTTATTCTATGGATTTGGCATTATTGATGAGGCATTATGATTAAAATATAATTTGACCACCTAACATTTTGCACTCAATAACAAAAATACCTTTGAATTAAACTATTCTATATAATTTACCTTATTTCATCTTTAATATATATTACCTTAAATAGAAAATTAATAATTTATTATGTTTAGATTTATTTAATTTTGTAATTCATAAAAGTTTTGAACAACATTACATTGAGATGAAAGAAATAGCATTGGATTCATCATATTTAGTTGTATTTATTACATATTCATTTTCGTTGTATTTGCTTAGTATTTTATTTTCTAGAGTTTTGGAACACTTTTATTGATATTTTTATTTGTACCTAATTTGATGATCAAGGGTGTTACACTCAATCATCTTTTTAACTTACAATGCAACATTCTAATATAATTTATCTCATTTATTCATATTTTTTAACTTTAATTTGATAGTATAACATAGTATCTTTAAATATCAAATTGTGTTATACTTAAATAACTTTCATATTTTCAAAGAACATTTCTTCATTTTTTCTTATTTAAACTTTAAAATATAAGTAATTAATATTAAAATAAAAAATAATTATTTTTTTCTTTTATTACATTTTGTAATTTATAGAAATTCCAAACAATGTCTAATCAAGATGAAAACAATTTTATTGCACATGTCTTCATAACTTATATCAAATTAATTATTTATTTTTACATTTTAAAATGTTTTATTTCCCATAGTTTTTTGTTCATTATGACATAATTGATTCTTGCATAATTTGATGATTGTGGATGTTGTTCATAATTTTTTTGGTATCTTAAAATATAACTTTTGAGGGTAATTTGTCAAAATTTAGCTTTAATAAAATTTATTTAATAATAAAATAATAATTTATAAATTTTTTGTTTGTTTATTTTACTAATTTTCATTAATTCAAAATGACATTCAATCAAGAATGAAAGGAATTTCATTCATCTCAACTTAGTGAGATTTATCTAATTAAATGTCAATTTTTGCATATTATTATTTTATTATTTTTTATTTTTTATATGATTTTTGAGATATTTTGATTAAAAACTTATTTGATGATTGACAATGTTATTATCAAACTTCAAATGTTTTTCGTTCTTTTGGCTTTATTTTTATGTATCTTTAAATTCTCTTTCATGTGCCTTTACATCGCTTCATTTTGGTTAGATATTTTGCCTCAATTTATCTTATTTTTGCTTTAATATGTTTATTTACTTATTTTTGAAGTAATTGTTCTTTATTATTCATGGTTATTTAATTTAGTAATTCATAGTAATTGCAAACAAGCTTAATCAACACAAAACAAGTACTTTTGAGCATGTCTCAATGAGCATTATAAAGTTATCTATTATTTCATATATTTTTAATTATATTATTTCCTTAGAATTTTTCAATTGCACCTGATTTGATGATAAACGATGCCATAAATAATCTTCTTAGTATCATGGAATGCAATTTTTTCTTCAAATTTCTGCTTTGAATTCATTACATTGCAATGTAACTCTGAACCTCTTATCATGTTACCTTTAAAGGTTTTTTTTTCATATTACACCACTTCAATTAATCACATTCAAACAATAATTTATTATTAACTTTTCTTGTCTAGTTTCATAATTCATAGTGATTCCAAACACAATCCAAAGAGATGAAACTAAAGTCATGAGACCCTTCCCGATGTGCTTTATACAATTAAATATATATTTTTACATTTCAAAATATTTTTTTATCTTTCATGACTTTTGAGTATTCTATGAGACATTTTGATTCATAACTAACATATTGATAAAGGATGTTATGTTTGATCACCTTAACAACTTACAAAAAAGCTCCATATATAATTTAACTTACTTCTTCAAACTTTTCTCTTTGATTATTTTTTATTAGAAAGTTTCAATTTATCTCATTTTAGTTTTTTAATACTCTTAATAATAAAAAAATTAATTATTTATACATATTTATTTTTTTAGTTCATGGAAATTGCACATGAGGTCTGATAATTATGAAATAAATGTTGTTGGATTCACCTTGGCGAGCACTATGAAATGTAATATACGTGTTGAAATGTTTTATTTTTTTTATTATGGCTTGCTGTTTTAGAAATTTCAAATCATACATGATTTGATGATAGACAATTTTACACTCAATCTTTTTAATACCTTGGGTTGGAAGTTTTTCTTTCCATTTATCTTATTTATTTAAAATATTGCTTTGTTGAAGCTATATTTCTTTGGAACTTTAAATCACATCACGTGTGGCATTTACATGTCTTCCATGTAGATGCATTAAATCACTTTATTTTATTTCATTTAGACCTTAATCTTAATTTATTTAATATTAATCTTAATAATTTATTATTTGTAATTTTTCTTTTTGTTGAATTATAGCAATTTAAAATTCATTTTAATTAAGTTGAAATAATCATCATTTGATTCTTCATGTCAAGCTCCATGTAGTTAAAAGTTCATTCATTTATTTTAAATAACATATTTTTGAGGGATTTCCATGCTTTATGATACATTTCAATTTCTTCTAGATTTGATAATCATGGTAGTTATGCTCAATTTTTTAGTCTCTTGGAATTAATTTTTGACATAATTTCTTTTTTCCTCAATTTTTCACTTTCATTTAGCTATACTAGTATGTAACTTTAATTTTCTTCTCGTGTGATATTTACATCATTTTCTTTTGTTTGCATTATATTATTTCAATTTATCTCATTTTAGCTTTAATATATAGTTAATTAATACTAAAATATTTTTTTTAACCATTATGCTTATTTAATTGTGTAATTCGTAGTTTTTTCATTGAGTTCTGATCGAGATGAAAGAATGTCATTAGACTCCTCTCGATGAGCAATGCCTAATGTTCATTTTCTATATTTTAAAACATTTTTTATTTCCTATGACTTAGAAACCATTTGGAATGTATTTTTATTTTTTCAGTATTTAACGATCAATTATGTTACACCAAATCTTGTATCTCAGAATGTAGCTATCTTAAATAATTCATCCCATTACATAAAATTTTATTCTTTGATTTTGTTATATTATCAAAAAACTCTAAATGTCCTCTCTTGTAATAATTACATTACTTTTATTTTGTTATAATAACTATCTCAACTAAACTTATTTCAGTTATATTATATATTTACTTAACATTAAAACAATAATTCATTATTATATATGTTTACTTACTTTTGTAGTTCATAGTAATTCCAAAAGAAGAAATAAAAGTCATTGAACACATCATGATGACCTTCATCAAGTTTAATATGGACTTTTAAATTTTAATATTTATAATTTATTTTCTCATTTTGCAAGCTTTTTGAGACATTATAATTCGTACCTTATTTGATGATCGAGAAAACTACACATGATCTCTTAATTATCTTAAAATGCATCTTTTCCATGTCATTTATAGCATTTCATCAAACATTTTGCTTTTATTTTGTTATATTACTATAAAAGTCTAATTCTCCTCTCATGTGGCCTTTATAGTGCTTACATTTTGTTATATAATATTTCTTCATATTATGACATTTGAACTTTATTATACATTTTGTAAATATTAATATAATAATTTATTATACTTTATATTTTTAATTTTTCAATTCAAAATAACTTTGAATAATTTGCATTCAGAGGAAATAAATCTCATTAGACTCATTTTGATAAGCTCTATTCACAAATACTTTTAGAATACCTTAAAGGATATTTTATTTAAAATTTGATATGATGTTTGACAATGTTACACTCGATCTACTTTGTGTTTTAGAATGTAACTTTCATATATACTTCATGACATTTTTTTCGAATTTTTGCATTAATTTCATTATATTATAGTGGTGCTCTAACTCTTCATTCATGTGACATTTACTTCTCTTTCATTTTGTTACATTATATTATTTTAATTTTCAAAATTTTCTTTAATATATATTTATCTAATGTTAAAATAAAATTATTATTACTTTTTTTCATAATTTATTTTTCTAATTAATAGTAATTCAAAAAGAGGTTAGTGCTAGATGAAATGAACTCCAAGAAACTAGTATTCATAAGTCATAATATTTTTTATGAGTCATTTTGATTGGCACTTTATTAGACTATTAATGACAATAGACTCAATTTTATTTGTGTCTTGGATTACAACTTTCCTGAGCTATTTATCATATTTCTTAATACTTTTTAGTTATATTTTCTTATGTTACTGCAAAGTCTATTTCTCCTCTTATATGACTTTCACATAGCGTTGACTTGGTAATATTAAATTTATTAATTTATCAAATTTTTATTTTCTATTTTTTAAACAACATTAATATAAATATTTAATATTTTTTTGTTGTTTCTATTGTTTATTCATAGTAATTCAAAATGAGAACTACTCGAGATAAAACTAAGGATTTTTTACCTATCCATAAAAGCTCTATCCAACATAATATTCACATTTCATATTTTGAAATATTATATTTTATTGTATTTTAGAATATTTTATGCGATATTTTGATTCTTAACTGATTTGATAATCTTTGATGTTGAAATCCATCTCCTTAGTATCTTTCAGTGCAACTTTTTATGTATAATTTTGCTTATTTCTACAAATGGTTTTCTTTAATTAATTATATTTTTATGAAACACTAATTTTCCACTCATGAAAAATTTTATCACTTTGATTTCAATATATTATATTGTTTCATTTGATCTTATTTTAGCATTAAAATTTATTTAGTTAAAATTAAAATAATAATTAATTGTAATACTTTTGTTTTTTCTAAAAATTCATATTTATTCTTAATTAGTTAGATCATAAAAAAACTAATGTTGTTCAACACATCTTTAAAAAGTCTCTCAAATTAATTATTCATTTTTACCTCTTTTAGTATTTTCTTAAGGATTAGGCATGTTTTATAAGGTATTTTGATTCATAACTGATTTGCAAATCGAGGATATTGCAAAACTTCTCTTTAGTATTTTAGAAAGTAGCTTTTTTACAATTAATATTTTTTCTTCATACTTTTTATTTTATTTAATTATATCACTACGAACAATAATTCTCTTCTCATGTGACCTTTATATGAATTTCATTTGGAAAATTTACTTTCCTAAATTTAATAAATTTGAATAATATTATAAATTTAGTAAATGTTAAAATAATATTTATTATTTTTTATTCTTATTTATTTTGATAATCTATAACTATTCAAAAGAGGCTAGTATGAGATAAAATGAACATTGATTGAGTCATGTCAGTGGACTATATCTAATTAAATAGTTAATTTTATATTTTTAGATATTTTTATTTTTTATTGTGTATGCATGCTTTATGAGATATTTTAAATTGTAAATAATTTTATCATTCCTTTTGTATTTTAGAATGAAACAATCCTAAAAAATCTATATAATTTCTTTAAATTTTTTTACTTTCATTAGATTAATTACTATGAAATTCTAATTCTTCACTTATGTAATGTCTACATCACTTTAATGTGATTATATTACATTGTTTTAATTAAACTTATTTCAACTTTAAAATTTATTTACTTAATATTTAAATAATAATTTATTTTTCTTCGTTTTAATAATTCATAGTAATTCAAAGGAAGGTCAAATTAAGATGAATTGAACATCATTTAGCTCATCTAAATGAACTTTTTCCAATAAAATATTCATTATTTAAATTTTTTAAATATTTGTTTTCTAAGGTATTGTTTTGCTTTATGAGATTTTTCTATTTGTGTTTGATTTGATTATTAACGATGTTCCACTCAATCACCTTAAAATCATGTAATGTTTCCTAAACATATTTATTAAATTTTTAAGTTTTATGAATTTATTTAGCTACATTGCTATGTGCTCTAATTCTCCTCTAATGTGTCCTTCACAAATCTTTTATTTGGTTGCATTTCATTTCTTTGATTTATCTTATTTTAGCTTTATTATATATTAAATTAATATATAAATAAGAAATTATTATTATTTATTTTTTAAGTTTCATAATTGGAAGCAATTTTAATTGAAATCTCATTAAGATTAAACAATTGTCATTGGACTCAAATTTATGAGCTTTAACAACATAGAAATTCATTTTTTATATTTTTGAAATATGTTATTTTTAAGTATTTTTCTATGTTTTATAAGTAATTTTGATTTAACCTTAAGATCAAGGATGCTATAGTTGATTCCTATAGTTTCAAGGAATGTTGCTTTCTTATAAAATGTATATCATTTCTTAAATGTTTTGCATTGATTTAGGCCTATTACTATTTAAATCAAATCTACTCTTGTTTGAAATTTATATTTCATTCATTTTGTTATATTACTGAGCTTTAATTTATCCTTTTTTAAAGGTGCTCCTGCAACGACTCATCTTAATCAGTATTATCCATTTAAATATGTATTTTTATTAATTTCTTTTAAAATGTTTTATTATTTAGGGTTTTGGTAGCTTCATGAGATTTTTTATTTGTACTTTATTTGGTGATCAAGATGTCACATTTGATGTCATTAGTATCCGACAACATAACATTCCCCTAGGTTTTATCTCACTTGGTTGCCTTTTTTGCTTTTATTTTATTATATTACTAAATCTCCTCTTGTGTGACCATTGTGTTGTTATGATTTAATTATTTTATATCACTGCAATTTATCACATTTCAATTTTAACATTTTTTCTATTATTGAAATATACTTTTTTTTTACTATTTATGTACATTTATTTTGTTAATTCTAAGTAATTAAGAACACTGTTAGATTGACAAAAAAATAGATGTCAATGGGCTCAACTTGATAAGTTCTTTATAATTGAATATTGTTTGTATATTTTAAAACATATATTTTAGGATTTTTTGTAAGCCTTATGAGATATATATTTTCATACATGAGTTAAAGAATAAAGTTGTTAAATCTTATCTTCTTAGTATCTTTAAATGCACTTTCATAATAATTTCTTATTTCTTCAAAATTTTTACTTTGATTTGGTTTTAACAATATAAGACCTTTATTTTCCTATCATGTGACCACCACATTATTTTGATTTAGTTATATTAATTTGCTTCATTTATGCTAGTTTTTACATTAGCAAATATTTGTTTAATATTAAAATAAATATTTATTAATATTTATATTTACTTACTTTGGAAACTTAGAATAATGTGCTATAAGATGTGATCAAGAATATAGGAAAGTTGTTGGGCTTTACTATGTGTGCTCTATGTAATTAAATATTAATTGTTACATTTTAAATTTTGTATTCGATGGATTCGACAAGCATAACAGGGCATTTAGGTTCAAACCTAATTTCATAATCAAGGAAGTAACTCAATCTCTTAAATATCTTGGTCTATAACTTTTTAAATAATTTATCACATTTTAGATTTAATATATATATACTTTTAAATAAATAAATGAATTATTATTATTTGCGTTAATTTACTTTTGTAAATAACAAAAATTCCAAAGAAATTTAGTTTGAGCTGAAATTAGCATTGTTGGACTCACATCGAGAGCTCTATCCATCAAATTGCTTTTTTAAATCTTTTTTCGTTTTTTATTATATTTGGTTCATGCAAGGCTTATAAGACATTTTAATTTTTATCTAATCTAATAATTAAGGATGTTACACTATATTTTCTATGTAAATTGTGACGTTATTTTTGTATAATTTATCTCATTTAATTAGGGACTTTTCTTTGATTTGTTATATTACTTCTATTTTCTTCAATAATTTGAATTTTTTATATTGGATTACTTCATTTTTTGATATTATAATACATTGATTTTTCCATTTTAGGTATTATTTATGTCTTCATATTATTAAATTGAAATTTAATATTTACATCTACTAATTTACTATTATAAATCTAAAAGTGGTCTAAGTGACAAAAAATTTTGGAGTCATCTCAACAAGCTCTAATCAAATAAATATATATATTTAAATATTTTATTTTTAATAACTATATAGTGCCTTAATTTATTATTTAATTCATATAAAATTTAATGAATATGAAAGTTGTGTTTGTTCCCCTAGGAATTTGATAAACAACTCACGTATGTAATTTATCTTAATTATTAAAATTTTCATTTTGATTTTTTCATATTATTATAAAGCTCTAAGTTTAATGATCGAGGATGTTACACTTAATTTTCTTAGTATCTTGAAATAAAACTTTCCCATGGAATTTATCTTATTTCTTGAAATAGTTTTTTTATTTTATTATATTATTATGTAACTCCAAATCTCTTCTAAATGAATTTTTACATTAATTTTATTCGGTTGTGCTTCATTACTTCAATTTATCTTGATTTAGATTTAACATTTATTTAATTAATTATAAAATTTAATTTTTTTTAAACTCTTTTTCGATAATTCACAATAATTCTAAAAATTGTTTAATCAATACAAAATAAATACTGCTGGACTTTTTACCGTTGGCACTACTGAACAAAGTATTTATTATTTTATTTTAGATAAATTTTTTTCTTTAGTTTTGGTAAGTTTTATCAAATATTTTGCTTTATACCTGTTTTTATGATTGTGAATAAAAGTTGTTTGACTCATCGCGATTAGTTCTATCAATTTAGATATTTATATTTTAAAGTTGTTCTATGGCTTTGGTTTGACTTATGAGATATTTTCATTTATACTAGATTTGACTATTATGCATGTCACACTAGATCTTCTTAGTATTTTTTAATGTATATTTTGTTGCTATTTGACTCTTTTTTCTATTTTTTACTTTGATTTTGTTATATTATAATATTACTTTGAATCTCCTCCACTATGATTGTTATCTCTTTGAATTGATAATATTATATCGTTCAATCTATCTCATTTTAATTTTAACATATCTTTACTTTTTTCATTGATTGTAGTATATGGGCTTACCATGGTTGTGATGGGTGATAGAGAATTAGTGTTTTATTTTAAAGAGGTAGTTTAAGAATAGCTACCACAGCCAGGAATGGTTGCAAGCATGCAAGTTACGCAATAATGGCATGTGGAGGTATTAATAACAGATAAAAATACCATGTTCCATGACTTTGGTAATTAGAACGAGTATAATCTAAATCCCTTAATGATGATTTTTCAAGGAAAGACTTCTTCTAGTGGCTACAATAATTTTTTTTCTAATAGCATATATTTTTAAGTTGTTCTACTTAAAAAGCTATTAGTTGCACCATTGTTTGGGTTGTTAGGTCCACTTTTTGTGTACATTGCACACCTTAATCTTTTTGCCAACAACATCATTACTTTGAAGAAATTAAGGTGCTCAAAGAATGCTCATTCTTTATGTACATTACCATGGGATAGCAATTTTGATCTTATGATGATGGCAATTGAAATCAAAGTAAAGATTTAGTTGAGCAATTTGGGCATACATATATCATAGTCAATGTTAAAATTCTTGGATTTATGAAAGAAAAATAATTACAAAAGTATTTGTCAAAGTTATTTTCATTAATAAAGAGTGAGAGTTATGGGCTTGAGGATGATTAGATACCATCCTAATCTTAACTATAAGTGATGCTCACTAGGGATTACTTGGTATTTCTCTTTATACTTCATTAGCACCTTATAAGAAATCATTGTCTTTGGGTTCATTGATAATGTAACAATCAAATCCTACATACTCCCTTTATGAAGTTCATACATAAAATAAATAAAAGGACAAAGTTGAAGATGGTTGCAAGGTGCATTATTTAGTGTCAAACTAAATCATACAAAAATACATGGTGAGAAACCTAATCTATTGAATTATTTCCTTCACACATTATGGAGGAAAGGAACTACTATAGCAATTAATATTTGTTGAAGATAAAATTTAATTAATTAGTTATAGCAATGGCTGTAATTTAATTTTATTCAATCATTATTACATGGACAATAGCGATGGCTATAATAGATCAACCAATATCATTCAATGTCGCAACACCTATACTAGCATTCAAGTCATTATACACAACTATATCACAACTAAATTAAATGCAACTTATTGGAGGCGATTTCTAATGAGAGATGACAAACAACCCATCAAGGCCACCAGAAATCCGATTATACATGCATAGAGTGTGTAAGCAAGCAACAACTATGATGCAATTGCTTTTTTGATGTGTAGCTAAATTGAACAAATTTTTCTCTTTCAACTACAAATTCTTGTTATGCTAAAGGTGCAATAAATGTAAAGAATCACATGTTATTACTTAAGAATACATAGCCACCTACATATTCATAGACATCCAGTTAAGAAACAAAAAATAGAAGTGATCTCCTTATAATTAATTTTGCCAAGCAAGAATCAATCATTTACAAAGTTACTAAGTAGGAGTTCTTTCACGATGTGACACTCCTAAAAACAATGTTTCACGTCTTATTTAGTATTACATCAGTATGGAAAAAGTTTAGATATCTCAATCCCTATTGAATGAAGTAAATTGTGATAGCAAGAATATTTAATGCTAATCTCCAAAGGAAAATGTTTACTCTATTTGGACCTTCACTTTCCAAACCCATTAGTCCTCCTCCCTTGATGGATTATGGCTCCTATAAACGATGCATATAGTCTTTGAGTGCAACACCATGCACCCACTTCATTCGATTTGGTTTAACTGAAGGAGAATGTTGAAACTAAAATACCAAATCAAACATGAGTATCTTTTAAATCTTTTTATGATCCTACACCTTATACTCCTTGATTACCTTTACAATAATTACTAGATTCTCCACATCTATTTTAAGATAGGATTTCTATTTAATAATTAGATGGATGCCTTGCAATGTATGCAATAAAAAGGAATCAAAATTTCCTAAAACAAATCACCAAAATAATAATATTTGTTGTCTAGGGGCCTCCAATTTTGAGTAACATACTTGTACGAGATGCACCACAAGACATGGAAGGTAATATTTGTCATGAAGTATTTTGATCTAAAAGATTAAAACCATAAATAGTTGTTCAAAGAAATTCCACTCCTACTATGTTTTGTAATCAATCTTGACTGCTGGCTTAGCAAATACGAACTCTAATTCTGATACATTCCTTAAGAAAAGCTATTTTTCTCAATAGGCATAGTGATTATACCACTATGATTTCAAGTACTCCACAAAAAAGATGAAACATTTTCTTCAATTCTAACAAAGTGCAACTTGGAATTATGATGTAGGCCAAGTAATAAATAAGAATAACAGTTATTATCAAGTTAATCATAACATTTTGGCCCACCATTAATAGTGATTTAATCATCCACCTTGTCACATAGGTTTCTACTAGATTTAGCAAGATCTACCTTCGAGATAGAATGCTTCCAATATTCCTCCATAATCTATCTCACTAGCCTAACAACACCAAATATAGTAGGTGCATGTAACTTCACATCATCAACATATAGTAAGTGTGAAATGATAAGAGAGGTTGGCCCATAATGAAATCCCAACCCTACCATAGCTTCATATTTTCTCGCAAGATAGGACAAAACTTTAGAAGTAATAGTGAACTGATAGGGTGACAATGGGCAATCTAAAGGAGTCTGACCCCATTTAATAGCACCCTAAACCTCAGAGTTGAGAAACAAGCATTCACCCTCTCACACCACAATACTGGAAAGCCCATGAAACTTATCACTTTAATGACAAACTAAAATCTCACCTAATCACATGCTTATTCTATATCCACCTCAATTTCCACATTGGATGTTGATGAATGTATCTTGGTTGCCAATTTTTGAGTAATAAATATATTATTTGAGATAGATCTACTTAGCACAAATGTACCATGTTCCTTTGCAATGAGTCCAAATAAGATTTCTTCAATCTCATCACCAAGATCTTCAGCAGAACTTTATATAACATTACAAAAGTTTAAGGATCGAAACTGTTCCTATCTGTCTACACTCCACGCTTTAGAAATAAGCACAATAAGAGTATTCCTCCAAGCTTTTGGCATAAATCTATCATGAAAAATTGAAATACAACTCTGACAATATCCTCTTGAGTAATAGCCAAGTATCCAGGTACAAACTTTGCTATGACCCCATCCATCCCTAGTGCCTTCTTTTTTATTGACCTTACAGCACTCTTGAGTTTTTCTTCAATAACTTACATGATAAGCATTCCTTCCTTTTTCCTCTCAATGCATCTGTATGATTGGTATCACAACTGAGGATAGTAGATATCAGTATGGTTCCACTTCATCCCAAACTGGTTAGCCAAAAAAAACATTTTATATTCTCTATAGAACTGACTAATTCTTCCTTTTCTTCTTTCAAATACAATATGTGCTTGTCCTTTTCCTAGAAGTTGCAATAGCCTTGAACAACCTAGCGTTATTGTCCCCTAATCGAGCATATTTAATCTTTTCTCTTTGTAATCACCACCTCTCCATAAGTGAAGGTGCCCTATGAAAAGTAGAAACAAGATGTTCAAGTTGGATGTCCTCCTAACCATTAAAACGTATGTCAAACTACTTGAATTATAAAACTTGAATTTGATTTCTTAGTTCACCATTTCTATAGATAAGACTACAAATCTCCATCTTTCTCCACCTTCTGAAGGCAACTAAGGATCTACAAAATTTTGTTAAGAGCCTCTCCATAAGATTACCTCTAGTTGATATGTTCTACACTTTCTATACCACACTCATAGTCTGAGGAAATATGAGCCAACGACACTCAAATTGGTTCCTTCTTTTAGTGGCCATCCCCTGTTGTGTACTCATCTCAATAGTGAAGGGTAGTGATCTAATTCAATTAGTTACAAATGAGATATTGTTGTTGTTGTTGTGGGAAAAGCTTGGATCTCTTAGAAATTCATCAACACTTTGTTAAAACTCTCTAATATTGTAGCACTTCTTTTTTCACGTTGCACCACATATAACTATTACCAACATATAACAAGTCCAACAACTCTACTTCTTGAGTGATCTTGGAAACTTCCTACTTCCTTAGCCCCCTCATAAACCTCTTCCCCCCTTTTTCTCCTCCAATGATATAATAACCTTGAAATCCTCTACAACAAGCATGGGTCCCCAACCTTTGGCCACATCCCTCAGTATATCCCACACATGTCTCCACTTAGTAAGCTCCTTGGAGCCAAATAGAACATAGCATTTTATCATCCCTACGTCCCCCATCCTTTTTTGCACTACAAGCACTTGCGATGAAAGCTTAATAACTTTTAGATCTATCTATGTCTTCCAAAGAATCACTATAAAATGAGAGTATCCAGTGGAAGGTTGCCCAATAAACATCCAATCTTTTCCAAGGAGAAAATTCATATCTTTTTTTGCTAAACTTCTCTGGTTTGGTTTTAATAAGAGCCACTACTATGTTGTCATGTGTTCTTACAAACTACTACACGTATCCCCTCCATTACTTATCCCTTATTCCCCAAATATTATATATAATTAACATGTTCATTTGTGATGATATGAATGCTTTTGACCTACAGCACCTTCTCATAACTCAAGGCCAACCTCGAATTCCAATAATTTCTACCAATTGGTTTATTTAAAAGGATTTTGTGCTACCTAGCAAATAGATCTTCTAATTGGCTATGGCCCATTCCTACACTCCACCCTCTTCAATAGTACCCAATATCACCCACTTATAGCACCAAGCATCCTAAGGTAGTGACAGTAGTTCCCCTTCTTACACTCATCCAATTTCCCTACCAAGTATTGTATTTCAAAATGCTATAACCACATAGTTTCACATATGCTACCTAGCATTACATAGCCAATAGTGTTTATCAATATAAGAAGTTCACCATAACTTTTCAAGCCCTCCAGCTGACAGCAAAGTGTAGCAATGACTTACATTATGAGGTTGTGCTTCAACTTGTTGCCAAAATTCCCCTTGACATCACATCTACCATGTCACCATTCATTCTTGTATGTAACATATTGTGGAATAAACATATAGCAATCCACATGCCACAATCAACTCCTCTAGCACCTCTCCAATCGTAATTTATCACCGAACAAAACTAGTACTTGTAGCACCAAATTCATAAAGCACTTAATATGCCACACAACACCTCTCAAGTACCTCTGTAGTAGCAATTCAACTTCCAACAAATTGCCAACCTACATCAAGGATTTCATAACAATAGCAACATACCTCACCTTTTTGGAATTCAACAAGTACCTAAAATTCCTCTTGGTACCATAACTCTTGAGTATCCACCCATTTTTACATGTCCCAATTTCTTGACTCATCATACGATAGTTATCATGCCACAAAACACTTCTCCAGTATCTCCCCACGAGTACCTTGTCACCCAACAAAATGACTTCTTGTAGCATCCATTTCTCAAAATAATAATCTATCCACGTTCTACCTCGTAAGCATTTCTCTAATAGCATTTGTCAACAACCAACATACCATCCTACAGCACAAATTTGAACTCATCATTGTCTTTATATGTATATTTAACATAGCTACAACCCATTTCCACATCCCCAGCAATTCCTCTATTTCTCAAATCCTCTACCCAACTATATGGAGCACCAATCCCTTGCCATCCCACAAATTTATTTTCTAGTAAGAAGCACTTCTTTGATTCTATCATATTTCTAAAATTCCCCTTTGTAAACTATCCATTCTATTCCTAGTCATTATTACATGTAGAATCCCTTGGTCTCTTTGTACAACTGTTAGCATATCCTTAAGTAGCTCTTAGGCTACTATCTCCCAGAATATCCAACAATCATGGTAATAATTACAAGAAAAAATTCCAACATTTAGTACATTGTTCATAGCAACAAACCTTCTATACCCACAATTTTTCAATTCCATAGCCATTTTTTTCTTCTACTCACCTTCCGTTATATTTTAGTGGTAGCACTCTTTATGAATCTCCATTCTTATACTTCAGTTCAGAGCATCCTAAACACCAACCCCAAGCCACATTCCTACTCCCACCCATTTCAACCAAAGCATGCTCCAACATTTTGTCAATGACACCAAACAACATGTTATTAATCATAGTTACATTCCATGCAACTCTTATTATAGCTTACAACTTTATAAGTCTTCATAAAATGTGTTTTCATTTGATTGCTATAGAACACAGACTCCATCTAAGATGATCCCTTCTCTCTCCTCTTAATTTTGTAAAGAACAATGGTTTGGACCTCTCCCATGTGTACCTCCATCCTATTATCTTCTCACCTTCCTAATGGTATCCTCTTCTTTTGACATCTCCACAAGCCGGCCCCTATTGGTGTTTTAAGTAACTTGAATCATAGCCTTCTTTTCCAATGCATCCTTTTTGGCCCACATTCACCTAAATGGTTCCCTACCTCTTACATTAGAGACACTTTAGTGCCTACTTGAGAAACTACCAATTCCACCATTATTTTTTGCACCACTAGCCTCCCATTGAGTGTTTGGAACTATTGTAGTTTTGAGAAACTTTCTTTCATTTGCATGACAGCCCTGCATTTTCCTAGCTACAAAAGCATTCAATAGCCTAACCCTTTCCTTGTTCATGAGTCTTCATCTTATTCAGTAACTTTGTTCATGTTGATCTCAACAACCTTGAGTTGTTTTATAAATCTCATCATTCCTGCTTGCTACATTCTCTTCCAATTCTTCTTTCAAATCAACAAGTTGCCACTAATGAAGCATTGCTCCATGTAATGCCCAACATAGCACAAGTAAAGCATATCAAAGGAATTGCCTCATAATCAAAGGATTAAAAAGTTTTCTCCAACAATACACTGAGCTACATTCGTAGTTTCAAATGTTTAGATAGGTCTATCCTCACATAGACCCTTGCATAAGACGATCACTATAGATTAGTGATCCAACCATCAAGTATGATTAGCACTCCAATGGCTTTTGTTATGTGAAAGATATTTTTTGTATCCCATGATAACAATGAAAGCATAAGGAATCTAACCCACATCAGTGCACACATCACTGTCATGGCACACATCACCATACTTCCAACTCCATAGTTTGACCGACAACTACAAAGGGCCCCCAAGCCACACTATATTTCTATACTCAATTGAATCAAAATGAAGAAAAAAACAACCTAATGAGACATCCAATATTCAAAAATTTTTAAAATAACCCAACCGATGTTGTAGAAGTTTCGCAATAATGTATAATCAGAGGTTGCTACCATAAACTCTCCCCATAAGATAAAACTGATGGAACTCCTTCTACTTGCTACATTCCAAATCTAACATAATGATATCATCCAAAACAACATAATCAACCCCCTTTTTAGCAACTTCGCTAACATCTACATATGAAGACCATTCAATAGTTGTTATTTTTTTTACATTAGAATTTTTTTAGCTGTCAAAAGGTTCTTAAAGCTCACTTTACTAGAAATTTCCTATTTTCCAACACAACTATACATCAATTCTTGCATCACATCTTCCGTCCCTACTTTGTTCTAGCTTCTTTAGTTAGAATGTTTTAAATATTGCCACTTTTTAGGCCTCCATTAAACTTACATTGTGTTTCCCAATGCATGTCCTCATTCCTCCAAGCTACAAATTCAATATTCCCAAACACTACTTCTCTCTCATTCATAAAATTCATCCTATCTCTACTACCACTTGTTATGCATTATGATTTGCTCACATTTCCATCTTTTGCTATTTAAGAGTTGATCTCATCCACCTCTCTAGTAGTTTCCATGCCTATGACCATCTCAATTCATGTAGAATCTTCTAATATATCACTTTTATTCAACTCCACACCCAGCTCACCATCAACTGCAGAGACAGCCAGCAAGGCATCTCTGTTCACTGAATGTAAATTCTTGCTAAATTCTTCCACCAGCATTTCAGTTTGCATTAGTGATTCATATTCACAACATTTCCCTTTCTTGCTACATTTTCTTAATTTATTGCCAACCATCCTGCTAAATTCAAAACTCTCCTCCAATAATTCCCATCAACACAGTACACTACCTTGGAATTAAGTAGGCAGCTAAAGCACAACAAAGTAGTTGTAAAAGCAAAACACAAAACAATAGTTATTTCAAACAATTCTACTAGTAGAACAAAAACATTCCACATAGTAGTACAACAAAAAAAACATGACAATAAGATGAAATTTTAAATTTTGGTTGTAGAGATGATCTTAACAAAGAAAATTCCTTTCTATTGCTACAACAAGAATGAAATGTTGCACAAGGTATCAAAACCCAATCCCATAACAACCTTCAATATGTCCAATTTGAGTTATATTTGTGCCCAACTGAAATGCAAACCTTTCGAAGTTTGTCATCCTCCATGTGTCTCTCATAAGACCTCTACCACTTGTATTTCTTTGAGGTGCATAAAAAGCCCAAATTGAACTATCAAGCATACATGCTTGTGCAATGTGAGTTTCCCTCCTATGTCATGCAACTCGGTCTGTGCGTCGTGCGCTATGCATCATGGCTCTACCCTGCATACTCTCCTTTGCAGCACTTAGCACAAAATTTGAAACATGTAACACGTGTGCCACTGTGGAACTATCTGCTTCTCACTACCTATTTGGCCTAGTCTTCCGCATAATACAACTCTCTACATTCTCATAGTATGCACCAATTCAAATCACGTGCGCCTCCTTGCACAACAAAATAGACTACACATTGTCAATGATAAAATCCTTTAGACCATCATTTTTAAAGTGCAATTTATGCCTAAGGATGAAAGCTATGAGCACACTTATAAGGGTGACAAGTTACCTATCACAGCTTGTGGAAGCTAAGAATCCAAACATTGGGTCTTGTCCTCTATTTGGAGGTGATTAATGACACTTTGTGTAATGGCTTCAATTGTTTAAACATTGGGGTTGTGTCGACTATTGATGTGATAAAAAGTGAATGCCAATGAGTGTTATGTTGTTCATCAGTTGGAATTGATGTTGCAATGTGGCAAAAAGACGCCCTTCAAAAATACAACACCAATGCTCCACAAAGTTGAATTGTGACCTCATTTTAGGTGAATCTACCCACTAAATTTATGAATGTAAATTAGAGGTGAAGTAATTTACATGGATTCCCTTAGTAACAAAAAGTGAAATAGGAATAGACAAATGTAAAATTAATCATCCTGAATCCCAAATTGTAATATAGGGTACCATCCTTAATGATGGATTAGGATCAAGTCCGTTCGAAGGAGATACAAGAGAGGGTGAGAGCCTCTTTCACTAGTGCTCTTTTACTATACAATCTATTATAAAAATGTTTGGTTGTTTGGAAATGTAGCCCAAACTTTATGGAAAATTCTATCCAATGAAAAATAATTGCAAAATTCAAATAACAAACATGTAAAGTGAGTGTACAATGAAAACAACTTTGAAAAGTGAGTGAAAGAGTGCTTCAGATTATCAAAAGGAAAGCAAATCGTGACTAGCAATGTGCCTCAACCTGATGTAGAATTTCATCAAAAGGTTTGTTGCATGGCTCGAGGATGGGTCTATCTTGAGCCGTCATAATGTTAAGAGGACTATCAAATGTCAAATCTCTTAGAGCCACATTTAAAATTTTTTGGTAAAGTGAATTATTACATGCATTAGGGCATAATACCCTTAAACTTTTCTCAAACTTTATATAGGAAGGAAGCCAAAAATATTTTTATGTGTTGAGTTACAGAATCAAAGCTACATATTTGACGTTTATGCTAATTAGAATTATTAATGTGAGATGAACAGAAAGCTAAATTATGGTGCCCTACTACACATTATCCTAGAGCTCACAAAGGGTGTTGGTCAATTAAGATAGTTGGAAGGTGGTCATGGAAGTTGAAATCCCCCATGGAGTGCATAATAAATCACCTACCAAATAAACTTTTATAAAAAATGGATGCCATTTATGCATGTGATACACACTTGGTCATCAGTGCAATCAAATGACTTGATGAGTTTGAGGTTGCAAAGCTCACCACAAATGTAGGGTGTGAGCCCATGTGGAGCATCTACTAGTGTAGATATTTGTGATAGTAGCGAATATTGAAATGAGAACATTGAAGGCAAAGAAAAGTTCCATGTGAGGGACACTTACACATGGGTTAGTAAATCTTGCAAGTTGTGGGAAACCCATTCACTTCAACTGGATGTTGAGTTAAAATTCTGGATACAAGATGTAGAATTTAAAGGCAACATCAAGTTTCTTGAAGAAATTGATAAGTGGCTCATGAAGAGCTAAATTTTTGTTTAACTTCTCGCTAGCCATAAAAGTATCTTAACTAAAGGTAAGACCAAGCGATTGAAAATGCACCACATATTAGGTACTATGAGATGTGCATCTTATGAAACTTGAAAACGTAGTTAGCCGCTGCTTTCTACGCTCCACTCATACTCATAACCATGTTAAATCTCCAAGGTAAAAAATATCTAGTTGATGTAGTAATGTTGTCTAGGCAAGTTAATAAAATTGGTCCATGATTTTGACAAAATGATTAGCTCTAGAGGTCTTGCAAATGTTACCAAATCCTTAACCATTGATTATCAGTCGACTACTCGATCGACTTTTGTGGCAAGAGTGGGTCGATGTGTGTTGGCTAAGGAATGAATTATCGGAGGTCCCTATAGAGGCGTTCACCAAAAGTTGAATAATCAGCTCAAAATTGGCACTAACTTGGGGAATCTATATCTTTAATTAAATCAAAGCATTGTGTTGGTCCTCAATGATGCTCACGCAACATGATTTCTACCCAGTGCATTAAATGTCAAAATAAGGAATTTCAATTCAGCATCTATATAGTGATGCAGAAGAATGGATTAATGAGATTCCCATTATTATTTTCTACTATCCAATGAATCTTCAACTAAGGAATTGGACTTGGCAAAATCTGTGAGGAAGGAAGACCTCGTTGACTTGGACTCTAGTCTAACTATATGAAATGACATAAGAGGTGTAACAATAGTGGGAGTTAGCATACCAATTTCATTAAATATGATTACTTTTAATGTTACTTTATTAATTCTATGGGATAGAGGTGGGGCCGAACTCCTTTTTTTGGCACCATATTTTTTCTCAATGGGTTGATCAGGGTAGAAGACATTGTCAGATAAGCAGTTTGGCTAGGGTGGCATAGCTATTAAAGGATAACATGGGCACCCTAAGTTGAGCTTAATAAGAAATGAAATCTTGTAGGGAAGAAAAGACAAAACTTTGTTGGATTCTTAATTTCAATACAAATGCAAACTATGAAAGTGTGGCCTATCAATCATTTAAGCTTTCTAAATTTGGAGCTAGAGATGTTAGAAAAGTTAACAAAGTAATAACTTGTTCGTAGCACCCAAGTAGTCATAGTGACATTTCTTTTAGATCCTTCAACATTGCCTCTTCTTATCATTATGAGGCATAATTCACCAAATATTAGATTGTTCACCCAACAATTTGGAATATAAGATGGATTTGGACCACCATAAGAAATGTTTTATTTGACCTACTAAAGATTGTGTCATGATAATAATTCAACTTATGAAAGGATGAACCAATGATTCACAATTTTATCATCACACTTGGTCAAAATGATACTGGTTCAAATCTATCAAGTGCAAGATTGTGACTGAATGACTCTAAGTTAGAATCCATGCTAAGATGTGTTTCTTAAGTGCGTCATTTGGTTGTTAGCCTGTCATAGGGGATTTTTAACCCCAAGGAAACACATCCACGAGGTCATTTAATGTTGTAGAAGGTTTGATGGCATAAGAACTATAAGAAATGGCATTAAGTATGAACAACAGGTAGAATTGTTTAAAATTGACTTAAATTTGTGATGTGTTAGCGTATGTGGCAAAGTGGTCTTCCAACCATGATCCATTGAGATAGAACCTTATGTCATAGAACTTTTGTCCAATTAAAGAGATAGACACCATAAAAGTTTCAATACAACTGTTGGATGTTTAGCTTTCTTAGCAAGCTTAGCTTGCTCCTTTTGCTTTACTAGTTCTGATACTTATTGTGATACTTATGGTGATAGTTATTATGATATGTATTTGAATAATTATTGTAGTACCTATTATTGTACTTATTCTTTGTGTGGTGCTTTGTATAGTACTTGATAAGATACTATGCAATTCATGTTGTGCCCATTGGAGTCATGCTTAGGTGCAAGATGTAAATGCCTCACATTAACTATCATGAATGTTGAATGGTGCATCGTAGGAATTATTGCATTTTCTATTTCATTAGAAATTGTAATGATCCACTAAGATTTAGCCCCATGATGTAGCTGATTTATTCCCACAAAAGCATAAATGCATGTAGGTTTCAAAAATCTCGCTCACTTGCTCGCATCAATTATTAAAGCGACACTTTTGGTGGTTCTATTGCACAACAAGAAGTGTCATTTTTTTGCGCAAGAATATGGAGTTGCCATATTAAGGGACATGCTTTCATCTTGAACGAAATTGTCATAAGGTGTAATTAATACGGATAATGTGTCACATATCATGGGACACAATGAAGTGGAAGTTGGATGAAGCAATATGCTTTAGGATTTATACTTACTAGGTTGTGGCTCTAGCCATGCATTACTGCAACTACACCTATAGTAGTGCACTATGTTCTCGTGTGGTAAAACAACATGTGTGCTCACAACAACGAATTCATGCGTGCCCCATGGAACCCTATGCATGAAGCAAGTTGGACCCATAAAGTTAAATTTTTTTTTGGTGTTTTTAGTGATGTGGTTTGTTGGTCCTTTGATAACATGCTAACCCATTAAGAGTCTTGGATTGTTCATTGAGGGAATTATTACAATATGTAATGTTAATGATGTAATGTGTGGCATGTAAATGCACATAGCTATAATTATGCACACAATTAAGCATTTCCCATTGTATAACGTTGTACTCACACAATAATGTACTATGTAGCACATGGAATCTAGTCCACCTGTGCCTTGTGGCATTATTTGTGTTTGGTGGGATGAGGCTTACAAAGTCTAACTTCTTTTGTAACTTGTAGCACTATGGTTTGCTGGCACTTGGATACGGTCATGCATTCTTCTTGTTTAAAATACCTATCTTTGACTTTTGTATGGGGCATTTTGAGTTGTTGTTTTTCACATGTTGTAGTCAAAGTTTAGTGGTGCCATATGCACTTGGTAATTTCCTTGTCATCTATGCTCCTACCCTTCATGGTGCTACAAGTGGTGTCAAGCCCCTAGCTTGTATGGTGGCTTTCATAAGGCTTAGAATTTTGTGCCCAAAACATGTTGCTCTTTTTACAATGTGTTGCAACTCTAATGGAGGCATCACTTTGTGCACTGTGTATTTTTCACACTTTGCTTGCTGCTTTCGACTTTATTTGGTGTCGTATTTTCTAATGTTATAGTAAAATTTCTTTTGTGCAAATCACACTAAATTATATATTGGTTTAGTGTGTTGTTACCTTTACATGGTGTAGTACATACTGTCGTGCCTCACGTAGTTTCAAGCATGCAATTTGCATCATTTCTTGTCATGAATCTTGGACAAAACATCTTGTAATCACATGTGTAGTTCTCAACTTCTTCCATATTGATGGTACAATATGCTTCACCATTTCAATGGTTGTTTGATTGGTGCATGCCATTTTAGTAGATTTGTATGTCTGTGTTAGCAATTTGGTTCATCCATGATTAAACCCTTTGTGCTTACTTTTGTATGTCTTGTAAGCTCTTTGGGCTAATGAGTTTGGATTGGCTTGAGATACTAATTGTAGAAGAGATGTTTTTCTTAACTACTTTGCATGGCCATGCAATCGATCCTTCTTTAGCAAGAAGTTCATATGTTTCCTACTATTCTGTTAGATGTGTAGGTTCCATGAAATTTTTTTTGACTCCACACTTCTCTAATCTTTGAACTTATGGCATTTCATACTAGTATTGAAATTTTGATCATCCATACTCCCGTGTTTGCATGGTCTTCAAAATCACTTGTTTTGATCTTTAGTCTCTGCCAGAGAGGGTTGTCAATAAGGAGTGTAGTTTTTTAGAGTCGGTGTTTTAGAACTTGATGGATGGAATCCCAACTTGGGATCATTTGCTCTTCTTTTGTGGTTTATCTCTAAACATGACAATTATTACAATCATGACATGTGATGCTACTTAATGACTAATCTATTTATAGCTACCTAGTTGATACATCCAATAGTCATATGCTTCTCTTAATGATTAAGCCATGCATGTCCAAGTATGAATAATTTCAAGCTATGAAACTATGAATAGCTCACTAAATATATTATAGTTTATTGGGTAGTACATGTCAGATGGATAATTATAACAATTCTCTATCTAATATGTGCATTGAACCCCAACTTTTAGAAGTGATGCTTTTACTGGGTCAAAGGGTGATGTGAGATTTTGGCTTGGCTCCTTGACGATTCATAATAACTTGTTGAATCACACAACCTCAATTTCAGAGATGTAACATTCAAATTTTTCTCCATCAACTTTTGAGGGTAGGATAGGAGACAACAATGATTGGATGGGTGATAAGAAATTATGGTTTCATTCTAGAGAGGTAACTTGAGAGAAACCCACAACATTCAAGGATGATAGTAAGCAAAAAAAATACCTGATCTTGATTAAAGCATGTAGTGGTAATTATTGCATTATTACACTTAGCAATGATGCTAATTTTATGATAATAAACCCTAAGTATTTCTAAGAAATTTTGTTTAGTGAATTTTCATATTTTGAATATTTGATGCTCATATTCATGGGAGCATTTAAGGAAGAGAACATAAAAAGAAATCTCAAGAAAAGGATTTTTGTGGAAGTGGCAAACCACTAATAAATATTTTTTGACTTTTTTTAGGTATTCAAATTTCATTTTTAAAGTATTAAGTTGATTAAAATTAACCTTTCAAGGCTAAAATATATTTATTAACCTTCATCTCTAATATCCATGATCTCCATTTTTTATTCAATATTTGGATTACAAATTTCTCAAGTATTTGATTAATATCTTTTAAATTTGATTATTTTGTAATGATTTAAATGAGAAGTTTAGAATATAATAAAAAAATCTAATGAGGATTCTAAACTCTTATCAGTATTAGTTGGTTTCTATAGTGTTTGGGACAGTGTGTGCATTGAATCCCACATCCATTCGACACATTCGTATGTTGCTTGGACCGACAACATATTTTTGGAATCAGTATAATTAATTTATAATTATTGGTAGGAATGGGTGATGAAATCCCACACAAACTAAAAGCTTGTCAACCTTAAAACTAGGTTGCCTCTAGTGTGCACAATAATATTTAAGTGCAAAAAGTGCTTTCTAGATACACCATGTGGGATTAAATGAATTGCTTTTTTAGCACGTCAAACTTTCAAATTGTGAGAGTGACATGAGCCATCAGATCATGAATTTTCATGATCGAAAGATCACCACTACATCTCATTTTTCAAACAACGAATTCTTTCAACCATCATATCACGCATTCTCACGATCACATGGTTTATCTTTCTTCTTCTTGACAAGGCATAACCTACACTCAGATCGCAATTTTTATGTAATGGCCCAGATGAAATATATGTGTCAAAGATGTGTAGATTGAATTCCACTCATCTGATGCCACAATTTTTACTATTGAATGATTGTGGCTTAATCAGATCTAATGGCTCCAGCATAATGGCTCTTTTAGCTATTAATTTGAATAATTTTGCACTTTTGTAGAATATTAATTTCTAAATTAAAAAATCTAGAAGAAAAAAATTTATACAACTAAATTGGGTATTTGGTAAGTTCATTTATTTATTAAAATTTTTCTATAAATATAAGAATTTTTAAACAAATTAGTTGATGAAAAGTTTTAGAAAACTTTAAAGAACAATCTAAAGTCATGAACTCAAAAACATTCGCAGCCACTGATAATTAGCAGTTCCCTATGGTGAGCATGTCTTCAACAAATTACTATTTTATTGATTCATCATCCATTCAACTAAGCTCTCATTTTCTTATTTCATAGTTTATTAAATTAAAATAGTTTTGCTCTGTTTAATATTCTATCAAGGATAGGAATTTATTTGTATGGATTTTCATCATCATTTTCTCTCTTTCTTTTGGATAATTCTATTTTAATCATAAAGTTATTGTAGCCTATTTTATATTCTTGATGTATGATAGTCTACCGTCTTTTGTTGAAGTCCTATATAGTTTGTTTTAGTTCCTAGTGTTTTTTAGGGTGGATGTAGAATTTTTTATGCTAAATATCTAAACTTTTCTTGTGTACACAATTAAATCTTTATACCTTAGTATTGCACAAATCTTGATGATTTATTATCTAAATAAAATCATAATATTTTTCATAAATTAAAAATTTTAAGTTCTAACAATTGACCTCCCTCTTGCTGAACAATATTACAACAACAAAAAATTGTGCTACGCTCCTTAAGTGTAGTACTTTCAATATGTAAAATCTAAATGCATTAATAGGGATCAATAGGAGGTATAATTTTGTGTTAGAAGAAATGATAATTTTGGCTCCAAAGAGCATATATTTATGTAGTTGTAGTAAAAAAGCACATAATTAAACCTTAGTTTTGGTCGATTTTTTCCTCTTCGTGTGCACAACCCACCACGATCCTTTTATTTATTGAGTAGTCTATCATTAGAAATCCAAGTCATGCCCTCAGCATCATTACTTTGAAGAAATAAGAGTGCTAAAAGCATGCCCACACTAAGTATACATTAGCATTGGATAACAGCACAAGTTTTTGATGCTATTATGTTGGCCTTTAAGATTGAAGTAATTATTAAGACGGACTATTATAGACGTTCATATTTCATTAGCAGAGATAACATTGCTTAATTTATGAAAAAGGAACCATTATGAAAGTATTTTCCAAAAATATTTTCATTAATCATGAACAAAAGTTTGGGGCTCCAAAGAAGATCATATAGTATCTAGTCTTAAAGTATAACAACTAAATATTGAAGGATGTTTCTTTTTGGACACCATCAACATCTTTTGTAGAATCAAACTCTTTAGGTTTCTTGATAAAATGAAGGCCAAAGTCAACATCTTGCTCTCCTTATGAAGGTTCATAAATAACATCATCAAGAAGAGAAAGTAGAAGTCCTTTGGGAATGAACATTCCATAGTTCCAAACAAAATCATACAAAAATGTGTGAAGAGCAATCTACTCTACAACCCTATTGCCTTGGTGCATTATGTGAGAAAGCTTGAAAAGCTACATACCCTAAACATATGCAATAGCCTATGGTATGCAATTCTTTTTGTTTTAGATAAAAGCAACTGGTTCATTATACAAATGGCTATAGTAGAGTTCGATTTGATGATTATTGTCTAACCATTAGGAAGTAACATTCTATGGGGTTCCATTATTTTAAGATGGGCATTGGTGTCCATTGCAAAAGTTGCACTTGAACCCCTTTTTTCTTTTATAATAATGATGGGGCTACTTATGTCATCTCAAATAATAATACCAATTCTGTCATTGTCTTCTTCAACAACTACATCATAATTAATGGCATGGCAAAAACTTTGATTAATTGATGAATGGGCACCACCATTAGCAGATCATATGGCTAAATTTAACTTAACATGAGTAATAATATTTGTTTTGAATGTAGCAAGGATTGACAAATTTAGAGCTCTTTCTTGATTTCATAGTTGTCTGTGCATGACCTTTTTTAGTTGCTGGAGTGATTTTGTTGGTCAATTTCATTGAACAATGAGGCCTTAACTTGCTAAATAGATATACAACATGCAATCCCTTTGCGAAGCATCATAAAGGTATTATAACTACTTAGTTCATGGAATTCTAAATGGTAAGAGGATGATAATTACTTTAGATGTTTTGGGATACAAGAATGTATTCAATAAGCACATTAACTTGGTCTAAAAATCTAGGTAACCTTACTAAAATTTCAATGTGAAGGTGATAGAACATTGTAAATTCTACTCTTCACTGAGAAATTTCTAATAATGGTATGTCATCAACTTACATTGACTACATCACTCCACTTTGCACACACCATCTATTACCCTCATTGATTGATTGGTGTAGTGAAGCTTTTAGATCCTTATGATGTAGTTTTTTGTCACGTATAACATAATAAGAGGTCCATTAAATCTTATCATTTAGAGGAAGGAGAAATTATAGCAAGGTTTTATAAGTAAACTTGCAAAAGGATCCTTGATGAGAGACATGAATAATTGAGCAATCTGTTCAACCTATGTGGGTGTGATCACTGTTCAATGTCACATTCATCCATCACATGTGCTTTTACTTCATTATGGAGTTCAGTGCTATAGAGCATTAGCAATAGCCTATGAGCTTAGTCATGCACCAAGGGAGAGCAAATGTTAAGTTAGTAATATGATTGTCATGAATAACTAAGTACAACTTACACTTGGAAATCAAATATCGAATGAATCTCAATAATGGATATCATAGCACATGCATTGATCAAGGATGCAGGAAAATACATTACATGTCAATTTTAGAATCCAATGAATCATCAATTTTTTAAATGCAATGTGAGCCTATGGATGCCAACCATGTGCATAAAATGTGTGTTGTTGCAACTTGTAAGGCATGTAATTTTTGGATTAGGTTCTAATCCACATTTTGAGAAGCTTAATGACACCCCATGATCTAGAATATCATGTAGAAGCAATGAGTGATTGTTGGCTATTGATGCGATAAGACATGGATGACATTGAGTCTTCTTATATACGCAAGTAGGAACCGACGTTGTAGTATAACAAGAAGATGTACAACATAGATCTAACTCCATACTCCATGGTGTGGATTAATGACCAAAGGTTATGTGAGGCTACTACTTATATTTAATTTCATAAATAAGTGAACAAAAGGGAACTTATTCCCATAATAATGACAAGTAAAATTGAACTAATCCATTATTTAAATTTAGTAGCTTGATGCCCAAAATATAATCTAATGTGGCATTCTTGAAAAGGAATAGTGCAATGCAATGTGTTGGACTAGTCACTTAAAAGGTGACACACACCTAGCCATCGGTGCAATGCAATGTCTTAATGAGTAGGTGCAATAGTCACTTAGAAATGAAGGGCATGAGCTCACATAAGCGTTCACCAGTGTCGATCTTTGTGAAATTAATAAATATTCAAATAAAAGCTTTGGTTGTTGAAGGGGGTAAAGATTCTATGCCAAGAAAAGTTAGACATTGGTTAGGCAATCACAAGAAATGTGAAAAAAGCATTAGAGAGTGCCAATTGCATGTGCTTCAGAAGAGCATCAAGTTTAAACTCTCAAACTAAGATGAGGCAGTCAATGGTACGGAAAAGTTTTCCATAGACTTGGTTGGTTCCTTGAGAAGTGTTATCTTTTCTACATAGCTTCTTGTCAACCATGGAATTGGCCTAGGCAAAGGCATAGCCAAGTAGTTGCAAATGCACTACATGTTGAGCGATGCATGATGCGTCCCATTAAACCATTGAAAATGTTGATGGTTAAATTCCTTTCATCCTTGATCATACTAATAACTATGTAAGGTCTCCATAATGAACAAGCTTTGGTCAATGAAGTAATGTAGGTAGGCCAAGTCAACAATATGGATCTACATCGTTGAGGAAATGGCTACAAAAATAGTTAGGAATGGGGGTCTTACTTTCGAACCAATCAACTATTGGTAGACTCATTGAGTTGCTCACATTGTAAGAGTGTGTCTATGTTTGTTAGTTGGGGTATAAATTAGAAGCAGCACCTATGGAAGCTTTCCAATGGTGTTAAATAATCAACTCAGAATTGGTATGGACATAAGGAATCAGATTGTTCAATTGAATCAAAGCATTGTGATAATCCTCGAGGATGCTCATGCAATGTGATTTCTATCTAATGCTTTGAATGTCAAAATGAAGAAATTTGAACAAGTGTGAGTAAATAATGGGAGTAATTTTGATTCTCTTAGGACTGCCAAATGCTTGATCATCTAATTGTAGACACATATGAATGGATTAATAAGATTCCTACTATTTCTATTTATTATCCAATGAACCCATAGCTTAGAGAATGGGCTTCATAGAATCAATACCAAAAGAAGACCTTATTAAGCTTTACTCTTGTCCAACTTTGTGAACTGACTTGAGAGCTGTATCATAAGAGTCGACATGCCAGTGGAATTGAAATACCATAACTTTTAAAGTTATTTTACTTATTCCATGAGATGTAGGTGAGCCCAGGTCCTTCTTTTTGGTCTAAGTCACACCTCGACAAGTCAAACAACCCATAACACATTCTTAGGTATGGGGTTTGGTTGGGGCAACATATTAGTTAAAAGACAATAGTGCCCTAAGATAACCTCAACAAGAACAAATCTCGTGTGAAACAAGAATGCAAAAACTTGTTTGATTCACATATCTAATGCAAATAAGAGCTAAGAAAGCATGTCCTTTCAATCATTTAAAAATTAAAAATTTGAAGCTAATGGTGCTAAAAAATTTACAATAGGGATAACTAGCTTGTGGTAGCCAAGTGTTAATACTGAAATTGCCTTTTGATCCTTTGATGCCAGCTCTTCTTATCATTGTGAAAAAACACACAAAGTGCTAGATTGTACAATAATTAATAGAAAAGTGAGTTCGGTTTAGACTATTGCAAGATATGTGGATTTTTATTCTATTAATGAATGTGACTTTATAATAATTTAAACAAGTAGGAGAAGAACCATTGATTCATAGAATGTTCATCATGCTTGGTTGAAAAGCGAGAGACACAATTGTAACACGTGTAAGGTTATGTCAAAATGCCTCTACATCAAAATCAAAGCAAAGATGTGATGCATAGGCATGTTCTTCACCTGTTTGATAATAAAAGAGGCTTTTCACAACAGGGGCACATCTCCACAATCTCACTTAGCATCAAAGAAAGATAGATGACATGGGTACTAAAAGAAGTGATAACGAAGTGTGAATGATGGGTAGAATCGTTTATAGACAACTTAAAGTTTTGTTTAGACATTGTAAGTTGTAGAGTTACCTTACTAACATTATCTATTGGAAGATTCATCTCTTTGGAGATATAGACATAATAAGCTTTGCAAAACACCTCTCGCTCGCTTGCTTATCTTTCCCACTTGCTCTACTTATTGAGATATTTGTTGTGGTACTTCTTATAATGCATATTGAAGTACATATTGCGACATTTATTATAATAACTATTGTAGTACTTATTGTGGCACTATGTGTAGTACTAAGTGTCATACTATTTAATTCTAATTGCCCCTTTATAGGCTTTCCATGGTGAAAGGATGGAATTCATCACATTGCCCATCATAAAAGTTGGATGAAGCAATGTTGGAGTTATAACACTTTGACATCTTCACAAATTATCATTATCCACTAATACTAGGACCAATATCATAGTAGCTTCATGCCCATAAATTGAAAGTCATCATGTCAAGTAGGTTTTAAAAATTTCACTCACTTGCTCACATCACTTATTAAGGAAATACCTTTGATAGTTATTTGTGCGTAAGAAAAGTATCACTTTCTTGAACCAATTTATCACTTGATATTTCTTAATCGTGGATGTGGAGCCACTACATTAGGATAATTGCCTTATTCCTTGAACAAAATTTTATAATGTGAAATCTACAATGGGCAATATGTAGTGTAGTGTGCCTTGTGGTGAGGTGCAATTTAGATGGTGCAATAAAAACTACTATTTGTATTTGCTAGGTTTTTGCTTTGTGGTAGTGTATTTTGCATTCATGAGATAGCTGGTAAGTGTGATCTTTATGACAACCTTTGTGTGTGGCTACTGGGATGCCTAAAGTACAACTTTTTTGAATTTTTAGTGCTATGTGTTGCTGGTGCTTTGACATGGTGATGTTCTTTTGGCATACTTATATTCTATGTTGATAGAATTATCAAAATATGCAACCTACAAAGGGTAATGTTTGCTATTGCTAATGACATAATGAATGTTGGATGGTGCAACAGGTGATAAGGTTTGCAAATACTGAGCTGTAGCACTAGCCATTCATTATTGTATGAACACATGTGGTTGCTAGTTTGCAGGTGTCTTGTGGCATCACGTGTTTTTAGTTGTGTGGCTCATAAGCTATAACTTTTCTTTTCGATATCTAACATTGTAGGTGGTTGGTGCTTAGATAAGGTGATTCCCAATTATGAGATTTTCCTTTTCCCATGATAGAATTGTCATAATATGAAATTTACAAGGGACATTGTGTCGTGCATTGTAGGCCACAATGAAGTAGATGTTTGATGGTGCAACATTCACTATAGGTTGTTTATGTTTCTTTGTGCCTTTAACTTTTGTTTGGTGCAATGTTTTCCCCTTCTCGTAGTGAAACATCAATATTGTAAATTACACATCCATGTATTGGTTGAGCTTGCTATTGCCTCTACATGGGGTGACACACAACATCAAGACTCTCTTGTGCACTGTGTCTTCCACTTCGTATGAGATGTTGGTATTAAAAAGTTTGACCTGTTCATTGTGGAAATGCTGTTTTTATGTAATTGGCATGATTCTACTCCATGGTTGACCATGCTTTTAGTACATAGTTTAATTTCTTTCTTACTTCATTCTTAAAAAACATTTTGTAGTTACAAATTACATGTTGAACATCTTGAAGGTGCAATAATTTATAGGCATTTTAATGGTTTTAAGATTAGTGGATGCCTTTATAGATAATTTGTATGCCTGTGCAATTTTTTTAGTACTTGTCACTTATCATGCCGTGCTAGTGCTACCAATGCCCTTCAACCTTACTTAGACTAATTGTACTTATTCTTGTATCCCTTTTAAAACCTTGGATTAATAGGATTAGATTGCTTGGGGCAACTTTTGCATAAGTGATGCTTTTTGTTGCTAATCCTTATCACACTACTACCTCTAAATCTGGTTAGTCATTATGTGTAGGGCTTTATCATGTAATGAACCCTTCTAATGAGGAAGTTTGTATGTTGCTATTTTTCAATAAGATGGTTAGCTTCCATTCAATTATTTCACTAACACAATACTTCTCCTATGTTGGAGTGGTTATCATTTTGTAATTCTATGGAATGTGTCATTCTCTTTGATGTCATATTGGTATGGTCATCAAAATCACCATTTAAGTCTTCATTCACTACTATGGAGGGTGGTTTGTCAAAGAATGCTATCATCAGGAGACAATGTTTAAAAAATTGTGGCATGGTATCCAACCTTAAGAGCATTAGATCTAAACTTATCGAGTACCCACTACCATGATTAATGTGTTAAATATGATGTGAGGTGTTGCTTGGTACTTATCATTGTATTGCTACCTAGTTTGTCCTATCAGTAGTCATATGCTTGTCTAAAAGATTTATGGCATTCGTGTGCTTCTATGATCAGTTTAAGCTATGACACATTGAATAAACCATTAAATTAATTGTAGTTTATTTGATGATATAAGCTACTAAGATAATCATTACAATTTTGGAGCTATTACATGCACCAAACCCTAGCTCCTTGATGGTTAATGATAACTTATCAAATTGAATGCCTTTCATGATGATAATGGATCTTTTGAATTTTCACCCTATCAACTTTAAATAGTAGGATAGAGGCATGTCATTGTAGTGATAGGTGATAAACAGTTAGGTTTCAATTCTAAAGAGATGTTTTAAGAGATGGCTACCACATCTAAGGAAGGCACTAGGCACACAAATTACAATAGCTTGGCATAACAATGTAATGAAAATAAAAAACATTATTAGTCTCCATGAGCTTAGTAATTGGAATAAGTACAATCTAAATTCCTTAATGAGGATCGATTGGGTAGCAGTTCTAATCCATATCCAACATTAGAACCATCAAACCTTCTTTTGAAGTAAATGAATGTATTTAAGAGGCAATTTCTAGGGCCAGGAAAATATTATTAGATATATCATGGCTTAGCACCAAAGCAATATGATAATTAATAATGATATTAGGAGACACAACCATTAATCTAGACATAAAAATTTTTCTCACTACCTTGAATATCATAATGTATGGGCTAGTGGGCCAAAATTGCACTAGTTTTGATGCTCCCTTGACTTAGGCATGACAATAACAATTGCATCTTTCTAATGTATGGGTCTATAACTCTCTTTAACAAATTATTTTACTATTGTAAGAATGTGAGCTTATGTAATCGTCCAATACCTACGCATAATTTGAGATGAGATGCTATGCAAACAAGGAGATGTATTTCTATTGATTGATATCACCATAGATCAAAACTCGTTATCACTTATATGAGCCACAGGTAAATCTTCTTATTCTTACTAAAAAACTATATAAGAATGTCTTTTATCTCAATTGAGGGAGAAACTAATTCCTTGTTATCATTCATTAGCATGTGTATGTAATTATTTCTTGAACTGTACGTAGATGCTACTTTAAAGAAATGTATATTTTGGCTTCCAAATGTTGCCCAGTTTAGTTTGGTACATGTCACCACCATGCTTCTTCTAATATCATGACATTATGATAGTATACAATAGATTGTGCTAAAATATCATTTTCTAGTTTTGTTAAGCCCCTCACCGATTGTTATAGTTCTAGCACTTTTGATTTCTTATTCTCATTGGGAAAGCCATCTAAAGTTGCTACCAAACTTTATTGAACTCCATTACTTTAATGCAATCAAAGCCTAATTAATTTGATGTATAAATTATCCATTAGCAATCACTTAGTTGTCCATTTCAAAGCTGCACTGACAACAATAGTTGATTTGAGAATGGTTAGCTTAATACTTTTGAATTGAAGTCTCTTATTTGTGGCACACAATAGTGGTCATCTGAACTATGTAAGTAAAAGGCAAAGGTTCAAGCCAATATATGGTAAGATTGTAATCATGGTGCTTGAATAAACTTACATACTTTCAATATTCATAAATTGTTTGTCTAATTTCTAATATATATAAGCATTGCCTTCTTTTTTATTACATTAGATGAATCAATTACAAATAAAACTTAGGTCTATTAGATCTAAATCATTTATAAAGTTGGAAAATTCATGATGACTTGGCTGCTACAAAATTTTTTCCTTTTTTTGACTTCCTTTGCAAGTAAAACATTATGTCTCTAATAGCAAGTAAGGTTCCACACAATTTAGTTATATCTATAATTTGTTCTATAGCCTATTGACTAACAATATGGTATTTTGATGCATATACAACACATTATGGCTAAGTCTCAATACTATTAGGTTTCACACAGACAATGACCACCTGAGTAAAATGCTCTACAATTTTAAGATTTACCTAATCACACCATAATTTTACAATGCCTTTTAAAGCTCAATAGAAGGTTTAATAAACTAATTCCATTTTTGGCCTAATAGTCTTCCTCATCTCAATGAATGGTTTCTACCCATGTTTCTTGAAGCACAAGCATAAAAATCATATTCTCTATTACCAAATGTTAAAATTATGCATATTACTTTGCTAACTTAATTCCTTGGGTATTCCAAAGTTTTAAAAGCCATTATTTCTAAAAAAAAAGCTGTTGCTTGACAAATTGTATTCCGTTACTATGCACCATTCCCATTTCAAGCTAGCAAATAATTTACCAAACAATAATACAACAGCTTGTCGCATTAACGAAATTTCTAAACTTTATGGCATATTTTGATGATGCATGGCTTCCCGCATAGTCTTAAAAATTATTATTCAACAAAATAAGGTTCGCAACATGATGTGCTTACACTTCTAAAAGTGAAGCACTTTTCTTAGATTTCAAGTTGCAGACCCTCCTCAACTTAAGATTATATAGTTCATTAAAAATTTTTTAGTAAAGCATCCTCCGATGATGACAATTTGAAAGTTTAGCTTACTTCACTACTAAATAATTTATTTACACAAAAATGACGTGCTTGAATGCCTATAGCACCTCCTTTTTGACATGCTTCTATAACTTTGAAACTGATATCTACACCAAATGTCTATTTTAATATAATAATACTCTAGATTCATGTAAGAAATTGGATTAAGATTCCCTCCTATAGCCTTGTAAAAGAGGTGTAAGGCTTAATTACTATCCCACCTTGCATACCAATAAGGCTAATTTAAGTAAAAAAGTGTTGCCAATGCTATAGTTATAACAAAGTTTAGCTAACTATGCAACTTCAGAGAACCTCTCAAAAATTTATTTTGACATAGTTGACGGGGTACCCTTTGCATTAAATTTAAATATGTCAGTCACTTTTTACACATAACAAATGAGCAAGACTTTCAAAACACCTCACCCTATATACTACATTGTTTGTTGTCATTCACATTTTCTTTAAAATTTATATGTAGGCCTACCGTTTTGCATTCTAGAGACTATTTTAAGAAAACAAGGAATATCGTGACTGAAGAATGAATTAGGGAAGCTATGCCTCCACAAAAGAAATTATCTTACCTCCAAGCACCTAGTCAAGATGTTTATTTCATGAGCAAGAGTAACAAAAAATGCATAATAATTACTCCCACTAATTTATTATCTGATATCCCCAAAGCTTACTAGTATTAATGCAATAATCACATTAATAAAAATAGTAAATATCAAAGTTGCAAAACTACCAAACATAAATTTCCTCAATAATTAATTTTCCATTGTAATAGAGATCCATAGCATTGCAAAGTTTTTTAAACTTTCCTTTATAAAAATCAGCTCAAGGAATTGCACTTATTCTATTTTGCATATATGAAACATGACAATACATAGTTTTGTATTACAACTTTACCCAAACTTTATAGTTAGTTAGACTATTTCAAAATTAGCCCAACCATAATTCTCTATTACAATAATTAAATGTTGGAATCTATTCCAAATGAAGGAAATATGTGATAAACCATCCATGACCATAGTAGGTACAAAGGTTATAATGCATCTCAATTTGAAGCTATACTAGTGATCAACTCTAGTTTGATCGATTTCCATATAAATACGCCATATCCAAAAAGTCCAACACACCTTTAGTCCATGAAATGAAAGTTTAATGTAACCTACCCATGCAACTGACGTAATAGTTTATATTACTTCCCTGAGCTCCTAGCCCAACCCTAGAAATATGCCCACTCTCAAATCATTCTTGGGAAAAGAAGCTTAAATGAAATTCTCTCTCCTAACGTTCATTACCATGCCTTTCCAATGCCATTCATTTTTTGATCTTCCAACATGACAAATAGGTTCCTCTCCCTTTATTCATTTTTTTAATTGTAATATCCAATTTAATCCACTACACCTTTGCCCTTGTGTCAAAATCATTATGGGACCACAATCATATTTTCACTTGAGCTACTAGCAAAAGTCACCTACCTCTCAAATATTTTGTCTAGCTTATGTGAATAGATAGAAGGACATTCCTCCTTATCCTTATTGTTTGAGGTGTTGTTTTATTTGTTAGTAGTACGTTGATCCTCAGCAATAGTTTTTAGTTTACTTATTCTACCTTAATTGGGCCACACTTGCTACTGTCTTTCCTGGTGCGAGAGCTACTCCTTTGCATTATTTACAACGTAACTTTATGATTGAATTGCTTTACAATCTTATGTTTACTAATTTCTTTTCTTGTTATAGTCCTCCACTATTAAGTTGTAGAATTAATTCTCCTCCTCTTTGGTTGGACCACCATCCATTGCTAGAGTCATTATCTATTATCATCATGGTCCTCATTTTCTAGTTGTTTCGAATTAGCTCCTTTGCAGTTTTTCTAATCAGGATAATGATTTAAAGGACTTGTACTCCTAACAATAGTAGTAGTGTGTACTGGCACATTGGGTACACATGAACCAGAAGCATCCTAGACCTTGCTACCTTTGATGCAAATAGTATGCTCCCTCATATTCAAACCACTAGGAGGATTGACCCAAGTGCTCAGCAATAAATATTCCCACTCCAAGTGGTTTGTACCAATACAGTTTAAGACGCACCCTAGTAAAGGATGACCTTTACATGCCTATCAACCACCAATCAATCTAAATAAGATCCCTTACAGCTTTGGAAAGATAATGTATTTTCCATGTATAAATACAAAATGAGTTATAGGAATTGAATATAGACCGGTGCACCTATAATCAATAAAAAATCTGAAATGGCTCTACATATGCTATAGTATTCTAGCTATCCATTGGAATGAAAACAACCGTTCATTGACCTTACCCATGAAGTTTAACTAGTAATAAGTAATTTGACACTCACATGCCTCATTTGATAGACATATTTCTTAGTTAATAATGTATGAGGTATTTTTAAGTGCAAGCATTTTGACATCCAAGGCACTTGGTATCTTTGAGATGCAAATAGAAAGAACTCCCATCTAAATTAATTAATAATGCTTATTTTTCTTCTACAGTAAGTGCCCTTTTAAAGCTAGCTTTAACCAAACTATCTCATTCATGTGTGCCATTTACACTAATGTCTTCCTTCACAACTTTAACATTCTCACAACTACCACTCTTTCAACCACTCAATTTAGTAGGCCCTTATGGTCTCAAAATCTTCTCAAATTCAATACCCATTTTACATATTTTTCCCTCACCTAGTTGAGCCACAGTTTCCTTACATCTTTCACATACTTATTCACCTTACAATCCTGATGTTGTACCTTCATCATCTATAGAAATATTATAATCATACCCAGCCTATACAACATTGAATTTCAACATCAATGCTTCCTAGTGCCCTAATATCAAGGAAAATTTCAACATCTTGGATAATCATGTTAGGTTTGTTTGCCTCCAGTATTACCTTATTTAATGCAGAACATCCATACCTTCCATGTATGACTTTGAGAATTACAACAAATTTCTTTTGTCTTTGATCACCGCCATACAAGATTTAGCTTCTCACAATATTCATAGCAAGTCAATGCCAATTTAGATGATTAGTAGTTAATATTTCACTTTTGAATCTACCAAAGGAATATAAAAGAAATCGAGAATGTGAAGCTCACCTTGAGCATATTGCTACCAATACTGAGAAAATCCAATCTACATCCAACACCATACTTTCTATCTATTTTGTTGCCAATGTTATTTCTTAACCAATCGTATGTCACCGTCTCTACAGACGATTGCACTCATCATATTTGTTTTGCACTTTCTTATGTATCCATCCACCACATCTATACTTGTTCATCTTTTAAAGTGATTAGTTAACTTGTGGCCATACTCTCCTTGCAAACTAAAGGAATAGAAAGGAATGACTTTGTGGATAGAATAAGTAAAGAGACAAAGTTGAAGTGGTTTGGGAAGGGCCTTCTGTTGTCCCTTAAGAAATCATACAAATGTGTGTGATGAGTGACCCAATCTACACCATGGTTAGCTTGGTTCTTTTTGTAGGATTGTTTGAAGGACTTCATACCCTAGATGAATGCAATAACATTATGGCTGAACTATTATTTATTGTTGAGAAAAGTAACTAATTTACTACATCAATCGATCTAGTTGATTCTGATTCAATTGCCACTACCTTAACATTAAGATGTAGCATTGTGAATAATTTTAATGCTTTAGGAATAGTTATAATCGCCATGGTAGATGTCGAACATGAAACATAAGTTTTCTTGCAATAGTAGTGGTCAACCCATCAAATCTAGAATAATAGTACCAATTCAAACATTCAAGTCATCATGCATGGCAATATTACAATTGAGTTTAATCCTAGTTATTAGAGGAGTCCAAAAAGTGGAATTAATCAGCCAATCAAGGCCACTAGAGCTCTCATTATCTGAGATTAGAGAGCTTTAGTAGGTAGTAGGAGCAATTCAATTATTCACTTGGAGTGCTATTGAATTAAGTTCCTTATCTGTGTGTGCTTGCTTATTCTTGCTATGCCAAAAGTGGAATAAAGATAATATTGTTAATTTAACTTTATGAGAAGCGATAGCTAGCCACACATTAATAGAGATCATTTTCAAGAGCTAACAAATAGAAGTGATGACTTCGCTGTTAATCTTACCAGGCATGAAGCAATCGTTGAAAAAGTTGTTGGACCATATTTTTTTGCAATATAGACTCTAGAAATAATGTTGCACATCTTAATTAGAAGTACAACCATAACGACAAAGCTTAGACACATCTCAATCTTTCTTGCACCAAACCAGGAGTGAGTAAGAAATTGATCCAATGTTAATCTCATTAAGAAAATGTTTATTGGGGCTACTTGCAATTTCAAAATGATCACAACCTCCTTCCTTAATGGATTAAGGCTCATACTCATGTTGTTCAATATAGTCTTTTTGGGCAGCATTGTTTGCCTACTCAATTTGAAGCTTAACACATCCATATCTTTCTATTTTGCCCCAAGAGAATCTTGAATACGAAATACCAAATCACGTGCAAGTAACTTTTTAATCTTTTTATGATTGCACAAGCCGCTCTTCTTAACCAACTCAAGAGCAATTGTTGGATGCTCCATCTCTATGTTAAGATTGTTCGTCTAAACAACAACATTACAAATGGAAAGCTAATTATCTAACAAAAATAAAAATGAATTACCTATAGCACTCTACAAAATAATATTTTTTGTAATATATCGACAATAATATTAATCAACTTACACATATGGGATGTGCCATGTGGCAAATAAAAGTAATTGTCTATCATGAAGCACATATACTTAAAGGCTTAAATTGATAAATAGTTTTCCCAAGAAATAACCCACCTGCAATGTTTTGGAATCTACGTTGTTTAGCAGGTTGGCAAAATAAAAACTCTGTGTCCCCCACACTTCTTACGAAGTGTTACCTTTTACTAGTAGGCATATTATGTTGTGTTTCTACCATTTGAATTGCTTTATAGGTAATGAACTAGCAATTTCACCAACAGTATAATAATGTCATTCAAAACAAGTAGTTAGGCTATTTAAATAGTAAGTAAATATAGATTAAAATTGAAGTGATATAAATTGAAGTAATGTAATATAATCGAATCTAAAGGACATAATGGTCACATGAGAGAAGATTTAAAGTTGTATAGTAATCTAAGATAATCAAAGCAAAACATTTAAAGAAACAAAAACAAATATATTAGAAATTTGCATTAAAAAATACTTAGAAGTTGAAGTTTGTTATGTTAAATCTTCAAATAAGTTATGAATCATGATGTACCATAAATAATGTTATTTTAACACAATAAAATAAAATATTTAATAATACAAAAATTAATAAGTAGATTAATAGAGCTCCTTGAGGTGAGTCCAACAATGTTTGATTTATCTCTATCATACATAATTTGGAATTATAATGAAGAACATAATTAAATAATATAATGAAGAACATAATTAAATAATAAGAAAATAACATATTATTGTTTTAATGACAAGAAAATATTTATTGAAGTGGAAATGATGCAAATTGAAGTAATATAATAGAGTAAAATAAAAGGTATAAATGACACATAAGAAAAGACTTCTAATTTATAGTAATGAATGCAAATTAAAAAAAAAATTAACGAAATGATGTCTAGTCTATAAAAACCATATTCCAAGGTTGTAAGACAATGGAGTGCAACAATGTTGATAATCAAATAAAGATTAAATAAAAAAAGTCTCATAAAACATACTTAAACTCTTTAAAAGAAATTATTTAGTAATACAAAATTGGAATTTACACAGAGCCCATAGATATGACTTTAATAAAATTTATTTTTTCTGGATCAGACCTTGTTAGAAATTTCTTTGATTTTCTAAAGTAAGTATGAATAATAATTAATTGTCTTTTAAACATTAAGTAAATATATACTAAAAATAAATTAAAATCCATTGAAGTAATATAAAATAACCAAATAATACACATCTAAACGACACATTAGAGGAGATTGGAGGTACATGGTGATATAGTAAAATTTAACCAAAAAATTTCGAGAAATGAGATATATTTAACAATAAAAAAACATTTTATGATACAAATTAGACTAATTTAACATCCTCGATAATTATTTAAGGTTCGAATAAAATTATGTCATAAATTATGCCAAAATCTCAAAAACTGAAATATTAAAAAAATATAAAAGTAATTTTGAATTAGTTACATGTCATACAAACAAGGGCAATGATGCTTTCTTTCTCTAAATCATTCCTCCATTTTAATTAATATGAATTACCAAGGAAAAGAACCATAAATAATAATAAATTAGAATTTTTTAATATTATGTAGATATATATTAAAAATAAAAATGACTTTAATTTAAACAATTTTATATAACTTTTTAATAGCAATATAAAGGTCACACAAGATGAAAATCAGGGCTTAATAGTAAAATAGCCAAATAAAAGTAAAACATTTTAAGAAATGAGAAACCCTAAAAGATCTCATAATGCATACCAAAACCATAGAATATAAAAACTTTAAAAATTTAACAATGAATATTTAATTGGCTAGATCTCTTTGAGATGAGCCCATCGATCATTTTTTGCCTCAATATAACATATATTGGAATTACTAGACTTAATAAAGTAAATAAGCTCAAATAATAATATGTTTTATTATTTTAAAATTTAGTTAACATATATTCAAGTTGAAATGAGAAAAACTGAAGTAATATGATATTAAAAAATGAAATTCGATGTAAATGTAAAATGATAGGGAATTTGGACTTTAATAGTAATATATAAAATTCAAATCAAAATATTTGAAGAAATTATATGAATTGATAAAAAGTTATTTTTTGAGGTACTAATAAGTTTAGTATGACATACTAAATCATAAATTTAAGAACAAGTCAAAATGCATCATAAAGCATCCCAAAACCTTAAAAATTAAACATATTACAAAACATAAAAATGTTCCTTTAATTAAAAATTTCTCACCGAGACGAGTATAATGATCCTTTTTTAGTATTAAGTAAATATATATTATAATTGTAACAACATAAATATAAGAAAGATGTTACAGCCAAATAAACGTGATGTTAAGGCCACATTAGATTACATTTAGAGTCATAAAGCTATACAACCAAATCTAAGAAAATAATTAAAAAAGTGAGATAAATTGCACAAAAAGCTATAGTCTAAGATGACAAGGAAATCAAGTCATATAGATTCATACCTGATTTGATGTTCGAGAAAGTTACGCTCGATCTCCTTAATACCTTGGAGTGGAATTTTTTTGTGGAATTTATCTTATTTCTACAAAGTTTTTACTTTGATTTGGATATGTCACAATGAAACCATAACTCTACCCCAAAAAGACCTTCACAACACTATGATTTGGTTATGTTACATTATTTTAATATTTTTTAATTAATTATTAATATAAATTTACTTGATATTAAAGTAATAACTTTTTATAAATTATGCTTTTAAAATTTTTTTAATTGTAATTATTCTAAGTGAGTCACAATTGAGACAAAAATAAGATTGTTAAATTTCACTCATTATGCTCTATCTAACTACACGTTATTTTAAATTTTTAATATTTTTTTAAGTTTGACACCTATTTTTTTGAGACATTTCTATTCATAATTGATTTGGTAATCGAAGATGTTGCACTTGATCTCCTAAGAATATTTGAATACAACATTTTTGTATGATTTACCTCATTTATTCAAATTTTTTGCTTCAATATAATTATAATCTTTGGTAACTCTGATTCTACTCTTATGTGATCTTCACATCACTTTGATTTGTTATATTATATCTCCATAATTTACCTCTTTTGAAATTTAATATTTATTTTCTTAATATTTAAAATAATGATTTATTATTATTTATGCTTATTTAATAAGGATATTCATAGTAAATTAAAATGTGATCTGATTGGTAACAAAATGAAGATAATTTTACTCATGTTAACAAGCTTTATTAATTAAAATATTGATTTATATTTTTTTTAAAATTTTTTCTTTTCTAATGTTTTATTAATTTTATGAGACATTTTAATTGCTATTAATCTAAGGTTAAGAGATATTATAGTTGATAAGCATAGTATATTGCAATGAAACATTCTCATTTATTTTATCTTATTTTTCAGATTTTTTTATTTCATTTTATGATGTTGCTGTGAAATAGTAATTCTCTTATTATGTGACCTTTACAATACTTTGATTTAGTTGTATTATATTTACTTATTTTATCTTATTCTTATTTTTAAAATAAATAACTTAATATGAAAATAATAATTTATTATTATTTATGCTTCCTTAATAATATAATTTCATGTAATTTAATGTGGGGTCTAAATAAAATTAAACAAAGCTTACCAAACTCATTTGGGCAAGCTCTATCAAATTAAAAAATTAAATTTAAAAATATTTTATTTCTTATGATTTATACATATTTTAATTGATATTTTAAATTGTACCTAATGATCAAGGTTGTTGCACTCATTCTGTTTTGTATATTTGAATGTAACTTTCTGATATAATTGATGTCATTTTTTCAAAAGTTTTGATTGGTTATTGGTTATATTTCTATCAAACTTTGATTCTCCTCATGTGTAATCTTTACATTGTTTTTTATTGTATTCCAATGCATTAGTTTATATCATTTTCAATACATGATTTGATCAAGGTGAAACAGGCTTGATTGGAGTCATCTTAATGAGCACTATCTAATTAAATATTTTTTGTTATGTTTTGAAATATTTGATTTTATAATGTTTTCGCATATTTTATAGGATATTTTGATTCATATTTGATTTGACAAACCAGTATTTTGCACACAATCTCCTTGATGTCTTGGAATGCAACTTTCTTGCAAATTTTATTTCATTTTTTGAAATAATTCAATTTGCTTTATTTAAATTATTATTATTGCTAATATCTAACTCTCTTTTCATGTGACATTTACATCAATTTTATTTTGTTATACTACACTACATTAGTTAGTATTATTTTAGCTATAATATATATTACTTAGCCATAGAATAATACTTTATTATTGTTTGTTATTTTTTAGCTTTGCTAAGTTTTAGTTAATCTAATTGATGTCTAATTTTAAAAAATTTAACACTATTGTAGTAGTCTCAATAATCTCTATCAAATTAAATATTCATTTTCATGTTTAAAATATTTAGTTTTTCAAGGTTTTGATATGTATTAATAAATAACTTGATTGGTTACTTATTTTATAGCTATTAAACTAATAATGTGTTGCTATTTATGCTTCCTTATTTTGAAAACTTGTTCTAATATCAAAAGAGGTCCAATTGAGAAAAAGCAAAACATTGTTTGTCTTGTGTCGATGAGCTCCATAACTTTAAATATTGATATTTTGTTTTTTAAATTTATTTTATTTTATAGTAATTCGCACATTTTATGAGATAACTAGATTCACAATTTCTTAATTGAGATTATTAAACTCGACCTCCTTTCTGCCATGGAAAGAAAATTTTTTTTTTAATTTAACTTTATTTTATAATTTTTTTATTTACTTTTGTGATATTACATCAAAACTATAATTCTTCACTTCTTTGACCTTTATGTCAGTTTTATTTAGTTATATTACATTACATCTCTTTATCTCACTTTAAATTTAAATTATATTACTTAATAATAAAATAATAATTAATTTTATTAGTATTTATTCCTACTAAATTTTATAATTTAATGTAATTCCAAAAGTGATACGATCGAGAAAAAATAAATGTTGTTCGGCTTGACTCGATGAGCTCAATGTAATTAAATATTTATTCTGATATTTAAAGCTGCTTTATTTCTATTGATTTTATCATGGCCTAGTAGACATTATTTATTAATCATGGATTCAATGATTGAGGACATTTCCCATTATGTATTTAGTATCATGGAACGTAACTTTCCCATTAAACACTCTTTCATTCTTGCAAATTTTTTGCATCAATTAAGTTGTATTAGTATAAAACTTTGATTCTCAACTCATGTGGCCTTCATAATATTTTTTATGGATATATTACATTATTTCAGTTCATCTCGTTTCATCTTTGTTACACATTTCTTTATCATTAAAATATCATTTTTTTTATTATTTGTCCTTATCTCTTTATTAATTTGCATTAATTCCAAATGAGCTACAATTAGGAAGACTCAAAACATCATTAGATTAGTGTTGATGAGTTATGTAGAATTATATAATAATTTCACATAATTTAAAAGTTTTATTTTTTGGGATTTTGCCATGAATATCAGATAACTTGTTTCTATCATCATTTGATGATTAAGGATGTTGCATTCGATCTATTTAGTATCTTGTAATATAACTTTCTTTTACACTTTATCTCATTTTTTCAAAAGTTTTTGTTTCTTTTGGTGATATTGCTATGAACATTTAATTTTTTTTCATGCAACCTTTATAACGATTTGATTTTGTTACATTACATGATTTCAATTTATCCCATTTTAATTTTAACATATATTATCTAATAGTAAAAAATAATGTATTATATTTATGATTATTTTATTTTGTAATTCTTTATAAGCTTTATTAAATTTTAATCAAGATGAAGCAAATATCATTAAACTAGTCACAATGACCTGTACAATTAAATGTTCACTTATATTTTTTTTTTGAAATATTCTATTTTCTAAGGTTGTAGCATTCTTTAGTAGTAAATTTGATTCAAACCTGATTTTTTGATTGATTATGTTGTAGTCATTCTTTTTAGAATCATGGAATACAATGTTTCCATAGAATTTATCTCTTTTTTCTAATTTTTTCAATTTCATTTGATTATAATGCTGTTAAATTATAATTCTACTCTCATGTGTCACTTACATCATTTTGATTTGGTTATGTTATGTATCTCCAACTTACCAATTTTAGATTTATTATAAATTTACTTAATATTAAAATTTTAATTTATTATTACTTATTTTTACTTAATTAGGTAATTTGTACTTATACCAAACTATGCTTGATAGAGAAAAAAACAATCATTGTCAAAGTCATCTTGACGAGCTCTTTCAAAATAAATATTCTATGATATATTTTCAAACATTTTTTTTTCTAAGGTCTAGGCACAGTTTAAGAGACATTGTGACTCATACTTAATTTCAAATTACTATGACTCTAAAAGGTAAATAACTTGAAAAAAAATCAATTTTAATATTATGCAAATATATAATAAAGTTCAAATGAGACATTTTTAAACAATGCAAAATAACTAAATCAATTTCATTTATTTAAATTTTTTTCTTTGATTTGGTTATGTTACTACATAACTTTAAATCTCGTCTTATATGGCCTTCCTATCACTTTGACTCAATAATATTATTTTTCTTCAATTTATCATTTTTTAGTTTTAATGTATATTCACTTAATATTAAAAGACCACTATTAATACTTATTTTTATTATTTTAGTAGTTTATAGTAATGTTAAAGAGGGTCCAACAGAAAGGAAAAAACTATCATTGGACTTCACTTGATAAGCCCGGTGAGCTGGTATAATGATGATGGACCTTGCAATATTCCTCCTAGGTATCTTGGACAGCAATTCTTCAAACTAATTTAATTATTTTTAAAAAAATATCTTTGAATTGATTATATTATTAAATAACTCTAAAACCCTTCTCTTATGGCCTTTACATAACTTTGATTTTGATATATTACATTACTTCAATGGAACTTATTTTGCAATTAACAAATACTTTCTAAAAACTAAAAAATTAATGTATTCTTATTTTTTCTTTTTTAAATTTGTAATTCATAGTAATTACAAAATAGGTTTGATAGAGATGAATCAAATATCATAAGAATTTCATATTAACATCAATTAAATTAATTACCAATTAATACTAATATTTTTTATTGGTTCATCATTTTATGATGGAGGACTCAATATCCTTAGTATGTTAGAAAAACTCTTTCACATGCAAATTTTTTTTTTCAAAATTTTCTATTTTAGTTGATTATATTATATTACTTTAATGTATCTAATTTTTAATTAATGTATATAAAGTTATTATTAAAAAAAATTGTTATTTTCTAACTAATAACATTGATAATTTACTATCATTTAAAATGAAACATGATTTGGTAGCCATTTTTATTCATATCTACTTTGATTTTCGAGGATGTTACACTCAATGTATTTATTATCATGGGATGGAACTTTTTATTAAAATTCATCTCATTTATTCAAAATTTTGCACATTGATTTTTTATAATATAATGTTACTCTAAATTATCTCACAATTGAGCTTTAAATCATTTTCATTTATCTTTATTATGTTGTTATTTAGTCATACATATTTTGATAATTTTTTGTAATTCAAAAGTAGTTTTGATTAATGATATTTTTCTAATATTCTAAAATTTATGCATATTTTACTTAATATTTTTATTTGTATCTTATTTAATGATTGAGGATAGCACACTCAGTCTCCTTAGTGACTTCAAAAGCAACATTCCTATATAATTTATCTAATTTCATCAAAATTTTCACATTGATTTTGTTATATATTAATTAGTCATCAGGTATGAATAAAACTTTATTATAAAATATGGCAAAAAAGAAAAAATATTCGAAAATAAAAAAATATTTTTTAATTAGACATGTCAAGATGAGAATAAGCACATTTGTTTTGTCTCAATCAAACCTCTGTTAGAATTACTAACAATCCCAAAATTAGTAAATAATAAAGATCGGAAAAAATAAATTTATAATTAAATAAATATATAGTGTTACTTAACAAACAAAAAAAATGAAATTATGTAATATATCAAAATAAATGCTTCATAATTTTCATGCTAAAGTAGATTTTTTGTAGCACACTAATATAAATTGTGCAGAAATATAGCATTACAAAATACTAAGGATATTGGGCTAATATCCTCAAGACTCAAATTAGGTAAAAAAATATCTCATATAATATGTCAAAACTAGAGGAACTAAATTACTTAATTATTTAGAAATAAATATTTAATTGAATGAAGCTTATCAAGATGAGTCTAGTGATGCCTATTTGTTCTTCATTGGACATTGTTTGAAATTATTTTGAGTTGTCAAAGTAAATGAGCATAAGTAAAAACAAATTATTATTTTTATTAAATAAATTTAAATGAAAATTAAAATAAGATAAATTAAAATAAGGTAATATATCCATATCAATGGCATATCAATTGGAGAACAAGACAACATTGTAATTTTAAAAAAATGAAAGCTGGAATTTAGAAACCTTAAACTTTCTCATAAAGTAAGTAAAAACCTTAAAAAATAAAATAATTGAAAATAAAACGTGGTCATTTAAATATAAAGGGGGATGAGTCATATTATGCTTATTTTTTCTCAGTTGTACCCAATTTGTATTTACTTTTAATTTCCAATATAAATAAGATCAAATAATAATAAATTATTATTTTAATATTATTTAAATAAATAAACAATACTATTATAAGATCAACTAAAGTAATATAACACAACAAAATTAAAGCGATGTAAGCATTGCACTGAAGAAGAATAAGTATTCCATAGAAATATAACCAAACGAAAGTGAAAATTTGAAAAATTAAGAGAAATTGTTTGAGAAAGTGGTTTTACGAGATATAAAGGAGATTGAATTTGACTTTTTAAATAAAAAATCTATGTATGAATAAAAAATGTGACATAAAACATGCTAAGAACACAACCTAGGTAAAATAGTTAAAAAATATGAGAAATTAATATTTATTTTGGGTGGGATCATCAAGGTGAGCCCCATGGTTTTGTTTCATGTCATTTTAACCATGTTCACAATTAATTCAAATTACCAAAGTAAATAAGCATAAAAAAAAATATATCTAAATACAGATAAATCAAAATAATATAATATAACCAAATCAAAGGAATATAAAGCGAATTATAAATGTTGCATTCAAATATACTAAACTTGTCAAGATAAGTCCAATGATACTTCTTTCATTATGATCACTTCATGTTAAGAATTACTTTGAATTATCAAATAAATCAACATAAATATTAACAAATTATTTTTTAATATTAAGTAAATACATATTAGAATTGAAATTGGTCAAATTGTGGTAATATAATATAAGCAAATCAAATGGTGTAAATATCACATAAAGGCAGAGTTAGAGTTTCATAATAATATAACCAAATCAAAACAAAACGTCTGAAGAAATGAGAAAAATATTATGAGAAAGTTACATTCGAAGATACTATGTGGATATTGTATAACATCCTCAAAAGTCAAATTGGATGTATATATAAAAGTCATAAAACATGACAAGGCTATAAAAATGATATTTTTAATAAAATAAAAATGAACATTAAATTTGTTATAGCATGACAATGTGAGCACAATAACATTATTTATTCTTTCTTTAACCTTGTTTAAAATTATTGTTGATTAAAAATATTAAAAAAGAAAGAATCAAAACTAATTATTAAGTAAATATAGATTAAATATAAAATTAGTTAAATTAAAAAAATGAAATATAACAAAATAAACGAGAAACTTTTGAAATAATGAGAAATAGTGTTTAAGAAAGCAGCTTTACAAAGAAATGTAGAGATCTAGTGTAATATTATTGACCTTGCTGTCAAGTACAAAATAAAAAAACATAAACATAAAATATTTAAAATACAATAGTGAATAACTAATTACATAATTTCCATTTGGATTAGTCACATTTAGTTTGTTTCATCTCGATTGAGGCTCTTTTTGAATTTCTATGAATTAGTAATGTATATAAAGATAAATAATAAAAAAAATATTATTTTAATATCAAATTAATATATAGTAAACCAAGAACAAGATAAATTGAAGCAGTGTAATGAAATCAAATCAAAGAAAATTATAAAGGCCACATTGTAGGAGAATTAGAGCTTTAGAATAATATAACAAAATCAATGTGAAACTTCTAAAAAAATGAGATAAATTGTGTGGAATAGCTATATTCCAATACACAATAGATTGAGTGCAATATTATAGATCTAAAAATGAAGCATGAATCCAAAAGGTTCGTAAAGCATGTTGAATGCTTAGAAAATTAAGAAAGCATCATTTTAATATTAAGTAAATAAAGATTAAACCTAAAATAATATAAACTAAAGTAATATAATACAACCAAATCTAAGCAAAGGGAAGGTCACAAAAGAGAAGATTAAAACTTACATAGTAATACAAAAAAATCATAGCACAACCTTTTAAAGAAGAAAATTTAATTATATGAGAAATTTGCATTACCAAATACTTAAGAATTCTAGTGTGATATCTTAAAACATCAAATAAGGTTAGAATCATAATGTGTCATAAACCATGCAAAACACTATAAAATAAAATATTTAATAATAAAAAATGGAATAATTAAATTCGTAGAGCTTATAAGGATGAGTCTAGTATTGTTTCTTTCATCTTTATGAAACTTCATTTTGAATTTTAGTGAAGAACCACAAAAAATAATTAGAAACAATAACAACTTTTTGTTTGAATAATGAAGAAATTTGTATCGAAGCAAAAAAGATACAAATTGAAGCTGTATAGCAAAAAAAATAAAAGACATGTAAATGTCACATGAGAGAAGATTCCCAATTACATAGTAATATAGGTGAATTAAAGTAAGAAAACTAAACAAATGACGTAAATCGTATAAAGAAATGCATTCAAAGATGCTAGGAAGATCAAATGTAAGAACCATTGAAAATAGAATATTTAATAGTACAAAATTGAAATTTACATAAAGCTAACACCCATGCACCAGTTTATGTATCTTTTATCTCGATCAGCCATTGTTAGGAATTCCATTGAATAACTAAACTCAATAATTAGGAATAATAATAAATTATTATTTTAGAATTTAGTATTTATATATTAAAGATTAAAAATTAAATAAATTAAAATAATATGAATAAACTAATCAAGCACAAGTAAATGACACATGAATGCACACTAGATGTACATAGCAATATACTGAAATCAAACAAAACAAATTGAGAAAATTAGATATATTCCATGATAAAAGTATATTCTAAGATAAAAATGAGATCTAACATAACATCCTCCATAATCACACAAGGTACGAATAAAAATATCTCCTAAAATATGTAAAAATCCTAAAAAAAGAAATTTTAAAAAATTATATAAAATAAATATTTAATTAAACAAATTGCATCAATGTAAAATCAAATAAGATGAGATTAAGAGTTTTGTTGTAATATAAAAAAAAATGAAGCCCAAACGTTTGATGAAATTATATGAATTGTAAAAAAAATTTGCATTCTAGGATACTAATGAAGTCTAGTGTGACATCGTAGATCATTAATTTAGTGACAAATAAACATTTATCACAAAGCAACTCAAAAAGTAAAAAAAATAAAATATTTTAAAAAATTAAAAAGGAAATATTTAATGGAAAGTAATCATTAAGACGAGTCCAACAATCTTTTTTTAATTATTAGGTAAATGTATATTATAACTCAAATGAGATTATTAAATGAAATAGATAATAACCAAATAAAAGTGTTGCTACTGTCACATGAGATGCGATTTAGAGTTATAAAGTAATATAACCAAATCTAACAAAAACAATTAAAGAAAGGAGATAAATTAGGCGAAAAGCTATATTCCGAAATAACAAGGAAATCATGACAATTCAATTCATACGTGATTTTATTTAGTTATATTAAAATAAAACTATAATTCTACTCTTACAAGATGTTCACAACACTAAAACTTTTTTATATTACATTATTATAATTTGATTTATTTAATTATTAATATGTTTTTAATTTATATAAAAGTAAAAATCCGATATAATTTATGTTATTTAATTTTTTAATTTGCAGTAATTCAAAATAAGTGAGATTAAATTGGCACAAATACTATTTTATTCATTGTCATGGGCTCTATCCAACCAGATATTTTTTTTAAAATATAAAATAATTTTTTTCTATAGGTTTTGGTATATTTTGTGGGATATTTCAATTCTTATGTGATTAGAGAATCGATCTTTTTAAAATCTTGGAATACAAATTTGTTGTAAGATTTAACTACTTTGCTCAATATTTTTGCTTCATTTTGATTATATTGTTGGGTAACTCTAAATCTATTTTCATGTAACCTTTACATAAATTTAATATAGTCATTTTACATTATTTTAACTTATAACATTTCAAATTTAACAATTATTTATTAAATATTAAAATAATAATTTTTACTAGTTATGGTCATTCCAAATGTATCTTAATCAAGATAAAACAAGCATCATTTGACACTTGTTAAGAAGCATTTTTAATTTAAATATTTATTTTACATTTTTAAACAATTCCTTTTCTATGTTTAACTTATTTTATGAGACATCTTGATGTGTACAAACTTAATGATTTTTGTAATTACAATATATCTCCATAGTTTCATGTAAGGCCATTTTCTCATTAATGGTATCTCATTTTTTTCATTTTTGTTTTACATTTGATGATATTACTATGAAATTATAATTCTTCTATTGTCTGACTTTTACATTTTTTTAATTGATTATATTACCTTTCCTTAGTTTATCTAATTTTTTAAATTGAATTACTCAATCTTGAATTAATAATATGTTATTATTTATGTTTCCTTAATATTGTAATTTATTGCAATTCAGAATGCGGTATGATCAAGATTTAACAAAAATTACTAGACGCATCTTGGCAAGCTTAATCTATTTAAAATTTTATTTTGATATTTAAAAATATTTTTTTTTCATTGATTTTGACATGTTTTAATAGACACTTTAATTGTACCTGACCTAACGATCGAGGATGCTGTCGTAAATCTCTTTGATATATTACAATGCAATTTTCTCCTCTTGTATAATCTTCATATTATTTTAATTTTGTTACATTACAATGTTGTAGCTTATCCATTTCAACTTTATTATTTTTTTACTAAACATTAAATATATTAATTTATTAGTATCTATGTACATTTAATTGTTTAATTTGTCCTAATTTTAATCAGGTCCCAATTATAATGAAACATATGTTGCTAGACTTGCCCCAATGAACTTTATCAGATTAAATATTTATTTTTATAGCTTGAAATATTTTTTATTTTATAATTTTTCCATTCTTTAAGAGACATTTTAATTTTTAACTAGTTTGATTATTGAGAATGTTACACTCAATCTTCTTAGTATCTTGTAATGCAAGTTTTGTTTCCAATGCATCTCATTTCTTCACATGTTTTACTTTGATTTGGATAGTTTAGTTTTAAACTCTAAGGCTCACCTCATGTGACTAGTACATTATTTCGATTTAGTTATATTATATTGCTACAATTTACCTTTTTTTGCTTTATTATATATTTATGAAATATTTATATGATAATTTATTATTATTTGTGCTACTTAAAATTGTATTTGTAGAAATTTTAAAAGAGTTTTGATCAAGATAAAACAAATGTTGTTAGACTTATCTCAATGGGATTTATTAAATAAAGTATTTATTCATAAAATTTAAATATTTTATTTTGAACTTATTGTACATTTTACAAATAATTTCATTTTATATCTTATTTTATGATAGAGGATGTTACAATCAATTTGCTTGGCTCATTTAATGCAATTTTTTTTATGTAATTTGTGTTATTTCATCAAATGTTTTTCTTGATTTAGGTATATTCCTATCTATTTCTAAATCTCGCCTTCCATGACATTTACATTATATTTATTTTGTTATAACAATTTCTTCAATTTAAGTTATGTTTGCTTTAATATATATTATATTAAGGCTAAAATAATTATTTAGTATTATTTATGCTTATTTGAAAGAATTATTGTAGTAGTTCTAAATGAAATTTTATCGAGATAAACCAAATGTCGTTTTACTTTCATAACAAGCTCCATCAAATTAATTTCTTTTATAAAATTTTTAAATGTTTTTTATACTATTGATACATGTTGTGGGACATTTGGATTTATACCTAATTTTATGATTGAGGTTGTTACACCTCATCTCATTAGTATCTTCAAATGCAAATTTTCTATTCATTATATCTCATTTCCTAAAATGTTTTGCCTTAATTTGGTTGTGTTATTATTTAATTAAAAATATCCTCTTATGTGATCTATAAATCAAAAAATTTTTGTTATATTATATTACATCAATTTATCTTAATTTACCTTTTAATATAATTTTTTGTTAAAATTAAAAAAATAATTTATTATAATTTATGCGTTATTTATTTTGGTAATTCCTAGATATTACAAACAAGCTTTGATTAGGCTTGAACAAATTTTTCTAGTTTCAACATGATAAGCTCTATCAAATAATATATATATATATATATATATATATATATATATATATATATATATATATATATATATCTTTATTTAGATATTTTTTTTTATGTGGATTTTCTTATTTTTATGAGGAATTTTAATTTTACAAGATTTGTCGATCAAAGATGTTACACATACAATTATGTTTCTTTGTATCTTTGTATGCAACTTCCACTAATAATTTATCTTAATTGTTGAAATGTTTTGCTTTTTATTTTGGCATATTATAATTATTCTCTATTTCCCCACTTATGTGTCCAAGTCATCTTAATGCGCTTTATTGAATTAACTATTTATTTTCATAATTTTTAAATATTTTTTTAATATTATTTCACACTTTATAAGATATTTTAATTTGGTTTGATAATCAAGTGTTTTATAAAGTATCTCCTTCATGCCCTGGAATTAAAGTTCCCTATAAAATTGAACTCATTTTTTAAAATAATTCATTTTATTTCATTATATTTCTCTTGCTATTAAATTCTAAAGCTCCTCTCTTATGACGCTAAATTTGACTTTGTTGAGATACATTTGTTTAGTTTATGTTATTTAAGCTTCAAAATATATTTCGCAACTTTAAAATAATAGTTTATTATTATTTGATATTATTAACTTTGTTATAGTAGTCTTGATATGCTCTATCTAATAAAATGTTGTTTTTTGCTTTGTCAATGTTTTATTTTGTCAGATTTTGGCATGCTTTGAAAAATAGTTTGATTCATAAGTTATTTGATAGTTGCTAAAATAATAATTTATTACTTTTTATGCCAACTTATTTGTGAAATTTCTCATAATTTGAAAATAGTACAAATTTATATGAAGTAAAATTCATTAGCCTTGTATCGAGGAGCTTTATAATTTAAAATATTGACTTTTATTATTTTTTTAATAATTGAAAGAATATTTCCTATTGAATTTCTTACAGCTTTAAAAAATGTATTGATTTAAGTTTGTTATTTTACTTTAAAATTAAAACTATTCCCTTATGTTAAATTATTTTAAATTTATTTAGTTATATTACATTACATTAGTTTCTATCATTTCATCTTCAATTTTTAACTTTGTATTTAAATAATCAATTATTTTATTATTATTTATTCTTCCTAAATATTGTAAATCAACATAATTCCAAAAGACGTATGATCAAGAAGAAACCAACATTTTTGGACTTGTCATGATGAGCTTCATCAAATTAAGTACTCATTCTATTATTTAAAACTATTTTATTTTTAATTATTTTAAATGTTTTATCTAAATTTTTTTCTCTTCGTTGATTTGATGATTGAAGGCAATACATTTGATCTCCTTAGTATCGTTGTATTAACTTTCAAATAAAACATTTTCTCATTTTTGTTAAATTTTTTGCTACAATTATGTTATATAACAATGAAACTCTAATTCTCCACTCGTATGACTTTTACATTATTTTTATTTGGATATACTACATTATTTTAATTTATCTCATTTCAATGCTATTATGTACTTATGAAATTTTTAAATATAATTTTTTATTAATTTTGCTCATTTCATGGGTAATTTGTACTAATTTGAAACGAGCTATAATTAGAATGAAGCAAACATATTTGAACAAGTCTCAATGATTTATGTCCTATTGAATATTTATTTCCATATCTTAGTTATTTTTTATTTTCTAGAATTCATACATGTTTTTTGAGACACCTTGATTCTTTGTTCACATAAGGATTGGTGGTATTACACTTGTTCACCTTAGTACATTGGAACATAACTTTTCATCATAACTTATCTAATTTTTTCAAATATTATGATTTTATTTGCTCATAAACCTATGAACATATATATCCTTCTCATGTGACCTACAATTCCCTCTCATGTATTATTTTTTATTTAAGCTTGATTTGATGATTGAATGTACAACAATCATTCTCCTTACAATCATGGAATACAATTTTTCCATATAATCTATAAAGTTATTCAATTTTTTTCAATTTCATTAGACAATATTACTATGAAATAATTATTCTACTATCATGTTACACCTATATAGCTTTCATTTGATTGTGTTAAATTTCTCAATTTTACCTCATTTTATATTACTTACATATTTACTTAATATTAAAATTATAATTTTTATTATTTAAATATTTTTTAATTAAGTTGTTTGTTGTAATTCTAAGCTAGTTATGAATGGTATGAAATAGTCATTATTGGTTTTTTTTAGAAAATATTATCAAAAAAATATTCAATCATATGCTTTTAAGATATTTGATTTTCTAAGATCTTGGTATATTTTAAAAGACATTTTCACTCATATTTGATTTGATGAATGAGAATATCACACTCGATCCTCTGATTTACTTTGAATAAATTTTTATTCATTTTATCCATTTTGTTCAACATTTTTGGTTTGATTTTGTTATATTACATGACTTAAATTTATCTCAGTTTTTCTTTCATATATATTTATTAAATATTTAAATTTTAGTTTAGTGTTATTTATTCATATTTAAAAGTGTAATTATTAGTGATTCCAAATAATATCTAATCTTGGAAAAACATATCTTAAGAGATCTCTATATGACTTCCATCATATAAAAAACTCATTTCTATACTTTTAACTTATTTATTTTATCTGGTTCTTAAACATTTTATAAGACATTTAAATTTATAGGTTAGTGGATTATTGAGAAAGTTAAACTCAATCTCTTAAATATATTAGAGTATGACTTTCTCTTATAATTTATCTCATTTATAATTTTTTTTTGTTTAATTTTATTATATTAATATGACATGTTAATTTTATTCTAATGAAATATTTACATCATTTTTATTTAGTTATTTTATATTACTTTAATTTACCTTATTATAACTTAATTATATATTTAATTTATATTTTTTGAAAATTTAATTTTTATTATTCTTATTTGTATTTTTAATTCTCAATAATTTTAAATAAGGTTTGATTGAGACAAAACAACTATCATACCCAATTTGATGATTAAGAATGTTAAAATTTATCTTATTTATGTAAATTGTTTGCTTTAATTTGGATATGTCCTTTGGTTCGTCTAAATCTCCTCTTTTGTGGCCTTTATATCATTATGATTCCATAATATTACATTACATTAATTTATCTCACTTTAGTTTTAATATATATTAACTTAATATTAAAAGAATAATTTTTTATTATATATTCTTTTATTATTTAGTAATTTAAAGTAATGTCGAACGATCCCAGATGAGAGCACATAAAGGTGATTAGGCTAGACTTTATTGTCTTATTAAGTTAATGTTCATTTTTTATATTTTTTGAATATTTTATTTTTTATGATCTTTAAATGTATTACCAAATATTTTTATTCATGCATGATATTAGGATAATGGTCTTTGCACTATATCTCTTTGGTATCACGGAATGTAATTTTTTTTGTATAATTTGTCTATTTGTTTAAAGACTTTGTTTGATTTACTTATATTACTATATAACCTTATGGTCCATCACATGTGACCTTTACATAAATTTGATTTGGTTATATTACATTACTTCAACTTAACAAATTTTTGTATTAATAAACATTTCTTAAATATTAAAAAATTTTATTTATTATTATTATTTCTTGTTTAGTTTTTTTAATTAATATTAATTAAATATAGGCTTTTTTACTTTCAATTTTTTAAAATGATTTATACTTGCTTTACAAGATATTTTGATTTGTTCCTAATATTATGATAGAGGACCACCTCCTTAATGTAATGGAAAAAGTTTTACGTGCAATATATGAAGTTTCTTCAAATTTTTTTGTTTGATATTGTTATACTATATTAGTTTAGAGCATTTAGTTCCATCATTAATATATATATATATACATAATATTAAAATAACACTTTATTATTTCTTATGCTTAATAAATTTGGCAATCCACTGTAATCCTAAACAATGTCTGATTGATATGAAACAAATGTTGTTTTACTCGTCTTGATGATCCTTATTTAATTAAATATTTAGTTTTTAAATTGATTGGTTTTAAATTTGTACTAGATTTCATAACTAAAGAAGTTATGCTTGGCATCTTTAATATCTTATAAAACAACTTCCTTATAAAGTTTATCTCATTTTTTAAAAATATATTTTTTTAATTTTATCACATTGTTATGAAACTCTAATTCTTCTATAATATGATCTTTACATCTTCTTAGTTTAGCTGTATTAGATTTCCTTAATCTCACTTTGATAAGATGTTTCTTATAAAATTTGTGTATTTTTTTTCCAATTTTTCATTTTATTTTGTTTTAATGCTATAAAAGTTTAATTCTCCTCTTGTGAGACCTTTATATAGCTTTGATTTGGGTATTATAACTTTTCTTTAATTTCCCTCATTTTAGCTTTAAAATTTTTTTCTTAGTATCATAATAATAATTTTTTATTTAATATTACCTACCTTTAAAACTCATAAAAATTACAAATGAGGTGCAATCACAACAAAATAAAGAATGTTGGACACATCGTGATGAGGTTTATCCAATGAAATGTTTAATTCTAAATTTTTAAGAATCTTATTTTAAAGGTTCTTACATGTTTTATATGACATTTCTATTCTTATATAGTTTTATGACCAATGATGTTTTATTTGATATCTTTCCTATTTTTAATGGAACTTTCCTTTAAAATTTGTTATTTTCTTTTCAAAGTTTTCATTTCATTTTATTTTATTAAAATGAACTTTTAATTCTCTTCTCTAATGACCTTCACATCCCTTTAATTTCCTTATATTACATTCTTCAGCTTATCTCGTTTTAGATTTAATATATATCACATAATGTTAAAATAATAAATTATTATCTTTTTTTGCTTATTTAATTTTTTGGTTTATAATAATTCAAAATGAGAACTAATACTATTGAAACAAAGTTATGCGTATTATCTGAAAGAGCTCTATCAAATAAATATTCATTTATATAATTTTAAATATTTATTTTTTAATACTAAAAACTCATTTTTTAAGATATTTTGAACCATTCCTAATATAATTAACCATGTTATACTCTATATCCTTACTATCTTGGAGTATTATTTTCTCACACAAATTATCTCATTCCTTCACATTTTTTCTTTGATTATTTTACATTATCATGTAACTTTAAATCTCCTTGAATGCAACCATTGCAATGTTTTAATTTGTTTATATTATATTGCTTTAGTTGATCTCTTTTGAACTTCAATATACATTCAACAAATTTTAAAATTATAATTAATATTATTTATGGCTATTTAAATTTGAAATTCACAGTAATTCTATGTGAGGCTCAATCGAAATGAAACAAGTGTACTCATCTTGACAACCTCTAACCAATTAAATATTTTTTTATATATTTTGAAATATTTAATTTCTAAGGCTTTAACATGTTTTACAAGAATTTTTTATTCATATGTTACTCCATGATTAAGGATGCTACACTTGATCCCTTTAGTATTTTTGAATGTAAGTTTCCTATACAATTTATCTCATTTTTTCAAACTGTTCACATTAGTTTGGCTGTATTATTATATAATTCTTAAACTCATCTTGTGTCACCTTTATAACAACATTATTTAGTTATAATATATTCCTTCAATTTATCTCAATAAAAATCGAATATATATATATATATATATATACACACATATATAATATTAAAATAGCAATTCATTATAATTTGTATTACATTTTTTGTAATTCCTATTCATTCCAAATGAGGTCTCATTGAGAGAAAAACATGTCATTCAACTCATTTAGAGTACGTTTGTCTTACAAAATATTCCTTCTTTTTTTAAAATACATTATTTTCTTGCAGTTCTGCATACTTTATGGGACATTTAAATTGATACATGATTCATTGACACTGGAGTTTACAGTGGATCTCCTTTGTATATTTTAACAAAACTTTCTTAAACAATTTGTATCATTTGTTATAATTTTTTCCTTTTAAGAATTTTATTTCTTGGATTTTTGCACATTTTGCTATTACTATGCATGCTTTGGGGGTGGGGGGCATTTGAATTTTTCACTTATTTGGTGATTGATGATATTACACTTGGTTTACTTAGAATGTTAAAATGCAATATTTGCACACGAATGTTCATATTTCATAAAATTTTTAATTTTGATTTAGTAATATTATTTCATGAATTAATCTAATTTCAACTTCAATATATTTACTAAATATTGAAATATTTTTTTTTGTTATTTATGTATAATAATATTTTTAATCAAAAGAATTCCAAATGAACTTCGATCAAGAAGAAACAATATTGTTGGACTCGACTATACAAGCTCAATCAAATTAAATGTTAACTTCTTATTTTTAAATGTAATATTTTTTATTCATATATTATTAAACAATTTCAAATTAATTTCAATTTTTTAATGAATTTCATTATGTTATGATGAATTTCTAATTCTTTTTTCTTACAACACTTACATCATTTTCATTTAGTTATGTTTAATTGCAACAATCTCTCCTATCTCAATTTTAGCAAATATTTAGTTTATATTAAAATAATATTTCTTTTAAAATTTGTTCTTATTTAGTTTGAAAATTCCCAATTTTTACTAAAAGATGTCTAAGAGACTTGAAATAGACATCATTGGACATGTGTCAAAGAGCTCAATATAATAAATGTTTTATTGTTAGTTTTTAGCACATTTGTTTCAATATTTTGCCTCACATTATTAGATATTGTAATTCATACTTAATTTTAAGATTGATGATGTTGCACTTGACCTCTTTCGTATCTTTGAAAGCAACTTTCATACATATTTTTTTAAAACTTTTTTTAGTTTTTTGATTTGATTTGCTTTTATTATGCATATTTATTTTGGTAATTAGTAAAAGCTTATAACAAGTTTTTCTCGAGATGAAACAAGGACTAGTATTGACAAGATTTATCAAATTAATTACTCATTTCAATATTTCAAAGTATTTTATCTCCCAAAAAGTTTTATACTTAGTGAGTAATTTTATTCTTAAATAAAATAGCAACTGAGGAAGTTACACTTGACTTCAATTGATTTTCAAAAGCAACTTTCTTATAAAATTGACCTCATTCTATCAAATTGTTCAATTTGATTTTGTTGTATCACTATGAAACTGAAAATCTCCTCTATTATGACAACACATCACTTTGATTTTATTATATTATGTTGTTTCTGTTTATCTCATTTCACTTAAGTGCTTTTTATCACAACAAATCCAAATGAGGTCTCAATGAGATAAAAAAAACATTAGTTGACCCATCTCATCAAATTTTTTCTAATTAATGCTTATTTTTGCATTTTTAAAGTACTTATTTTCCTCTTTTATATATTTTACGAGGAATTTTGATTTGAACATAATTTGATTTTTGAGAATGTCACACTTGAGCTCTTTAGTATCTTAGAAAAATATTTTTTCACATAATTTATCTAATTTGTTCCAATGTTTCTCTTTTGTTTGTTAATATATTTATGAAACTCCATTTCTTCTCATATATAAGCTTTACATTATTTTTATTTAATTATATTACATCAATTCAATTTTTCTCATTTTTACTTTATTATTAATTTACCATGTATTGTAATAATAATTTATTATTATTTAATCCTAGGTAGATGTATTTATTATTAGGAATTCCAAACGAGGTCTAATTGAGACAATAGTAATGTCATTGGACTTGTGTTAACTGGCTCCATCTAATCAAAAATTTTCTATAATTTATTTACTAAAATTTTAGTATATATTATGAGAAATTTTAATTTGTGTATGATTTGATGGTAAAGCATATTATCCTCTATCTCCTTATTACACTTCAATGCAACCATTCTAAAAACTTTTCTTATTTTTTAAATATTTTTTATTTTAATTAGTTGTAACCATATGAAGTTATGATTTCTTTTATTTAGTCATTACATTACTTTTAGTCATCAATTTTTTTCATTAATCTATTTTTGTTAGGATTAAAATGATTAATTTACTATTATTTATTATTATTTACTTTATTAACTCATCATAATTTCAAATAAAACATGATAGAGATGAAATAAATGCCATTAATATAATCTTGATTAGCTGTAGGTAACGAAATAGAACTTATTCATTTTTAAATATTTCATTTTCTATGATTTTGATAAGCTTTATAGAATATGTCTATTGTGAATATTACACTTGATCTTCTTAGTATCTTAGAATACAACTTTCACAACTAATTTAACATATTTTTCAAATTTTTCACTTTGATTTGCATATATCTCTATGAAACTCTTATTCTACTATTATGTTTCCTTGATATTATATTAATCTTGCTATATTAACGGACATGAATTTATCATAATTTGGTTTTTATTATAATTCATCTAACATTATAATAAAAAATATTATTATTTATGCTTGTTTGTTATGATAATTCATAGTAACTCAAAATGTGGTTCAATTAAGAAAAAATTGAAGTTGTTGGACTTATCTCGAAATGCTCTATCAAATTGAATAAATATTTTTTATTATTTAGTCTACTATTTCTAAAATTTTGGCATGCATTACGTGGCAATTTGCATTACGCTCAACATCCTTATATTATATTATATTGCTTCACCTAATATCGTTTTGGCCTCAATATATACTTATGTAATGTTGGAAAAATAATTGAATATTACTTTATTTAATTACCTTGGTAATTCACATTTGTTCCAATGGAGGTTTGATCGACGTGAGGCAAATGTTAATGGACTGGTAGTGATTAGCTCTATGAAATCAAATAACCATTTTATTAGTTCAAATAATTTATTTTCTAGGGTCTTTCATATTTAATAAGACATTTTGATTCTTAACTAATTTAGAGATAAGGGATGTTACATGAATCTCCTAATTATCATTGAATGTAACTTTCTCATATAACTTATCTTATTTCGCTAATGTTTCTCATCTTAGCATTAATATATGACTAACTAATGTTAAAAAAATTATTTATTCTTATATATGCTGACTTTGTTAATTCGTTAAAGTTATAAATGAGGTCTGATAGAATTGAAGCAAAAGTTATTATACTTGTCTCACAAAGAGCTTTCCAATTAAGTATTTTAAATAATATATTTTTGCAATATTTTATTTAATAACATTTTTCCAACTTTAATACACATTTAGATTTGTGCTTTGATTTATAATTACGTAACTCTAAATGTACTCTTGTGTCACCTTCACATTACTTAAATTTGGTAAATTTCATTTCTTTAAGTTTTATCATTTTAGATTTAATTTATATTAATTTAATTTTGGAAGAATAATTTATTAAACTTATGGTTCTTTCTTTTTGCAATTCATATTAATTTAAAATAATGCCTAACAGTGATCAAAAGGTGTCCTTGGACTCATCTTCACACGTTCAATCCAATTAAATATTTTTAAATATTTTTAAATATTTTTCTTTCTAGAGTTTTGACAAATTTATCAAGAATTTTTATTAATTCATGATTTCATGTAATGAAACCTTTTCACAAAATATATGTTATTTATCTGAAATTTTAACTTTGGTTTGCTTATGTTGATATGTATACCAACATTACCTGCATGTCACAATTATTTGGCTAATTTTATTGCTTCAATTTATCTCATTTAAACTTTAGTTTGAATTTTTTTTAATTTTAAATTAATAATGTTCTTTTTACTATGCTTATTTAATTTTGTAATTCATAGTAATTCCAAACATGGTCTGATCAAGACAAACAAGCACCATTGGGCTTTCCTTAATGATCTTTAATCCAATTATATATATTCATATATATATATATATATATTCTATGATTTTTGCATGCTTTATGAGTTATTCTTATTTCTACTTAATTTGATGATCAAGGACATTGCACTCAACCTACTTAGCACCGTGAAAAGCATATTGCCTATACAACATAACTCATTCCTTTAAAATTTTTACTTTAAATTTATTGTAATACAATGCAACTCAAAGTTTCCTCCAACATGGCATTTAATCAGATTGATTTTGTTATGTCACTGCAACTCAATTTATTTCATTCTAGATTTAATATATATTTTATTAGTTATATAATAATTATTTATTAATATTTATGCTCTTTCACTTTGAAAATATTAGTTATTTTAAATGAAGATTAGTTAAAGCGAAATAAAAATTGTTGAACTCATTCTGATGACCACATCCATTTGATTATTAAGTTTTATTATACGATTATTTCGTTTCTAATGTTTTCACACCATTTTTTAGAAATTCATACTTGTACCCAATTTGATGATTGAGCTACTTACGCTCGATGGTCATAGTATCTTAAAAAGATAAATTCCTATAAAAATCATTTAATGTCTTTAATTGGTTAACATTGATTTGGGTACATTATCATTTTTCTAATTTATTTTATTTACATTTTAATATAGTATTTGTTAATATTATAATAGTAATATATATTTATTTATGTTAATTTACTATAGTAATTTCAAACAATGTCCAACTAATATTTATATTTGATCTCATATCTTCAAACTTTTTATTTTGATTTGGTTATATTGCTGTTAAGTTTAAATCTTAAAACATGTGATCTTTTATATAGCATTGATTTTGTTATATTACATTGCTTCCATTTATCATATTTTAATTTTAATCTATATATACCAAAAATTAACATAATGATTTTTCAATATTTATGTTTCGTTACTTTACTAGTTTGTATTGACTACAAATGTTGTTTGATAGCAACTAAAAAACTTCATTAAAGTCAGGTCAATGAAATCTATCAAATTGAAGTTTTATTTTTATTTTTTCCAATATTTATTTCATATTTTTTTAATTCACTTTTTGAGAAATTTTTATTTGTACCTTATTTTATTATTGAAGGCTTTACCCTTGATCTCCTAAGTATCTTTGAGCACAACTTTATGATAGTTTGTCTCATTTGCTAAAATGTTCCACTTTGATTAGGTTATTTTACTATATAACTCTAATTCTTCTTTTCATTAGTATTTATATGAATCTTCTAGGTATCTTGGACAACAAATGTACCATACAATTTATTTCAATATTTAAATTTTTGATTCATACCTTGTTTAATGTTTGAGTTGTTACATTTAATATCTTTATTATCCTGTAATGCAACTTTCATATTAAATTTATCTCATTTCTTCAAATATTTTTATTTGATTTTGTTATACTACTATGAAACTCCAATACACAAATTGTTTTAAATTTAAAAGCTTTGATTTTGTTTACATTACTTCAATTTCTGTTATCTTAACTTTATTAAATATCTATTTATAATTAGAAAATATTACAATTATTATTATTATTTACTTAGCTAATTCAAAGTCTTTAAGAGTTTAGTGAGATTATGAAGAAACAAATTTAGTTGGATTGACCTTAATGAGCTTTAATGAATTAAACCTTTATTTTTATATTTTTTTGTTATTTTATTTTTATCTTTTTTGCATAATCGATGAGAGATATTTTATTTTTACTTAACTTCATCCTTCTGGCTGTTGCATATGTTTTTTGCAATATCTTGTAATACAACTTTCTCAAGTGTTTTATAGCATTTCTTCAAAATTTAACTTTAATTTTGTTATATTATTATGTTACTCTAAAACTCTTGTTCGGACATTTACAGCTCCTTTATTTGGCAATATTTGATTGCTTCAATTTATCTCATTTTAGCTCCAAAATATGTTTGCTTAATGTTAATGTTAATGTATTTCATATTACTATTGGGCCCTTCATAATGAGCCTTTTCCATTAAATATTCATTTTTTTAGTTTAAATATTTTATGTTTTCTTATGCTTTGCTACATTTCAACACATAAGTGATTCGATTATCTAGGAAGTTATGCTTTCTAATATTGAGATCTTGGAATGCAACATTCTAATATAATTTTTTTATTTATTCAAATTTTTTTAATAATTTCCATGTATTATTATGAAATTTTAATTCTAGCTCACTTTTTTCATACATTATTTGATTATCGAGGATGTTACACTTGACTCCTTAGTATTTTTGAATGCAACTTTCCAATACAATTTATCTAATTTCTTTAAATATTTCGCTATGATTTGCTTATATTTGCATTAAACTTTATCTCTCATCACATCGGACCATTAAATTTCTTTTAGTTTATTTTATTAAATTGCATCGATTTATCTCATTTAAGCATTAATATACGTTCTATTATTATTATAATTATAACTTATTATTATTCAAGTATAATTAAATTGTTTATTAAATAATAATTCAATGAACTGTCTCATCAAGATAAAACTAACATTGTTGAAATAGTCATGATAAGCTTTATGTAAAAATATTTCATTTTTTCATATTTTTTAATTTTATCTTCTTTTTATTTGTCATATTTCAAAAGAAATACTGACTTGTATCAAATTTAATAATCGAGTACGGTAGACATCATCTACTTAATATGTTTCCATGCAACTTTCCTATATAGTTTATCTAATTTATCTAAATGTTTCCCTTTATTTATAGTAATATGAAACACTCATTCTTCTATCGTGTGACCTTCACATCACTTTGATTGGGCTATATTAAATTTTTTAAATTTATCTCAATTAAATATTATTTTATATTTATTAATACTAAAAAATAAATTATTAATATTTATGGTTATTTAAATTAAAAAATTTGTAGCAATTCGAAATGAGGTTATAGTGTAACAAACAAAATATTATTGGATTCATAATTATTAGCTCTATCTAATTAAATATTTATTTTTAAATTTTTTAAATATTTTAATTTCTAAGATGTTTGTTTGCTTTACGAGATATTTCGATTAATAGATGATTTGTTTATTGGGGATATAACACTCAATCACCTTAGTATCTTGGAATGTGACTTTCACAAATAATGTATCTGATGGTTTTGATCTCTTCTCTTTGATGTGCTTATGCTACTATGTAACTCTAACTCTCCTTTCATGTGACGGTAGCATTACATTAATTTTAATATATTAACTTGCTTATATTTATCAAATTTCAACTTTAATAAATATTTTGTAGGTAATAAATGTGTAATTAATTCTTTTTTAAGGTTAATTACTTTGTTAATTCATAGTAATTTTAAATAAGATCGAAGATGTACCAAACAAATATCGTTGGACTCATCTCAATGATCTCTATGTAATTAAATATTTATTTTTCATTTTAAAATGTGCTCTTTTTTGTGGCTATAGCATGCTTTATAAGATTATTTGATTTGTACTTAACTTGATAATAGAAGATTGTGCATTAAACCTTAGTATATTGCAATGGCAGTTTCTAGTTCAATTTGTCATATTTCTTCAAGTTTTGTACTTTCATTTGGTTAGCTTAAAATCCAACTCAAAATTTCTCCTCATATGAACGTTATACCACTTTCATTTCGTCATATTATACTTAAATATGTCTCATTTCAACTTTGACATTTACTTAATCAAAAAATAATAATTTATCGCTATTGTTTTCTATTTATTTTGGAATTTTGTTAGAATTCCAATAGAGTTGAAATCATGATGAAGCTAAAATAATTGGGCTATCCTGTCAAGCACTATCTAATTAAATATTTATTATTCATTTCTTAAATATTTTATTTTTTTAAAATCATTTTATGAGACATCTTGATTTTTTTAAGATTTGGCAATCGATGATGTTTTTCTTGATCTCCTTTGTATTTCAAAATACAACTTTCCTATACAATTTATCCAATTTCTTAAAAGTTTTTTTTATTAGGTTATAGTATTATGAAACACTCATATGACCATTAAATCATTTTGATTTAGTTATATTACATTAGTTTATTTTATATCTTTTATTTTAGATTTTTTTACTTAATAACAAAATAATAATTTACTACTATTTATACATATTTATCATTGTAATTTGCAATTAGTAAAAATGAGGTCAAATTTTGATTAAGTAAGCATTGTTAATCTCATTGTAATAAGCTCCATCTAATTAAATATTAATTTATATAATTTATATTTTAAGGCTTTGACATGCTTAATCAAACCATTTGATTTGTAAATGATTTGATGGTTGACAATGTTGCACTTAATCTCCTTTACATAATGAAATGTAATATTTTTCCTTACAACTCTTTTTTCAAATGTTTTTGTTTTTGTTTTGTTTTATTACTATAAAACCATAATTCTTTTCTTGTGTGACCTATATATCACTTTGATTTGGTTGTATTGTATTGCTTCAATTTATCTCATTTGAGTTTTGTTATATACATATAATTAATATTAAAATAATAATTTATTACTTTTTACATTATTTGTATTGTTAATTGCTAGTAATTATGAACAATGGTCTACTGTTAAGAAACAAATGTCATTGTACATTCTTGAATATTTCATTTTCTAATGTTTAGGTACGCTTTATAAGATGTCTCATTTTTCTCCTAATTAGATTTTTTTTTCAATCTTTTAATGCCAATTTTCTATTTAATTTATCTAATTTCTTCAACAATTTTCATTGATTTTGTTATATTTATAGAAAATGATAATTCTCCTCTCTTGTTATCTTGATATAGTTTTCATTTGATTGTATTACATTTTTTTATTTATTTAATTAAAAGTTCAATATATTTTTACTTAATAGTTATTTAAAATTTATTATTTTTCTACGTTGAATTATATAGTAATTCATAGTGATTCCAAATTAGTTCTTAGTTAGATAAAACAAACATTGATGACTTGTCTCCATTAATTTTAACCAAGTGATTACTAATTTAATTTTCTAAATATTTAATTTTCTAAATATTTAATTTTTTTTCATGTTATTTACGAGGATTTTTTATTCTTTTCTTATTTTTAAGTCAAGGATGTTACACTCAATTTTCCTATTATATTAGAATGTAACTTTCTATCAAAATTTATCTTATATTTTTAATTATTTTTACTTTTTTTGGTTATATTATTGTTATACTCTAATTATCCTATCATGTGGCATTTATATCACTTTGAAATGTTTATAATTTATTTCTTAAATTTATCTCATTTAAACATTAAAACATATTTACTTAAAATTAAAATAATAACATATTAATATTTTTGGTAAACTAGTTTAAAATTTTATAATAATTCTAGAAGTGGTTAAATTAAGATAATCAAATATCATTGGTCTTGCCACTACAAGCTTTACCAAATCACTATTTATTTTTCAAATTTAAAATTATTTTATTTTTTATGGTTTTTGCATGTATTATAAGACAATTCATTTTGTACCAAATTTGATAAAAGTGGATGTTACACTTGATCTTCTTAGTATAATAGAACTTAACTCTATTGTATAATTTATATTTTTTTAAATATTTCATTGCTATTTGTTTATATAGATTTGAAAATCTTATTCTCCTCTAGTGTAACCTTTAGAACACTTTGAATTAGTTATAATCATTAGCTTCAACATATCCCATTTTTCCTTCAAAATATAATTACTTGACATTAAAAATGTAATTTATTAATTTTTTATGTTTAATTGTGTTGTTAGTTCATACAAATTTGAGACTTGGTTTGATTAAGATGAAACAAATGTCCTTGGTCTCATCTCTCTAGCTTTACCAAATTACATATACATCTTTTTATTTTGAATTTTTCTTTTTTCTAATAATTTGTCCCATATTATATGAAATTTAACTTTGAACCTAAATTGATGATTAAAGATGTTATACTCGATCTCCTTTGTATAGTAGAACAAAATTTTCCTTCAGAATTTATTACAATTCATAAATTTTTTTGCATTGATTTGGTTATATTAATATTTAACTCTAAATCTCCTCTCCATTTCCTTTACATCAATTTAATTTGGTTATATTAATTTGCTTACATGTATCAGTGCTAAATTTCAATATACATCTACTTAACACTAAAAGAATATTGATTAGTAATGTTTGATTACTTTAGTAATTCACTGCAATTCTAAATAAGGATTAAGCAATAAATAATAAATGTTATTTGGATCAACTTAGATAACTCCATCTAATTAAATATTTTTTAGGTTTTAAATATTATATTTTTCATGTTTTGGAATTATTTATTAGTTAATTTTATTGATACCTAATTTGATGATCAATGATGTTGACCACCTTATCCTTGGTATTTTAGAAAGTAACTTTCTTATACAACATATTACATTTCTTCAAATGTTTTGATTTTGACTTGGTCATTATACTAGGTAAATAAAAATCCCATTTCATGGACCTTTACATCACTTTCATTTTGTTATATTAGATTTTTTTGATATATCACATTTTTTGTTTTAACATATATTTACTTAATATTAAAATAATAATTTGTTGTTATTTAGGCATATTTACGTTTGTAAGTCGTAAAAATTGTAAACTAGTTTTGATTAAGTCAAAACAAAGGTCGTTTAACTAATCTCATTAATTTCTATCTAATTCAATTTTAGTTTTGTATTTTTAAACTTTTTGTTGAGCTTTGGTGTCCTTAATTAGGCATTTTGTTCATACCAACATTAGTATCAAGGAAGTTACATTTGATCTCATTAGGATATTATTATACAACTATTTCATATAATTTATCTAATGTTATTAAAGTTTTTGCTTTAATTCAGTTATATTAGAATTAAGAACTTATTATCTTATCAAGTGACCATTACATCTACTTGAATTGGTAATGATATAGCATTTCATTTTAACTTGTTTCTATTTTAACATATGATATTTAATATTAAAATAATAATTTGTTGTTATTGAATCCCAATTACTTTGGTAGATGTTAGTAATTCTAAACAAAGGTCATTCTTGATGAAAAAAGCCTCATTGGACTTATCTAGATAAGCTTTATCAAATGAAACATAATTTCTCTTATCTTAAGTATTTTTTACAGGATTTTGATATCGTTTACAACATATTTTTATTTGTATATAATTTACGATCAAGTTTGTTAAACATAATCTCTTTAGAATGTTGAGATGAAACTTTTCAATCAATATTTATCTTACTTTTTAAAATATTTTTCTTTGATTTGTTTATATCAAATTAAGTTATTTTTTTAATATTATTTTTTCTTATTTGTTTTGATAATTTAGAATAAAACCAAATGACGAATCATTGAGACAAAACAAGAGTTAATCAGTCATCTGCATGAACTCCATCTAATTAAATATTCAATTTTAAATGTTTAAACATTTTAATTTTAAGGGGAATTGCACGATTTATGAATCTGTTCAATTCATAACTTATGTGATGATAGACGATGTTGCACTCGATCTCCTTGATACCTTGGAATATGACTCCTATTTTCAAATTATCTCATTTGTTAAAATATCTCAATTTAATTTCTTTATGTTCCTATTAAACACTTAGTGTACTATTTTGAGACCATTGCATCATTTTTATTTGATTAAAATGCATTAATTAAATTTATATTTTGTAGGTTTCTTATACATTTAATTAATATTAAAATAACATGTAACTATTAATTAAGCTTATTTTCTTTTGTCAATCATAGTAATTCCAAGTGATGTCAAATTAAGATAAAACAAACATTTTTATTTTTTTACTTTTTTATTTTCTAATGTTTTGGAACACTTCACATGTAGTTTCAATTCACTCTTGATTTAATAGACGATATGGTCAAACACGATCTCCTTAACATCTTGGAACAAAATTTTCTTGTATAATTTTTGTCATTTCACTAAATTTTTTAATTTTATTTAGATATATAACTATGAAACTCTTATTATCTTAATCAGTGGCCTTTTCATCACCATTATTTTGTTATATTACTATACTTCGACTTATCGTATTTTAGCATTACTAATTTTTATGTAATCTAAAAATAATAATTTGTTATAATATAAGCTTATTAAAGCTAGTATTTGATATAAATTCTAAATGAGGTGGTATTTAGAAGGAATAAGTCTTCTTAGACTCATCTTGACAAACTTCATACAATTAAACTTTTAATTTTATTTTTTTAAATGTTTTACTTTTTATAGTTTTAAGAAACTTCAAGAGACATTTTCATTTATGTATGATTTGTTAGTCTAGAATATTACATTTGATAACTTGGATATCTTGAAATGCAACTTTCCCATTTAATCTATCTTATTTCTTGAAATTTTTTATTTTGAGTTTCTTTTGTTGCGATGAAACTCGAATTATTCTCCCTTTTGACTAGGACATCACTCTGATTTGGCTATATTTCTTTTTTTTTATTTATCTTATTTAAACATTTGCAATTGTTTTGTTAATATTAAAGTAGTGAATTATTATAGCTTCCTTTTTAATTTATTAATTGTATGTATTTTTAAATGTTGTATTATTTAGAGTAAATAAAAGTTATTTATTTCACATCAATGCACTCTATGTAATTAAATATTCCTTTTTATAATTTTAAATATTTTATTTTCTATTTTTTTGTAATATTCTATGGGACGTATTTATTCTACATAATTTAATGATCGATTTTGTTACACCTAATCTTTCGAGCATTTGGTTATATTATTGTGTAATTCTAAATCTCTATTTCTGTAACCTTAACATTGACCTAATTTGGATGTATTATAATTCTTTATCTTATATTATTTCAACTTTAACATAAGCTTACTTTATATAAAAATAATAATTTATTTTTATTCTTATAATTTTCAATTCATAATTGTGTTTTAATTTTAAATATTGTTTGATGGAGACATAAAGACAACATCGTACTCATGTCGATGAGCTCTATCCAATGAAATATTCATTTATTTTTTTAGTATTTTTATTTCTGGAGTTTTTGTAAGCTTTCGAGGTGTTTTGAATAATGTTTTTCAACAATTAATGATGTTACAAATGAACTCTTTAGTATCTTAGAAAGAAACCTTTTTATATAATTTGACATATTTATTTAAATTTTTATTTTTGATTCCTTTATATTACTTTATAACATTAAATTTCTTTTATATAAATATTTTATTTGACTTGACGATGTTATATGACTTCAATTTATCTCATTTCTTCTTTAATATACATTTACTTATTAAAAAGTACTAATTTCTACTTATTAAATCTTAATTATTATGGTAATTCACAATATTTTCAATTGAGGCCTAATAGAAACAAAACAAATGGCATTGGACTCATCTCGATTTGCTTCATTAAATTGCATATTCAATTTGTTTTTTGAAATATTTTGTTTTCTTGTTTGTCTGAGTTTTATAAGTTTTTTATTGGAACCTTTTGTGAAAATCAAAGATGTCACACTTGACCTCCTTTGTATCTTAGAACACAAATTTCACATAAATTTTTTTTAGCTTCATAAGACTTCTCAATTTGAATTTGTTATATAACTACAAATTTTTTTTCTTTTATCCAAAGAAATTTATATTACATTAAATTAATTATATTTTTTGCTTTAGTTTATATTATTTACATTTTATTATATCTTTACATGAAATTAAATTAATAAATTTATTTTTTTTATGCTTCTTTACAATGCTAATTGAGAAGAGTTACAATCGAGGAGCGATCGAGAGAAAACAATCATCTTTGTGGATGCTTTGGATAACTTAATCAAATTAAATTATTTTTTTATTATTTTTAAATATTTTTATAATAGCTTATTTTAAGTTACATTTTTGTTAGTACTAATCTAATGATTGAGGATATTACACAAAATCTCTAAAATATTTTGTATGACCACTTTTTATATTAATTTTTTTTCATTTTATGAATTTTTTAATGTTTTATTCGGTGACATTTCTTTGGAACTTAAATTCTTCTCTTGTGTGACTTCAATATGGATTTGATTTGTTTATATTATAATTTCTTGAAATTATCTCTTTTTCAACTTTAAGAAATATGTATATAAACATATACTTTATTTTAAAGTAGTAATTTATCATTAATGAAGGCAAAATAAAAAAGTCATTAGACTTGTGTAGACAATATTTAAAAGTTTTATTTTTTTTAGGATTTTGTCTTGCTTTGCAAGACTTTTTAGTTAATACCTTATTTAACAATAGAGGATATTACACTTGATCTCTTTAGAAAATTATAATGTAACTTTTCATTACAAATTTAAGATTTCCTCTATAGTTCCGCTTAGATATGGTTTTATTACTATGTAACTTTGAATATCCACCTATTTAACTTTGACATTATTATTGTTTGGTTTTTCCACTTTATTTCAATTTATATTTTCTATTTTTTATATTTAATTACTTCATATTAAAATAAAAATAATTATTATTTTTTCTTATTTAGCTTTATAATTTTCAACACTTGAAATCTCAATTTGATTAAGATAAAGCAGAACTAGACTCACCTTTATGAGAATTTTTTTGAACTAAATATTCTCTTGTAATATATATTACACTTAATTTTATTAGTAATAGTAATATAAATTTTCTATTGTTATTACCTTATTTTCTCAAATATTTTGCATTGAATTTATTTTATTACTACGTAAATCTGAATGTTCAATCGTGTGACCATCATAATACTTTTATTAGTTTTTATTATAGTGCTTCGAAATATGTCATTTTAGCATTAATATATTTACTTAAAATTAAAATAATATGTCATTATTATTTTTTATTATTTAGTCATATAATTATTACATATTCCAAACAAGGGTCTGATAGAGAAGAAATAAATGTCATTAGGCTCTCCTCAATGAGGTTTGTCCAACAAAATATTTTTTTGTATATTATAAATGTTTTATATTCGACAGTATTTAAACATTTTATAAAGTATTTTTTAGAACTATCTAAATTATCTTTTGAGGATGTTATGCTTGAGCTCTTGAATATGTTGTAATACTTTTTTCTTTTCTCATTCAAATTGTCACATTCATTAAAATTATTTTCTTTGATATGGTTAGATTATATTATTTCAATTTATCTCATTTTATTTATGATATTTAATTACATAACACTAAAAGATATTTAATATTTTTATAAGTATTTTTAATTTTTAATTTATTAAATTCTAGACAAGGTAAAATCGAGAAGCACCAAATGTCATTGGACTCGATATGAAGAGCTTTAGTAAATTATTTTTTTATTTTTGTCACTTTTAAATATTTTGAATTTTTAGGGGTTTCGAGATGCTTAATAAGATTTTCTATATTTATAAATATTTTGTTGTTCAAGTGTGTTTCACCCAATCTCCACAATTCTTGGAGAGGATCTTTGAAATACAACTTAACTAATTTATTAAAAGCTTTCACTTTTTTTTAGTTTTATTACAAATAAAGTCTAATTATCCTTAAGTTTTTTCCTTTATATTACTTTATTTCATTTATAGAACATTACTTTAATTTAACTAATTACTACTTTAGTATATAGTTATTCAATAGTTAAATTGTAATTTATTATTATTTATGTTTAATTACTTTGATAATTTTTTTATTTCTAAGTGAGGTCCACTATAGAACAAATAGATCTCATTAGACAAATCCTGACTAGCTCTATTTAATTAATTATTAATTCTTCTAAGTTTAAAATATTCTATTTTTATAATTTTGGCATATTTTATGAGACAATTTGATTAATACCTAATTTCATGATAGAGAGTATTACGTAAACCTCTTAGAATCTTTTAACACAACATTCTGATATAATTAATGTAATTTCATAAATAATTTTCTTTGATTTTGATATTTTACCATCTAACTATAAATCATCCTATATGACTTTTATGTCTCTTCAATTTTTTATAATCAAATTTTGAAATTTACCCAATCTTGACTTTATTATATATTTGCTTAACATTAAAATAATAATGAATTATTGCTTATGTTAACTTTTTTAATAAATCATAATAATTCTCTATAATTCCAAATGATGACACATAGAGAGAAAACAAAAGTCATACTTATCTGAAAGACCTCTATATATTTAAATAATCATTTTTATGTTTTCAAATATGTTATATTTTAGAGTTTTGGTATGTTATATAAGATATTTTTATTGAATCTAATTTTATGATCAATGATGCTAAGATTAAACTTCTTAGATTTTTCAATAGAACTTTTGGTAAAATTTATCATATTTCATCAAATTATTTGCTTTAATTTGATTATATAATTTTGCAAGTCTAATTCTCCTCTTGTGTGATCTTTATATTACTTTGATTGGGCTATATTTCATTGCTTCAAATTATCTCACTTTAGTTTTAATATATATTTACTTATTATTAAATTAAATATATATTATATTTTATGTTTTATTTTTTATTAATTTTTTTCTTTTTGGTATAGGTAGTTGATGTCTGATTAAGACAAAAGAAATGCCATTGGTCTAGATAATCTTTATAAAATAAATATTTATTTTTTTTCTACATATTTTGGTAGAGTTTTTTGAAAATTTTGAGAAATGTTTTTGGTTGAACTTTTTTTTATCAAGAATTTCACTTTTGACCTCTTTTGATGTCATGAAATGTGAATCTCAAATGTTGAATATTTTCTTTTATTTAGTTATATTATTAAGAAACTTTATTTCTCTTCTAGCGTGGCCCAATAGTTTACATTGATTAGTTTATATTACAATGCCTTAATTTTTCTTATTGTAGCTTTAATATATATTTAATTAACATTGAAATAGTATTTAGTTATTATTTATGTTTATATACTTGGATAATTCATAATTATTCTTGTTGAAGCTTATTAATGATGAAACAAATGTGATTGAACTCCTCTCAATTTATAATATCAATTTTAATATTTATTTTTTTATTTTTAAATCATTTATTTCTTAGGGTTTTAGTATGTTTTGCGTGATATTTCAATTCCTTCCAAATTTTTTTTTTGATATTCAATTCCTTCCAAATTTTGATGTCCAAGGAATCATTCAATATCATTATTATGTTAAAATGCAAGTTTGCTATGTAATAAGTCTCATTTCTTTAAATATTTTAAGTTTGTTTCATTATATTACTCACTTTGAATCTCAACTAGTATGACCTTTACATCTTTTTTATTTTTTAGTATTTAATTACTTAAAATAATCTAATTTATACTTTATAGATATTTATGTAATATTAATATAATAATTAATAATTTTTTGCGTTTAATTACTTTAGTTACTTTCCATAATTTTGAAGCCAAATTAATAAAAAAGAAACAAATATCACTTCACTTGTCTTAAAGCATTTTACCTAGTTAAATAATCATTTTAAGGTTTTCATATATTTAACTTTTTAAAGCTCTAGAATACTTCATGAGACATTTTGATGTAAACATAATTTGATAATTGAGCATGTTAGTGTCGATCACCTTTGTATCTTGTAATATAATTTTGATATATAATTTTTTAAATTTTTTCAAATTTTTTTGTTTCATTTGGTTAAATTATTATGTAACTCCAAACCGTATCTCATACAATTTTTACATTAGATTGATTTGGTTATATTACATTTCTTGAATATGTATCATATAGGTTTAATATATAATTATTTAATATAAAAAAAATAATTTATTATTATTTGTTATTATTTACTTTAAGAATTTGTGGTAATTTCAAATGATGTTGCATTGAGACAAAACGAAGGTCGCTAAATATTTCTTGAAAAGCTCTATTAAATAAAATTTTAATATATATTTTTAAAGGATATTTTAAGTTTTTTAAGTTTTTTGAGACATTTCAAAGATGTTACACTTGAACTACTTAGTACCTTAGAATGCAATGTTTTCATATAATTAATCTAATTCTTCAAATTGTTTAGTTTGATTTCATTGCATTTTTTTGGAACACTTAACCTCCTCTTGTGTGGCCTTTAGAATGATTTGATTTGGTAATGTACCTTACTTAAACATATCAAGTTGATTCTTAATTAAATGTTAACTTAATAATAAAAAGATATTTTCTTTATTTAAGCTCATTTATTTTTATAATTCATATTAGTTGTAAATAAAGTCTAATTGTGATGCAATGAATGTTGTTAGACTCACTTAGAGATGTCTATTTAAATAATAATTTTAATATTTTGGAAATTTTTATTTTCTTTAATTTATTGCTTGCTTCAAAATGCATTTTTAAATATACATAATTTGATGGTTGATTATGTTGCACTTGATTTATTTATATTGTTCGAATGCATCTTTGCTATAGAATTTATCTCATTTCTTGAAATATTTTGCTTGAATTTGATTATTTCATTATGTCACTCTAAATCTTCTCTTGTTTGGCTTTTATATTTTTTTAATTTAGTTATATTATATCACAATAATTTATTTTATTTCAACTATAATATTTGTTTACATTTTATTGCTTTGATTTGTTTTCAAAATAGTGCTTCAATTTAATGGATTGCTAGTTTAAAATATATTTTTAACATTAAAATAATATTTTATATTATTTATGTTTAATTATTTTGGTAATTCAGAAATTTACAAATGATACCTTTTAATATAGATCAAATATTATCGAACTCATTCTTACTAGCTCTATCTAATCAAATGTTATTTTTTAAAAGTTTAAAACATTTTAGTTTTTAATGTTTTGGTAAGCTTTATGAGAAATTTTTAATTATACCTAATTTGAGTAATGAGGATGTTACATTCAATTTCCATAGTATCTTAGAATGCAATCTTCTGTGTAAAATAATATTTTCAAAGTTTTTTTTCATTTAGTTACATCATTATATAACTCTAAATCTCCTCTCATGTGACTTTCATGTCATTTCAATTTCGTGTGATTTTCATGTCATTTTAATTTGATTATATTACTTGCTTAAATTTATCTAATTTCAACTTTAAAATCTCCTCTCAAGTTACCTTCATATCACTTTACTTTTATTATATCGCATTGCTTAATTTGATCTAATTTAAACTTTAATATAAATTTACATATAATTATAATTATTTAATTACGATAATTATTCATACTAACTCTCTATAACTCCTAATAAGGAGTAATCGAGAAAAAAATAAATGTCATTATATTTGTTTCAAAGAACTATATACAATTAATTTTTTTATGTTTTTAAATATTTTATTTTCTAATGTTTTGAAATGCATTACGAGATATTTTAATTGAACCTAATTTGAAGATAAAGGATGAACACTCAATCTCCTAAGATTTAAGAACACCATTTTCTTATAAAATTTATCTTACTTCTTTAAATTATTTGTTTTCATTTATTTATATTTATATCTAGCCCTGATTCTCATCTCGCGTGATGATTATAATTCCTTGTTGTTTTTATATTACATTGCTTCAATTTATCTCAAATGAGTTTCAATATATATTTACATAATGTCAAAGTAGCTATTCATTAAATCTTTTGTTTAAATATATTGTGAATTTTTAATATTCAAATTTGAAGGTTGATTAAGGCCAAAAAAACATCGATAGACTAGTCTTAATAAGCTCTATTAAATCCTATATTCATTTTTTATTTCTAGGTATCTTATCTTTTAGAGTTTTTAAATTTTTTGAGAAAATTTTCAATTTGAACCTATTTAATGATTAATGATGTTACACTCAATCTGCATGATCTCTTGTTATACAATTTTTCTATGCAATTTATCACAATTGTTAAAAAATTTCCCTTTAATTTAGTCATATTATTTTGAAACTTTTCTTTTCCTTCGTGACCCATTAGTTTAAATTGATTTGCTTATGTTACCTTAAGTCAATTTCTCTAATTTTAGGTTTAATATATGTTTATCTAACACTGACCTAATAATTTATTATATTTTTATGTTTATATACCTGATTAATTGATTGTTATTCTAAATAAGGTTCATTACAGATGGAACAAAAACCATTAAACTTGTCTTGACTTGTTATATTAAATTAAATACTCATTTTTATATCATTAAACCTTTTTTTAAAGATTTTGGTATGTTTTGTGAGGTTGTTTGATTCATGTCTAATTTCATGATCAAGAAAGTTGCTTTCAAACTCTATAGTACCTTAGAATGCAAGTTTTTTTTATTAATTTATCTTATTTCTTAAAATATATTTTTTTGACTTTGTCATATTACTATGTAAATTTGAATCTCAACTTGTCTAAGCTTTGCATAGCTTTAATTTTTCAATATTTCCCTTCTTTAATAAATATTATTTCAACTTTAGATATATTTATATAATATTTAAATAATAATTTATTATTATCTATATTTAATTATATTACAAATTTATCATAATTTTGGAGCACCACTAATTGAAATGAATTAAGTGCCATTTTACTTTTCTTAAAGCAAACTATCAACTTAAATATTCATTTTTAGGTTTTGGTATGTTTTTCTTTTCAATGTTTTTGCGTGCTCTACAAGATTTATTTATACAAAATTTTTTGACAATCAATGATGAACTCTCGATCATCTTAGCGTGTAACTTTTTAGCATAATTTATCTTTTTTTTTTCAGATATTTTTCTTTGATTTACCTATATAACTATGTAACTCTATGTCTCCTCTTATGTGACCTTTACATATGTTTGACATGCCTATAATACATTACATAAATATATCTTATGTTATGTTTAATATTTACTTATCTAGGAGGAAATTAATAATTTATTATTACATATGCTTATTTTTTTGAGAGTTTACAAATATTCCAAATGATGTCTAATTGAGACAAAATAAAGGATGTTAAACAAGTCTAAAGAGTTCTACAAAATAAAATTTTAATTTTATATTTTTTAGAAAATAATAGAAAGTTATTGGCATAATTTATAAGGCATTTGGATTTATAATTTATTTGATGTTTGAAAATGTTGCACCCAATCTACTCAATATGTTGAAGTACAACTTTTTACATACAATTTATCTTATGTTTTAAATTTTTCATTTCAATTTGGTTACATTAATATAGAACACTTATTCTTCTCTCATGTGGCCTTTAGATTGATTTGATTTAGTAACATTATGTTGCTTACATTTATCTAATTTCCTTTTAAATATATGTTAATTTGATATTTAAAAAATAATTTATTATGATTTAAGTTTATTTTATTTGATAAACATAAAAATTCTAAACAATGATTGATCATGACGAAATGAATGTTATTGGAGTCATATCTTCTTCTTCTTGTACTACTTTTTCTTCATCATTTTCATTTTTTTCCATTTCTTCTTGTTGTTCTTTTGCTTCTTCAATATCATCATCATCTTCTTGTTCTTCATCATCATTTTCTACTACTTTTACTTCTTCTTCATCAACTACCTTTTCTTCTTCTTGTACTTCTTCTTTTCATATCAGTCTTCTCTTCATTATTAATTCTTATTCATTTCTTATTCTTCTTTATCGCAATACAAAATTCAACAAAAAAGGAGTTAAATTATTTAAATATTAATTTTTAATTAATTCTAAATATTTATTTTTTGGAACAAGATAAGTTTTATCAGATATTTTTATTTGTACCTAATTTGAACATCAGCTATGTTGTATTATCTCTATAGAATTGTTGAATGCATCCTTTCCATACAATTAATCACACTTTTATAATTTTTTAGCAATGTTTGTGTTAATTATTATGTCACTCTAAATCTCTACTTTTGTGATATTTGTATTGCTATGATTTAGTTATATTATATTCACATACTTCCATCATTTTAATTTTAATATTCATTTTCATCATATTAAAACATTAATATGTCATTATTTATGCTTACTTTATTTTTTAACTCGTAGTATATTCCAAGTATGTGTGAAAGAGACGAAATAAGATTTGACAAACTTGTGTCAATGTGCTCTATCTAATTAAATATTTAATGATATATTTTTTAAAAACAATTTCAAAGGTTTCTCATTATTAATGACAAATTTTCATTTGTACTTGATATGATGATTAAAGTTGAAACACTTGATCTCCATAATATCTTTGAATGTAACTTTTTTATGTAATTTAATTAATTTAATTAATTTAATCAAGTTTTCACTTTCATTTAGTTATAATGAAATCAAACTCTATTTCTTCAATCATGTGACCATTACATTGACTTTGTTTTGTTACAATACATTAATTTAGTTAATGTCATTTCAACTTTATTACATATTTACCTAATATTATAATAATAATTTTTTTATTATTTTGGGTTATTTAAGTTCTTTAATTTGTGATACTTTCTAAAGAGGAATAATTGAGATGAAACAAACATTGTATGACTCAAACAAGTGTGCTTGGTCTAATTAAATGTTCATTTTTATATTCTCAGGTTAATTTTTAAAAGTTTACACAATTTATGAGGCATTGAATTTGTACATTATTTAATGGTAAAAATGTTAAACTTGATGCCATTAGTATCTTTGAATGCAGCTTTTCTAAAAAAACAAATCTCAGTTCTATAATATTTTTTGATTTGATTTAATTATATTACTAAACAACTCTAAATATCATTTAGTCTAATACAGACATTACATTTATTTTCTTACATTAAATTTCTAAAAGTTATGTCATGTCAACAACAATATAGCTTTTTTAATAATAAAACAATAGTTTAGTATTTTTATCTCTGTTTATTTTTATTATCCAAATATGTTATAGAGACATATCTTAATTAATTATTCATTATTAAATTTAAGACAATTTTATTTCCATGATCTTAACTCTCTTTATGAAACATTTCCATTTGTATTAGTTTTGATAATTCAAAACATTATGATCTCCATAGCATCTTGGAGTTTAGCTATCTCATATAATTTGTATCATTTTTTAAATTTTTTAAACTAATTTAATTATGTTATTATGGTACACAAATTCTCCTCTTCGATGACCTTTACGGTTTTTTCTTACATTTTATTTCTTCGATTAATCTCATTTGACATAATATATATATTTATATATGTTTTTTAATTTTTTTAAATATTTTTTTAAGTTTTAAATTTTGGCTAATTATTTTTGTAATTTATGAAAATTCCAAACAATTTGTTACAAAAGAAAGGAACAATTTATTATTATTTATGTTTTCAAATTTGGTAAATTGTTGTAATTCCAAACAAGGTTCGATAAAGAAAAAAATGAATATTGTTCGACTCATCTCAATGAGTTTTATCAAATAAAATATTTATTTTAGATATTTTTAAATTGTTTATTTTTATAAGATTTGCATTCTTTACAAGATATTTTTAATTGAGCATAGTTGTTGATCAGGTATGTTATACTTTATTCAAAGTTTTTCCTATTATTTGATTAATTTACTAAGTACCAAGAAATCTTCTCTAGTTTTACTTTTACATTAAGAATTCATAATAATTGAAAGACATTTTTTATTGAGGTGAAATAAACATCTTTAGACTTATCTCAAGAGCTCTATCTAATAAAACATTAAGTTCAATATAATAAAATTATTATTTAATATATTTTTTCCATGTTTTATAACATACATAGAACATTAATTAGGAATTAAACTTTTTCATGCAGTTTATCTCCTTTCATCAAATTCTTCACATTGATTCAGTTACAATACAATGTAACAGAAAGTCCTTTCTTATGGTACCGTTACATGACTTTGATTTTGTTTTATTATATTGATTTAAGTTTTCTAATTTTTTAATTCATAATATATTTATCAAATATGGAAATAATAATTTATTATTATCTATGCTTGTTGGGTTTGGTAATGAGTATTAATTCCGAATAGGATTTGATCTAGATGAAAGTAACATAATTCAACACATGTTAATGATCTTTATCAAATTAAATGTTCTTATTTAGTTTTCTAAATATTTTTTTTGTAATAATTATTTTGAAGCTTTAGACACACTTTATTCATAGTTAATCTTTTGTTCAAAGATGTCACATGGGCTCCCGTTGTCTTGGTTGCAATATAGCTGTACAAGTTTTTTTTCAGGTTTTTTTACCTAATTTAGTTATATTACTTTAAAAATGTAATCCAAATTTTATATTACATTTCATTTCTTGAATTTATTTTCTTATAGATTTTTATACATTTATTTAATATTAAAATATTAATATGCTATTATTTATGTATATTTATTTACATAATTCATAGTAATTTGAAATGGGGTCAAAAAGAGATGAAATAAACATTGTTGGACTTATCTCGATGAATTGCATTGGATTAAATATTAAAAAATTATATTTCTAAATAATTTATTTTATTAGTTTTTCACATGATTTATGAGACTTTTTTAATTAATGCTTCCTTTTATGATTAATTATGCCACACTTGATCTCCATAGTATTTAACAATGTGATTTTTTCATGAAATTTATCTCATTTATTGAAATATTTTACTTTAATTCCTTTATATTATTATGTAACTCTAAATCTCTTATATTATGAGCATTAAAACACTTTGTATTAGGTATATTAAATTCCTTCAATTTATCTCATTTCAACTTTAATATATATTTACTATTATAATTCATAGGAATTAAAAAAAAAGTCGTTTAGAGATAAAACAAAAATTGTTGGACTCGTCCCAACTAACTTAATCAAGTTATATATCTATTTGAAATTTTTATATATATTATTTTCAAGGGATTATACATGCTTTATGAATATTTTGATTCATAACTAATTTGATTATGAAAGATGTTATTCTTTATCTTTTTAGCATCTTAGAATGGAACTTTCTCAAAAAATTGATCTTATTTCTTCAAGAGTTTTACTATCATTTAGTTATACTACTATGTAAATCAAAAAAAATTTATTATAACTTTGAAATGACTTTATTTTGATTATGTTATATCCCTTTAGTTTATCTCATTTGAGCTTTAAGATTTTTTTATTTATTTTTAAAATAATCATTTACTATTATTTCTTCCTTTGAATTTTGCAATTCATAGTAATTCTAAGTCAACTCTAATTGAGAACAAAGAAATGCCATTGCACTTAATAAGATGATCTTTATCTAATTATATATCTATATCTATAACTTTAAATATTTTATTTTCTAGTATTTAGATATGTTTTATTCAACGTTAGATTCATAGCTAATTTGACGGTTGAGGATGTTACACCCACTGTCCACACTATCATAGAATGCTACTTTCCTATAAAAATTATCTTATTTCTTCGACTTTTTCATTTTGAATTTGTTATATTACTAGGTCATTCTAAATCTTATCAATGTGACCTTTTCATTACTTTCGTTTTGTCATATTAAATTTCTTAAAATTTTTCTAACATCAACGTTGATATTTCTTGACTTAAAATTAAAATAAATATTTACTTTATTTACCCTTATTTACAATTTTACTATAGTAATTAAAAAAATTGGATCAATTGAGAGAAAATAAATGTCATTTTATTCACACATACAACCTCTATACTGTTAAACATTAATTTACTAAATTTTAATGTTTCATTAATTATGACTTTGGCATGCTTTACTAGTAATTTTTTATTCATAAATTATTTGATGATTGAGGATATCACACTTATTTATTTTAGTATCATCTAATGCCATAGTTTTTTATAATTTTTCTCATTTTTTAAAAGTTTTTTAAGATTTTGTTATATTACTACGAAACATTAATTCTTTTGTCATGTCACCTTTACATCACTTCAATTTTATTTTTGTACATTGTTTCGATTTGACTCATTTTATATTTTATATCTTTTTAATTTATATAAAAAATTTACAATTTATTTTTATTTCTAGTTGTTATCATTGGTAATTCATAGTAATTCTACATGAGGTCTAATCGATAGAAGGTAGGCATCATTGGACATGCCTCAACAAGCTTTATCAAATTAAATATTTATTTCTCTATTATAAAATATTTTTATTTTAAGGTATTGACATGGTTTGAGATATTTTGATTTTTATCATAATTGAAGATGAAGGAATCTACTATTGATCTCTACTGTACCTTAGAATTTTACTTTTCCATCTAGCTTACTTAATATCTTCAAGTTTTTGCTTTGATTTAATTATATTACTAATAAGAAGCTGTACTTCTCTCCTTATGTGTCCTTTGAATCTCTTTGATTTATTGATATTACATTGTTTAAATTGATTTCATTCTATCTTCAATTTTTTTAATTAAAATAAAAATTTATTTTATTTTATATTATTCAACTTGTTAATTAATAATAATTCAAAAAAAGGTCTACTAAGGATTAAATAATTTTCATCAAACTCCTCTCAACATGCAATTTTCAATTTAATATATATTTTTATGTTTTTATATATTCTTTTATGGCTTTCGCATGCTTTTTGAGAAATTTTGATTACACCTTATTTGATGACAAAGGATGACACACTTTGCCACTATAGCATCTTGGAATGCAACTTTCCAATGTAATTTATCTGATTTCTTCACAGTTTGGCTTTAACTTTGTTACATTATTATGTTACTCTAAACATACAATCTTTTGACCCTTACATGGCATGACTTGGTTAAAATGCATTGGTCAAATTTATTCTATTTTAGTTATTATATATATATATATATATATATATATATATTCTTAACATTAATATATTAGTTTATTTCAATTTATCTTTATTTACTTTAATAATTTATAGTAATATTAAAATATGTTTAAATAAAATAAAATAAATAATGTTTTAGTTGTCTCACAAGCTCTGTCCTCTTAAACACTACTTTACATTTTTAATTATTAAATTTCTAGAATTTTATTTATCAACCATTTTGATTCATTCTTTTTCGATGATCGAGACTGTTATACTTAAACTCCTTAGTATCATAGAATGCAACTAACATAATTTATCTTATTTTTTTTTATTTTTTTTATGTGATTTGTTTATATTGCAAAGAAACAATTATTCTAATCTAATGTGACCTTTACATTGGTTTGGTTACATTACATTACCAAAATTTTTCCTCATTAATTTTTAGTTAATAGTAAATTATAATATATTATTATTATTTTTAAATTTGTAATTTAAATTAACATTAATTACAAATGGTTTTCATTGAGGATTAAACAAATGTCATTAGACTACACTAGATAAGCTCTATTTAATTTAAAATTTAATTTCATGTTTTATTAATATTTATTTTCTATGATGTTACCACGCTTCATTATACTAATTTATTCATAATAATTTGAAAGACAATGATGATACATTTGATCTTCGTAGGATCATAGAATGCAATATTCCTATATAATTTATCTTAATTATTTAAACTTTTTCTATTATTTTTTTTTATTATTAACACAATTTAATTCTCCTAAAATGTGTCCTTTATTTAGTTTTGATTTTATTATGTTAACAATTTCTGTCATTTTCGTTTTAATATAGATTGTTTTGATAATAAAATAATAACTTATTATGATTTAAAAGTAATTTGTAATGTTAATTAATATAAATTATGAGCAGTGTCTAATCATGATGAAAATGACATTATTGTACTCTTCTCGATGATTTTTATCCTATAAATGTTTATAATTATATTTTTCAAAATTTCATTTATGTATATTTGACAAATTTTGAAAGAAATATTGATTCTCATCAAATTTGATAATCAAGAAATTTAGACTTAACCTCCTTGCATGTTTGAAAGCAAATTTCCTACACAATTCATCTATGTTTTTTAAATTGTCTTTCTTTCATTTCTTTATATTAATATGAAATAGAACTTATACTCCCTTGTGACCTTTATATCGCTTTGATTAGGTAATAATATATTTCTTAAATTTCTCTGAATTCAACATTATTTCATATTAATTCAATATTAAAATAATAATTTCTTTATGTTTATGGTTATTTAATATGGTAATTCACAATAGTTCCAAACAATGCCAAATCAAGACAAACAAATGCTTTTATATGAACATCATCAAGCTATATCATATTAAAATTTTTTTTTTTTTTAATATTTTAATATTAAGATATTGGTATGTTTTATTAAATATTTCAATTTTTAGTTTATTTGATGATAGAGGATATAACACTCAATTTTCTTAGTATCTTGTGTGGTAACTTTCTTGAACTATTTATCTCACATCTTTGATTTTTTTTCTTTGATTTTGTTATACTATCATATAACTCTTAATCTAGTTTTATATGATGTTACCATTGATTTGAATTGTATAAATTACATTGCTTATTTTTTCTTATTTTAACTTTAATAAATATTTATTAAATAATAAAATAATAATTTTTTTATTTCTTATGCTTATTTAATTTCTTAATTGATATTAATTTTAAGTAAGGTATAATTCTTCCAACTAAATGTCATTACACTTGTCTCAATGATCTTTATAAAAATAAATATCATTTCTTATTTTAAATTGTATTTTTTTAATGTTTGACATTTTTTATAAAATAATTTATTTCAACTAGATCTAACAGTCAAATATCTTATACAATATTTATTTAGTACATTCGAGTGTTTCTTTCAAGAACAACTTATCTCGTCTAGTGATGCTCTATCCAATTAAGCATTCATTATTAAATTCTTTAACATTTTTTAAAGGTTTTGCCATAGTTTATGCCACATTTTGATTCATATGTAATTTTAATATTCAGGATGTCTATCTTGATCTCCTTAGTATCATCTAATGAATATTTCCCATTTAATTTGTCTTATATTATTCAACTTTTTTTCATTAATTTTGTTATGGAATTTTGAAACTCTAAATCACATCCTATATCACCTTTACATTGTTTTCATTTAGTTATATTATATTGATTAATTTATTCTTCTTGTCTTTCATATTTTTAATTAAATTTAGAATAACAATTTTTTTTATTTATGCATTTTTATAAAACTTTTTTATTTATGCATTTTTATAAAACTATGTAATTATTTCAAATGAGGACTAACAAAGATGAAATAAAATATTGTTGAACTCATCTTGATGATCTCTATTAATTTAATATTAATTTTTATATCTTTGAAGATTGTATTATCTAGGTTCTTATGATGCATAATGGATCTTTTCAAATTATACTTGGCTTGATAATCGATGATGTTATACTTCATCTAAATATTCTCCATTACAATTCATCATTTTTCTTCAAAATTTTTAGTTTTGATGTGGATTTATTACTATAAAACCTAATTCTACACTCATATGACACATACATCACTTTTATTTGATTATATTGCATTATTTCAATTTATCTCACTTCAGATTTATTATATATTTAATTAATATTAAAATAATAATTTATGTTTTTATTAGATTTGGTAATTTGTCGTAATTTTTATCATGGTCTTACTAACACAAAACAAACATCGTTAGACTGATCTCGACGAGCTCCACCTTTGTAAATATTAATTTATATATTTATATATTTTATTTTGTGATTCTTATGAAAGCCTTATGAAGTGCTTCATTTTGCACCTAATTTAATGTTCTAAAATGTTACATAGGATTTTCTTGCTACCTTGGATTATATTTTTTTTCTATATAATTTAACTCATTTTTTGAACATTTTCGCATTGATTTTGTTATAGTTATAGAAAACTATAATTATCATTTCTTATTATAGTTACATGCCAATGATTTCCTTACATTACCTCATTTTGATTTAAATATATCTCAATTTAACAAAAGTTTTGCCTAATATTAAAATAATTTTTATGTTTAATTATATTAGTAATTCACAATAATTCCAAATGACTTCTGAGTAAGATGAAACAAACATTGTTTACTTGTCTTGACGAGTTTTGTCCTAGTAAATATTAGTTTTAAATTTCAAAATATTTTAATTTTTTTTTGTTTTGGCACTTTTACGAGGCTTTATTATTTGTGCCCCATTTCTTGGACAATGATGTTCGACTCGATCTCTCTGGTTCTTGGAATGTGAGTTAAAGTAACTTTATAAAACATGAAAAAATCTTAGAAAAATAACTAATAGAAATAATAATATATAATTTTTAATTATAGAGAGCATGTCAACAGGGTTGAATGATATCTATTTTGTGGTCATTAGATCTAATTTAGAATTAAAAAAAATCTCAAAAGCAAATAACTATAAAAAATAATAAATTTTTATTTATAGGTACAATAATGCTGTACCAAAGTTGAGATAGGATAATTTGAATTAATGTAATATAAATCAAATAGGGCAATACAAAGGTAATATTAGAGTGAGTTTATGTTTCTTTGCAATATAACCAAATCAATACAAAAAAATTTAAATTGAGCCAAATTTTATAGGAAAATCATACTTTAATAAAGATATCAAGGGTAACGTCAATAATTAACAAATCATGAATGAACCAAAATTGCTAATAAGGAGTGCCAAACCATAGAAAATTAATAGTTAGAAATATAAACATAAATGTTATATTTAATAGAGAGGATTTAGATGGGTCAAATGATGTTTGTTTCCTATTAGTTGAACCTTGTATGAAATAGAAGAGAAAGATCTTCAAAGAGAAGAATTACAGGTACAAAGTAACATAACAAATTCAAAGCGAAGCATTTTGTGGAACTAGATAACTTATATTAGAGAGGTTTATTTAGAGTTACTAAGAAGGTCAAGTAAAATGATCGTGATCATCATATCAAAAATTACTAAAAACATCTCATAAATCATACCAAAATATTTGAAAATTTTAAAAATAGCAAAATAAATATTTTATTGTCTATAGGTCATTGTGATGGATGCAACAGTATTTGTTTCATCTAAATTTGACCTCATTTGATATTTTTACAAATTACTAAAATAAATAAGCTCTAATATTAAAAAAATGATAATTTAGAAATTTGATAAACATGTATTAAAGCCTAAGTAAGATAACTCAAATAAATTTAATATAAAGAAATAAAAGTTATGTAAATGTTTAATGACAAGAGATTTTTTTAATAACCTTGAAATATAACCAAATTAAAGTGAAGTAGTTGCTAAAATAACAACTTGTACGTGAAACTTACACTCCAAGATATTTTGGAGATCTAGTGTAACATCCTCTATAGTCAAACTATGTATGAATAGAAATGTCTAGAAAACATAGTTAGAACTACAAAAATATATTATATATTGATATTAAATTGTATAACTTATTGTATAAATCTCATTGAGACATGCCCAGTGAGGTCTCTTTTATTTTGACTATACCAAATTTATTATAACTATAAAATATGAATGTAGATAAGCATAAATAATAATAAATTGTTTTGTTAATATTATGTATATATATAATAAATTTAAAGTAAAATAAATTGAAGTAAGGCATTATAACAAAAACAAAGTGATGTAAAGGCCAATGAGAAAAGATTAGACCTACATATTTATTTAACAAAGTAAAAGAAAAAAAATTGAAAAAAATGATATAAATTGTTTTACAAAATTAAATTCAAGGAATATACGAAGATCAAGTAAAATATGATTATCAAATATTGTGTAGATCAAAATATCTTGTAAAGTATGCCAAAGCTTTTGAAAACAATATTTAAAGTATAAAAAATGAATATTTAATTAGATAATGCCCATCAAGAGGAGTATAATGAGGTTAATGTGATCTCGATCAATAGTAATTCAGAATGACCCCAAATTCTATTGTATAATTGCTAATAAATTTAAATACTAAGTATACATTAAAAGTTTTAAACAAATAAAATGAAAAAAAATGTGATATAAAAAAATTAAAGTGAAGTAAAGGTCACATAAAAGGCATTTAGAGTTGTATAGTAATATAAGCAAATAACATTGAAAATTTTGAAGAAATAAGATAAATAGAATGAAAACATTATGTTCTCAAATGCTTAGGAGATCAAGTAAAATATCATAAATCATTAAGTCAAGTATGAATCAAAATGTCACATGAAAATTAATAAAATGTTGGAAAACATATTTGAAAATATAAAAATTTACATTTAATTTGATAAATGTCATTTAGATGAGCCCAAAAAGGTTTGCTTCACCTTTATTGTATCTCCCTTTCAATTAATGCATAATGCAAAACCAATTAAGCATAAATAATAATAACTTTTTTTAATGTTTAAGAAACATATATTAAATATTAAATGAGTTAAATTCAAGAAATGTAATATAACAAAATTGTACAAAAGTAACAAGAAAAATATAGAAGATTTATGGATATGTGGTGATGTTGCCAAAAAAAAAAAGTTTTCATGAAATAAATTTTTTATGGAAAAAAATCCGAGCTACTAGGGTGATTTATAGTAAAATCCATTATTATCAAATTAAGTACAAACTGAAATTACATTTATGTATGTTAAACATATAAATAATAAAAATTCTAAAAATTTTTTAAAAAAATATTTAAATGAATATAGCAATCTATTACAGTGTTTTAAATTATTATCAAAATACCAAAGTAGGAAAGTATTCATAACATAAATTGTTATTTAAATATTAATTAAATAAACATGAATATGTTGAAGCTAAAATATGATAACTAAAGTAACATAATATTTCCAAATCAAAGCATTGTACATGTCACACGAGATGTGATTTGAAGTTATCTAGTAATATATCAAAATAAAAACATAAAAGTTAAAATGATAAAAACATTTCGGGAAAATTGCATTCCAAAATAAAATGTGGATTCAATGTAATATCCTCAATTATTATATTAAGTATGAATCAAAATAACTAACAAACACTTCAAAACTAGTACAGGTGAAATTTTTTAAAATAAAAAAATATTACATTGCATAAAGCTCATCTAGACGTGTCAAATGACATTTATTTTATCTCAGTTGAACTTTGTTTGAAATTTCTATGATTTACAAAGTTAAATGGGAATAAATTTCAAAAAATTATTAGTTTGACCAATAAATTAATGTAGATTAATGATGAAATGAGAATAATTGATGAATTGTAATAAAAAATAAATGTCATATATTGGTCACATGAGAAAAGATATTCAGTAGTATATTAAGAACACCAAATCAAAGAATAATTTTGAAAAAATTAGGTGAATTATATGAACAAGATGCATTCACGAATGCTAAAGAGTTCAAGCATGATATCCCAGAACATCAAATAACCTATAAATCTAGTTACATCTTAAAACGTGACTAAATGCTTGAAAATAAAACATCAAAAAAATATAAAAGATTATTTAATTCGATATAGCTTATTAACATCAGGCGAATGATTGGTTTTTTGACTCCATTGGTTCTTATTTTAATTGTTATTAATTATAAAATTTATATGTAATAATAAATTACTATTTTTACGTCACATAAAATTATATCAAAGTAGAAATGATAAAAATTTAAGAAATGCAACATTTCTAATTCTAATAAAAGTAATGCACATATAAAAGGATATATTGATTTAACTATAAAATAACAAAATAAAACCCCAAAAATTGTTAAATTGAGACAACTTGTATCAAAAAGTTACATTCAAATATAAGAAGCTGATCAAGTATATCTTCCTTAATCAACAAATCATATACAAAAAAAAAATACTTTATAATGCTCTCAAAAGGAATACAGAACAAAATATTAATGAAAATGGAATGAATTTTTTGCTAGATTTCGATCAGGTAGATGAGTCCAATATTTTTTAACTAATATGAGTTTGACCTTTTTTAAAAGTACTATTAGTTACTAAAATAAATTGACATAAATAACAATAAATTATTAATGATCATTGAATAAGTACATATGAAAGTTTAAGAGAAGATTTTTGAGTTATATAGAGATATCAAAAGTTCAAAGAAAAATATTACAAAAAATGATATAAATTTAATGTGAATGTAACATGATGAGATACTAGGGATGTCTTACATAGTATCCTTTATCATCAACTAAGAAGTGAATAAAAATTTGTAATAGATTATGTAAAAACTATAAAAAAAATTTAAAAATATAAAAGAGAATATTTAATTAAATAGGTCTATTTAGTTGAGTTAAGTGACAACTGTTTTGTCTCAATTACACGTCGCGTAGAATTACTATAAATTCTCAAAGTAAATAAGATAAATTATAAAAAATTATTATTTTAATAATTATTAAATATACAATAAGCTAAAAATGAGATGAATTGAAGCAACACAATATAAGAAGAACAAAGCAATGCAAAACTCACATAAGAGGAAGTTTAGACTTATAAAATGGTATAAACAAACCAAAGGGAAATATTTCAAGAAAGATATAATGTGTACGAGAATGTTCCAGTAAAAGAAACTATAAAGATCAAGTATAATATCCTCGATTATTTAATATTGGTCAAATCAAAATATCTTAAAAAACATGACAAAACAAAAAAAATTAAAAAGTAAATTACTGAATATTTAATTAGATAATGCTTGTTGAGATATGTTGAATGACATTTGTTTAATCTTGACAATACCTCATTTGGAATTTTTTTGAATTGTCAAAAAATGATGAATTTAATGAATGTAATAACACTAAAAAAAATAATATATAAAAGATTCATGTTATGTTAGCTAGACTTTCTTTGTATCATTTCCAAATCTAAGGAAAGCTTTTGAGGAAATCTGATAAATTATAAGTGAAAGTTCTATTCTAAGATATTGAGGATGTTCAGTGTAACAAACTCTATCATTGTATTAGGGATGCATAGAAATATCTCATAAAGCATAAAAAAATATTAAAAAAAAATATTTAAAAGAAGTGGAATTAATATTTAATAAGATTGGGCTTCTCATAATAAGTCCAATGATTTTCATTTCAACTGAATAAAAGACACTAACAATAGCTGTAAATTACAAAGTAAATAAGTATAAATAATAATAAATTATTATCTTAACAATAAGTAAATATATCAATAAATATATATATTAAAGTATAATTGAGATATTTGGAAGAAATGTAATAAAACTAACTAAAACTGATGTAAAGTTCAAATGGGATGAGATTTAGAGTTATGTAATATGATAACACAATCAAAGTGAAAAATTTCACGAAATTGACTAATTGTGTCGGATAATTACAACCTAAGGTCATAAGGTGATCGAGTATAAAGCATGAAAATATCATCAAAAATAAAATTTTTAAAGTTATGGAAATGAAAACATATTAGGCTAACACTTGTTTAGATGAGTTGAATGACATTTATTTCATCTTTATTGGTCCTCATTTTGAATTAACGTAAATTACAAAAGTAGTATGCAAATATATATAAAATTCTTCATTTAATAATACATAAATATATATTCTAAATGAAATGATATAAATTTAGGCAATATAATATAATAAAATCAAAATTATGTATTGGTCACAAGAGTGTATAACTAGAGTTTCATAATATATTTCCATATCAAAGCAAAAATGTTGAAGTGAGATAAATTATGTGAGAAAATTTTATTGAAAGTTACCACAGTGATCAACTATAATATTCTTTATTGTCAAATCTGGTATAAATTAATATATCTCTCAAAAATACAAGAATATAGAAAATAAAATATTTAAAAATAATATATATATATATATATATATAAAGAATATAAAGAAATTCTTCTATTCTTTCTCTTCATTGAATTCACAATCATAGACAAAATAAACATAGAAAGAAAGGACTTCTATTTGAATCCATCTAAAGTGAACTATAAAAAAATGAAGCAAGAAATAAGGACAATATTTGAATCCATATAATGATGTTCATTTCAATGAACAAAACCTTGCTTGAAAAAACTATAAAACATAAAACTAGATAATTATAAAAAATAATGCATTAATTTTATGATTAATTAAATATATTTAGACATTAAATAAGATAAATTAAAGTATTTTAATATAATAAATTCATAGAAATAAAAGGTCACATGAGAAGAGAATTGTGGTTACATAGTACATTAATAAAAAAAAATGAAAATTTTGAAGAAGTTAAAAAATATTTAAGAAAGAAGAAATCCATAATGGTTAGAGGATCGAGTATCACATCCTTAATAATCAAATTTTTAACAAATTGAAATGCCTTTTAAAGTGGGTAAAAACATTTGAAAGTAAAGTATTTAAAATTATATAAATGTCTATTCAATTGAATTGAGCTCATCAAGATGCATGACACATCATTGGCTTCATTTTGATTAAACTTTAGAATATTACTAATTAAAAAATTAAAAAGCCCAAAATAATATGTTATTTCTTTAAAATAAATATATAACAAAGAAAAATATAATTATTCAAAGAAATGTAGTATAATCAAACTGATGTTATATGAAAGGCAAACTAGATGAGAATTTTAGTTTTGTAGTAATATAAAGAAATCATGCTAAAATGTTTGAAGAAATGAGAGAAATTTCATCAAAAAGTTTCTTTCCATGATACTATTAAGATTGAGTGTAAAATCCTTGATCAATAAATCTCTTATGTATCTAAATTATTCATTAAGTTTGCCAAAACTCTATAAAATTAAATAAATTAAAATATAAAAATCAATATTTAGTTTTATATAACTCATCAAGATGAGTCCAACAATGTTTTTGTCAAATTAATTCAACTCAATTGAAATTATAGTGAATTACAAAAATAAATATGCATATGTACATAATTTATATTTTAATATTTAAAAATAATATATTAAAGCTAAAAATATCATAAATATAAGCTATTTAATAGAGCAAGTTTGATGTGTTGTAAAGGATACACAAAAGAGGAATTGTGTTCTCATAGTAATCTTGGGAAAATCAAAGCAAAAAAGTGTTTGAAATAAGATAAAGTTTTTAGGAATGTTGCATTCAATGATACCAAGGTGATCTTGTATAACATACTCAATCATCAATTCAAATATAAATCCAAATATCTCATAATGCAATAAAAAATAATTAAAAATAAAATATTTAAAATATAAGAAATATTATTCAATTGGATAGAGCTTGTCAAGGTCAATGTAATCATGTGTGCTTTTTCTCTATCAGAACAAATTTGAGGTTCTTGCAAGGTATCAAAAGAAATAAGCAATAATATAATAAAATATTATAAAGTATATATATATATATTAAAGTTGAAATGCAATAAATTTAAAAATCATAGTTTCCTAAATCAAACATTCATAAAGGTCACACTAGATTAGATTTAGAGTTACAAATTAATATAACTAGAGCAAAGCAAACTATTTGAAGAAAATGACATAAACTATGCAAGAATCATGTGTTCAAAGATACTAATGAGGTTGAGCATTATATGCTTGATCAAAAGATCAAGAATCAAAATTATTTGTAAACATTGAAAAATTATAACAAAAAAATTGATAAAAATATAAAAAAAATATTATTTAGATAGTGCTCACCGAGGTGAGTCCAAATATTTTTTTTGCCTTGATGAAACAATGTTCTGAATTATTAAAAACTACCAAAGTAATAAGATTATAAATGTAATCTACTTTTGTAATATTTAGTAAATATATAATTGAGATCAAATGAGAAAAATTCAAGCAATGCATTACAACCAAATCAAAGTGATGTCAATGACACATGAGAGAGGATTTCACATTTTAGAGTAATATAACACATTCAAACAAAATCCTTTAAGGAAATTGTACAAATTGTTTAAGAAAGTTGCATATCAAGATAATAAGGTGATTAAGTTTAACATCAACGATTGTGAAATTATATACAAATCATTTATCCCATAAAAATGCCAAAATTCTAGAAAATATATATTATAAAATACGAAAATAAATAATTAATTTGATAGAGCTCATAAAAACAAGTATAATGACAATTTGTTTATCTTCATGAGCCTCTGTTTGGAATCATGGAAGATTAACAAAATGTTGTAAATCAATAATATAAAATAATTATTTTAGTACTGAGTAATTATGTATATATATATATATATTACATTAATGTTAGAATGAGATAAGCAGAAGCTATATAACCTATCCAAATAAATGTGATGTAAAGGTCACATTAGAAAAAATTTTGGGTTACATAGTACTGTAATCAAGTCAAAGAGAAAAATTTGAAGATACTTTAAAGATCGATAGTATCATCTTCCACCATAAAATCACATAAAAATATAAATTTTTCATAAAAGAATTAAAAATTTTAAGTAATGAACTATTAAAATTTTTTTGTAATAAATACTTAATTAGGTTAACTAGTTGAGATGAGTCCAACGACGTTGTTTAATCTCAATCGAGCCTACATGGAATTATTTTAAACTACAAAAGTAAACAAACATAAAAATTGAAATTATTATTACAATAATAAGTGAATATATATTAATTTTGAGATCAGATAAAGTGAGGTAATATATCCAAATTAAAGTAATGTAGTATAAGCAAATCAATGTAATGTAAAAGTAACACAAGTTATCTAGAGTAATGTAGTAAAATAATTTAAGTTAAAGAAAAAAATTGAAAGAAATGTGATCAAGTTTATTGGATTTTTATAATTTTGTATACCAAAAAGATTGCTATGACAAAGGAAATGACCAAATTAAGTACAATTTAAAATATTAAAAAGAAAATTTAATTTTTTAGAAATCATTGAGAAGAGCATAATAACATTCATTTCTTATTAATCAGCCTCATTTTGATTTAATACGAATTATCAATGTTGAAAAATATAAATAACAATAAAGTTTTTTTAATATTAAGTTAACGTTGATAAACTAAAATAACATAAATTTAAGCAATGTCATAAAATCAAATGAAAGTGATGTAGAGGATGCATGAGTGGAGAACGAGAGTTTTTCAGTAATAAAAATAAATAAAGCAAATATGTTGAAGAAATTAAAGAAATTGTAAGATAGAGTTGCACTCTAAAAAGTAAGGTATTTAAAATTATAAAAATATTTAATTTAATAGAGTTATTCTAGAAGAGACCAATGAGATTTATTTTTTTTAGATGAAACATTATTTTGAATTGTTGCCAATTACAAAAAAAATAAACTAAAATATAAATAAAATATTATTTCAATGTTAAGAAAACACTTATTAATACTAAATAAAAATAAATTGATTTATTTTAATAAAACTAGATCAAAGTGAGTTAAATGTGACATAAGAATACATAAAAAGTAACACAGTACTATAAGAAAATAAAAAAAACTTTTATTTTATGATACTAAGGAGATCAAGTTTAACATCATTAATCATCAAGTATTCTACTAATAAAAAAACCTCATAAAATTTGGTAAATCTTTAAGAAAAAAATTTAAAAATATAAAAATGAATGTTTAGTTTCCTAGTGCACATCCAAATGTGTTGGACGACATTTTTAAAGCTATGTAATAAACAAAATTATAGTAATGTAAATGTTAGATAAAAGGAGAAGTGTTTTAAATTAACATACAAAAACTAAAGAAAAATATTTCAAGAAATAACATTGAGTATAATGTCCTCGACCTCGATCAACAATAGCTGTGAATAAAAAATTCTCATTAAATGTGTAATTAGCTTAGAAAATTACAATTTTTAAAAATATTAAGATGAATATTTAATTGTGTAAAACTCATCAAGACATTATAATGATGTTTGTTTGTTTTGATCAAACATGTTTTGGAATTATTACAAACTAACATAGTAAAAAAATTAAATAATAATAAATTTTTATTTTATTCATAAGTAATCATATGTTAGTGCTGAAATGTTAAAAAAAGTAAAACAACGTAATATAACTAAATTAAAGAAAAACATTTCAAGAGTTGGAACAAATTTTGCATGATAGTTGTATTCTAATATACTAAAAAAGTCGAGTATAATGATTCTGTTATCAAATATGTTAGGAATTAAACGGATTTACAAATTTGGCCGAAAATTTTAAAAAAATTAGATCTTAAAAAAAAATATATCATTTTAATTGGATATAGCTCATTAGTATGAGTTTATTAACCTTTTACTCAATCTTGATTATACACAGTTTGAAATTACTATAAATTACAAAAGAATAAAGAATAAATATAACATGTTATTTTTATGATATTGAATAAACATATATTAAACCTAAAATTACAATTGAAACAATATAATTCAAACTAAATCAAAGTGTTGCAAATATCACTCAAGGAAGTTACATATTAAAATAACAAAATAATTGTGAAAAATTTGAAGAGAAGATAAATTATTTGGGTAAGTTGCATTCCATTATAGAATGGAGATTGAGTGTAACATACTCATTCATCAATCAAAAGAAGAATGAAAATATCTCATAAATTAATCTAAAATTTTAGAAAATAAAAAAATAGTATGAATTACCATAGAGTATAAGCATATATAAAAAAAATTACCATTTTGATATCAAGTAAATATTTATTAAAGTTGAAATAAGATAAATTTAAGAAGAATTGTATAGCCAATTCAAATTGATACAAAGGACACATGAGAATAGAATTTGAGTTTCATATAATGTAATACAATCATAGGAAAAAGTTAAAAAAATGTTATAAATTGCATTAGGAAGATGCATTATGAGGTACTGAGGAGGTCTGATTTAGTATCCTTGAAAATAAAATTAGGTCAACACCTAAAAAACTTATAAGAAAATAAAAAAACATTACAAATTAAAAATATTAAAAATAATAAAGATAATATCTAATTGGATCAAGATCATTAAGACATGTTCAAGGGTGTTTGTTTCGTTTTAAAGGGATATGGTTTGGAATTACAACAAATTCAAACAAATATATGTGACAAAATAAAAATAAATTACCATTTAATTTTTGCCAAATATACATTAAAGTTAAATTGTAATAAATGGAAGCAATGTAATAAAAGAATGTCAAAGAATGTCATGTGTGACATCCTCAACTAGGAAACCATGTATTTGTTAAAATGTCTCATTAAGCATACCAAAAAATCCTCAAGTAAATGACATATAAAAATAAGTCCAATGTAGATTATTTCATCTCGATTAGACCTCATTTGGAATAATTATAAATTATTATGATAAATAGGCATTAATTAAAATATATTATTATTTTAACATTAGGTAATTTTTATTAAAGGTTGAATAAGAAAAATTGAAGCAATGTAATATAACTAAATAAAAGTAATGTGAAAGGCACTTGAACGAAATTAAGAGTCAAATATTATCACAAACAAGTGAAAAACTTCAAAAAAAATTAGATAAATTATATGTGAAAGTTACAATCGAAGATATGAACGAGATGAAGTGTAACACCCTCAATACTAAAATAATATATCAATAAAAAAGACTCATAGAAAAGTTCATGAAATGAGATTAAAAATTAAAGAAGTTTACATTAAAAGATATGAAGTAGATCAAGTCTAATATTCTTGATCATTAAATTACATATTAACAAAAAAATAGATAAACAAAAAAACTAATAAAAAATAAACATCTTAAAATATAAAAAAGTATTTTATCTGATAGAGGTTGTTTAGACGAGTCCAATGACATTTTCTTCTTCTCCATTGGACTCGTTTAGAACTGCACTATATAACAAAAATAAATAAGAATAAATTATAATAAATATTAATTTAATACTAATTAAATGAATATTAATTCCAAAATAAGTAAAATAATAATAATCTAATAAAATCATTTCAAATATCATTGAAAAGACGCATAAGAGGAGATTTAGAGGTGCATAGAAATCTAAACAAATGAAAAAAAAATATTAGAAGAAATCAAATAAATTGTACAAAATAATTCCATTCCAAATTACAAAAGTGGTAAAGTTTGACATTCTCAATCATCATATCATAAACAAAAAATACCTTTTAAAACATATTGAAAAACAAAGGAAACAAATATTTAATTATTGAAATGAAAATTTTAATTACATAGAGTCCATCGATCCATGTCCAACGGCATTAGCTTCTTCTCAATTGGACCTTAATTTGATCTCTAAAGTGCATCTAAATCATTTTCATTTATCTATATTAAATTGAGTTAGTTTATCACATTTTATTTAATATATGTTAATTACTATAAAAATAATAATCTATTATTATTTATTCTTATTTTTTTATAATAAATAATAATTCCAAATGATGATTGATCAACATGAAATAAATATTATTATACTAATTTCAATAAGCATAATTCAATAAAGTATTGTTTTCTTTATTTTTAAATATGTTAATTCTTTCATTTAGGTGTCTTTTTATGAGGCATTTGATTTGTACCCAACCCAATGTTTGATTCTTGTACAATTTATATCATGTTTTTCAAATATTTTGATTTTATTTAAAAAAATATTACTATGAAACATTAATTTTCATCTCATGTAACCCTTCATTTTCATTCGTTTATATCACATCACTTCAATTTATCTCACTTCAGCACTAATATAGTTTTTTTGATATTAAAATATACTTTTTAAATTATTTATAGTAAATTTAGTTTTGTAATTAGTTTTAATTCTAAATGAGGTTTGATCGAGCAAAATGAATAGTGTTGGGCTTATTTTATTGGGCTATATACAACTAAATATTTTTTTGTTATATTTTTAGATTTATGGCTTTTATTTGCTTTATAAGACATTCTAATTCATAATTGAAGAAACAATCATCATTGGACTTGTTGCGACAAACTTTATTGAATAAAATATTATTTTTAATACTTTTGAATAATTTGTTTCCTTATATTTTGTTTTTAGTGACACAGTTTAATTCATATAAAATTTCACTATCAAGGATGTCATATTTAACTCTTAAATATCGAGGAATACAACTTACACATGAAATTTATCTTGTTTCTTTAATTATTATTTTTCATTTAATTACACTACTATTAACTCTAGAACTGCACTAATGTAACATTTACATCATTTTCATTTAATTAATTTTCATTGCTTAAATTTAACTCATTTTAATTGTCATAAAAGTTTACTTCATAGGAACATAACAATTTATTATTGTTTGTGATTATTTATTTTTCTACTTCATAGAATTTCCAAATATAGATTGATCATGACAAAAACATATTGTTTGACTAATCTCGCTAAGGTCTATCTAAATAAGAATTCATTTTTTTGTGCTTTTTTTCTTTACAAGGTATATCAATTTGTAGGAAATTTGATCTTTGAGGATGTAAAACTTAATCTTTTTAGTGCCTAAGAATAAAACTTTCTTATACTATTTATTATATTTTCTCAAGTGGTTTGGTTTCAATTTGTTATATTAATATAAAGATCTATTGCTACTCCCTTATACCCATTACACTACTTTAATTTATTTCATTCTAGCTTAAAAATATATTCACTTAATAATGAAATAATAAATTTTTACTATTTATACTTAATTATGTTTTTAAATTTTTCTAGTTCGAAATGATGTTGGATTGAGATGATCCAAATGCCAACAAACACCTCTCAATTAGCCTTATTAAATTAAATATTTACTTATATATTTTCGATTTTTTTTATTTTTTGGTGTGTATTATGATTCGTTTCAATTATTAAAACATTTAATGATTAAGGATGTTACACTAATCCTTAATATATCAGAATGAAAATTTTTCTTACAATTTAGCAAATTTATTTTCGAATTGTTCACTTTCAATTGATGATATTACTTTTGGAATTCTAAATCTAATCTCGTGTGGGCCATTGTTATAATTTTCAACTTTGATATAGATATAAATATATAAACACTTAATATTAAAAAGAGAATTTATTATTAATTATGCTTATTTTTTTTGAAAATCATAGGTCCTTAAAATGAACCCTAATTCATTATTTCATTTATATGTTTTGAATTAATTTTTTTTCTTTTTGTCATACTTGAATTAATATTTTGATTCATAAAAATGTGGCAATTAGGGTAGTTACCGTCAATATCATTAGTATTATTCAGTAAAACAATCTTATATAATTTATGTCAAATTGCTAAATTTTTCTTTTGATTTTAATATATAATTTTAAAACTCTATTTCTCTGCTTGGGAAAACTTTACATGGCTTTGATTTTGTGAGATTAATATTTTTCAATTCGTCTCAATTTAACTTCAATATATATATATATATATATATATTTGCTTCACTCATTAAATAATCATTTATAATTATTTTTTCTTATTCACTTTCTTAATTCTCAAAAAATTAAAAAGAGATCCAACAAAGATGAAACAAATCTTTTGGTAATCATCTCAATGAGCTATAGGTAATTAAATATTCATTTAAATATTTTCAAATAATTTATTTTCAAGTATTTTTTGATGCATCATGAGATATTGAAATTTATAATTGATTTGGTGATTGAAGATATTATAGTAGATGTCCTTAGTATCTTAGAATGCAACTTTCAAAATACCTTTTTTTATTTTCATCAAAAGTTTTTCTTTGATTTCGTTGTTTACTCTGTCTTGGTTATAAAACATTATTTCATATTTTTTTATTTCATTTTTAATACATATTTATTCAATGTAAAAATATATTTTTAATATTTATGCTTATTTAGTTTGGTGAGTCTTAGTAATTCCAATTGTGGTATTATCGAGTCAAAAGAAATTTCTTGTTGAGACAAGCTATATCTAATAAAAGTTCTTTTTATATATTTTGAAATATTTTACTTTCAAGTGCATTGGTATGTATTTCTAATGCATCTTTGTCACACAATGGTCATCATTTATTCACATGTTTTGCTATTATTTGGAAGCTTTGCTATGAAACACTACTTCTATTGCGAGAACTTTCTAGTGTTTTGATCTTGTTATATGATATTGCATAGCTTAGTCACATTTAAACTTCATTGTTTTGTTTTTTTAACATCAAATTAATAATTTATTATTATTTATAATACTTATTATAATTCATAGTAATTCGAGGTGTTGTTCCAATGACACTAAACAAAAGTCATTTGACTCACTTATATGAGCTCTATTCATAAATGTATTTAATTTTTATATTTTCAATGAATTATTTCTAGGGATTTGGCATACTTTATAAGACATCAAACTTCATTCTTAATTTGGTGATCGAGCATGTTACACTCGATCTCTTTATAATCTTGTAGTACAACTTTATAATAAAAAATATTTCATTTCTTTAGATATTTCTTGTTTTTATTTTATTGTATTTCTATGAATCACTAATTCCTTTCTTGGGTGACTTATACATCTCTTTGATTTACTTATGTTACACTTCTATATTTCATCCCAATTCACCTTCATTATTTATTTGCTTAATAAGAAAATGATAATTACTATTATTTATTCTTTTTTAGTTTTGTAATTCATAATAATTATAGATATGGTCTGATTGAAGTGAAACAATAGTTATTAGACTTATCCCAATGAGAACTATCAAATTAAATTACTATTTTATAATTTTTAAGTACTTTTGTTTCGATGATTTTGGCATGCTTTATAAAGCATTTCAATTTGTATCTTTTTTGACAATAAAGAATAGTACACTTGATTAACTTAGTGTCTTTGAATGAAATATTCACGTTTAGTTTATCTTATCTTTTCAAATTTTTTATTAGATTTGATTATTTTCTTATGAAACTCTAACAGTCTTCTCATGTGATGCTTTCATCTCTTTGATTTATTTGTAATATATTGCTTTAGTTTGTATCATTTCATTTCTAATGTATAATACTTTATATTAAAATAATAATTTCATATTACTTATGATAATTTTATTTGGTAATTAACAATAACTCAAATCGGGTCAAATTGAGACATATTAATACCTATTAGACTCATCTTAATGAGCTTTACCGAAATAAAGAAGAAGAAGAAGTAGAAGAGCCATATATATATATAAGTTTTTAAGATTCATACATTCTTTGCAAGTTATTTTTGTATGTACCATATTTGACAATAAAGAATATTAAAATCGATTACCTTATTATGTTAAAATAAAATCTTCCCATCCAGTTTATCATATTTCTTAGTTTTTTTTTGTTTGGTCATATTACTTTAATTCTCCTCTCAGGTAGCTTTCACGTCATTTTTATTTGGATTGATTAAGTTGTTTCAATTTATCTCAATTTAACATAATATATATATGTCTTATGTTATATAATAAGTTATAATTACTTTTTTATTATTTATTTTTGTAATTAGTGGAAATTTCAAATGTTGTTAGATCATGATAAAGAAATGATCCACACACTCCTCTCATTGAGCTTTATCAATTCAAATACTTATTTCTATATTTTTAAATTTTTTTCAAGTATTTTACTTCATTTTGCAACAAATTTTAATTTGTAGCTAATTTGGTTGTCATTGACCTTTACAACACTATGTTTTGTTATATTATACTATTTAAATTTGTCTAATTTCAATATCAATATATGTTTACTTAATATTAAAATAATAACTTATTTTTTATGTTTTATTTTTTCTGTAATTACAAATAATTCTAAATGTTCTTTTACCAAGACGAAACAATTGTTGTTGGACTTATCTTGATAAGCTCAACATAAGTAAAAATTCATTTATATATTTTTAGATATTTTACTTCCTTGTGCTCTTCGATATATTATAATACATTTTAATTTATACCTAACTTGACAATTGATAATATTACAAATGTAATTTTCTTAAATAATTTATCTTATTAGATCAGGTTTTTTTCATCTATTTGAATGTGTTATAAAGAAAGGGTAATTCTATTACTATGTGGGCATTATATTATTTTGAATTTTTTATATTATATTACTATGTTTAATATTATTTTAACTTCATCCTATGTTTGTTGAAGATTGAAATAATAGGGTATTACTATTTTTTCTTATTTAGTTTGATTATTTACAGTATTTATAGCCATGGTCCAATTAACACTAAATTAAAGCCTTTTAGACTCATATCTATGAGCTCTATCTAATTAAATATTTTTTAATTTTTTTTAAAATTTATTTTCCAAGGTTTTGGCATGTTTACTACATAGTTTACTTCATAACTAATTTAGTGATTGCGGTTGCCACACTTGGCCTCTTTAATGTCTTAGAATTCAACATTTTGGTATAAATTGTCTCATTTCTTCAAATTTTCTTATTTTCACATTTTTGTTTTACAATGAAATCATTTTTGTCCTTTTGTATGATGTTTACACCACATTGATTAACTTGATTATGTTTTTTGAGCTTATCTCTTTTTGGCTTTTAAATACATTTCTGTAATATTGTAATAATAATTTATAATTATTTTTCTCAATTACTTCAATGATTCTTAGTAATTCATGACAAGGTTCAATCAATATAAAATAAATATCATTAGACATTCATGTATAAGCAATATCGAAATAAATTTTCATTTTTATATTTTAAAAATTTTAAATTTCAAGGGTTTTCATAAGCTTCATGAGGCATTGTAATCATTACCTGCTTTGTGAATACAAAATAATACACTTAAATTTCCAAGTATTATGGAATGCAATTTTTATGTACAATGTATCTCATTTTTTGAAATTTTTGTTCATATTTGATATATATTCCTATGAAACACTTATTTTCCTCTCTTGTTATAATCATATCTCTTTCATTTGTTTGGATTACATTACTTCAACTTGTCTCTTTTACTTCAAATAAATTTTACTTAATATTAAGATATGAATTTACTATTCTTTATTTTGGTAATACAAACAAATTCCTATTGACCATCACAGTGACGTAAAGAAATGGCTGTTTGACTCATTTCAATGTGCTCTATTAAATAAAATATTCATATTTATATTTTAGATGATGTCTTTTTTTTGATTTTTTCATATTTTATATGCATGTTTTATTTCTACCCTATCTAATGATCATGGATTTTATACTCGATTGGTTACAACCTTCAAATGAAACTAACTTATAAATTTTTTCTTATTTTTCAAAAGTTTGCATTTTTATTTGGTTCTATTACTATGTAATTCAAAATCCTAGGCAATGTTACATTTAAATCACTCTAATTTGGCTATATAATATTTTCTATATTTATCGCATTATATTTTCAATATTTATTTTTTGTTATTGAAGTACTAATTTATTATTACTTATGTTTATTTAATTTTACAATTTTTTGTAATTCAAAAAGAGGTCTCATCCAAATGAATGAAATGTTATAAGGCTCTTCTCAACATACTCCTTCAAATTAAATATCTTTATTATTTTGTAAATATTTCAATTTTGAGGGTTCTAACATTTTTAGTGGGACATTTAAGTCATAACTAATCGAACAATTAATCGCATTACACTCCATTTTTTAGCATATTTGAATGCAACTTTCTTATTCAATTTACCTAAATTTTTAATATTTTTTTAAAATATTTGGTTATGCAATTTTTAAACTTTAATTTTCATATAGTATGAACATTACAACTCTTTTAAATTAAATATTTTTATTAACAATTTAAGGTATTTTATTTTCTATAGTTTTTTGCATTCCATAGAACACAACTCAAATTATTTTATTTCTTTAATTTTTTCACATCGATTTTGTTATATTATAAAGAACTCTAATTCTCTTTTTGTATGACATTTATAATGCTTTCATTTGGTTATATTACATTTGTTAAATTTATCTAATTTTAACCTTAATATTTATTTGCTTACTATTAAAATAATAACATATTATTTATGCGTATTTATGATTGTAATTTTCAATAATTCTAAGCGATGTCCTTTTGAGATGAAAAAAATTGTTAGGCTTTTCTCAATGAGCTCTATCTAATTAAACATTTGTTTGTATTTTTTAAAAATTAAATTTTTTTGAGCTTTGGGTTGCCTTAGGAAAAATTTTAATTTATACATAATTAGATTATCAAGAATATTAGACTTGATCTCATTAGTATCTTTGAATGCAACCTTCTTATAAAATTTATCTTATTTACTAAAATGTTATGTTTTTCTTTAAGTATACTTTTATTTGACTCTAAACACCTCTAGTATCTCATTGACATCACTTTAAATTGGTCATTTAACATTATTTAGTTATAGATAATTTTTAGCTATAATATATATATATACTTAATATTAATATAATAATTTCTTATTATTTATTCTTCTTTAATTTTGTTGTTTGATGTAATTCCAAAAATGATTTCATTGAAATGAAACAAACACCTATAAACTTATCTCTTTGAGCTAGATCCATATAAATATACATTTTTATATCTTTAAATATTTTTATTTTCTAGTGTTTTGGCATGTTTTTTGCATCATTTTCATTCACAACTTATTCGATGGTCTAAGATGTTATACACAACCTTCTTAGTGTCTTCAAATGTAACTTTCATGTATACTGTATCACATTTGTTTTAATTATTTTCTTATATTTTATAATATTACTTTATAACTCTATATCCTCTCTTATATTCCATTTATATTGCTTCGATTTGATTTTTTTTATATTTCTCTATTTTATTTCAATTAAGTTCAAAATATTTTTACTTAATACCAAAATTGTAGGTTATTATTATTTAAGAATATCAAAATTAGTAATTCATAGTAATTCAAGATAAGATCGGATCAGAAGTAAACAAATTTACCTCAGTATCTTGTGATATGGCTTTTTTATATAATTTATGTTATTTCTTTAAATTTTTTCTTTGATTTGAATACAATAGTATGTTATATTATATTTCTTCAATTTATCTAATTTTTATTATAATATATATTTGAAAAAAATTAAAATGAGTACTTTTTTATCATTTATTTGTATTTAATTTTATAATTGTTACACCCTTTTGTCTGATGAGTCAAGCATAAATATTAATAAATAACTCATATGGGTTTGTTTAAGTTTGTTAATACTTAATTAAGTCAAGCGATGAACTTTAAATGCCTAAAATAGTGGTCATCAAGGCCCTTGGAGTCATGGCAAACTCCAAGAAAATTGAAGACATGCTGTAAAATTTTTATACTTGAATTTTTCTTTATTTTCATGAATTTGATTTGTCCAAATTTTAAGATAATGTGGCACACTATATTAAGAATTTTTTAAAATATTATAAGATTAATAATTGTTGAATTTTTATTTTTGGGCCAAGGATTATTGATGAAAAGTATAGAAATTAGTATTTGATTTTTTAAAATTATTTATAATTTTTTTTTCGTAAATTGCTTTTCATAGACACTTAGGACATTTGTAACACATTCATAATATAAAATTATTTTGGTACAAAAATTCTCACAAAACACTATAAAACAACTTTAGCCTTGGGATTTTCCATTGTAACATTGGGTGGTCGACCCAACCTTACTGCTGGCCCATCCAAGCTTTAGTGATTTTAAAAAATAAAATAAAAATTATTCAATAGAAGGGATGGGTAGAGCGAAGCCCGAAGACAAAAGAAGGTCACATGGAAACCTGAATGAAATAACACGATCAAATGACTTATGTTTATCTAGGTAAAATATTTGAAGTAAATAGTAAAATGATAAGCAAGACAATGGGAAACCATTGTATCAAATCTTTAAGTTAAATAATTTTTTGACACATTATGCTAATACTTGTAGGACAACCTATGCATGATCCAATGACCCAAATCAAGGATGCCTAGATCTAACGGCCAAGATTGATATTGAATAATAAAATACAGATTAAATCAGAAACATCTATTTCGAGGTCCAAATTGAACGGTGACTAATATGTATCTGCTACCCAAATTTCTAGTTTATTTTTAGAGCTATTGGAAGTTGATTTAGAGCTTAAATTTGAGCTCTACAAATTAGGATGGATGAACAATTCAAAGAGGTTACCATTGCTAAGTTGTCAAAGCTTTCAAATTACAATTTCAAGCAATTGCAAGATGGCATTACCATACTCATGAAGTAAAATTGGAGGTTTTGTTTTAATTATTTTATATTTCTATTTGTCCCCATTTTCATTTTTTCTTTGGAATTTTTATTGTATTTACTTCTTTTATTAAGTTTATACTTTGTTGCCACTTTTTCCATTTGTTTCCTTGGGGTGAGGGCATCCAGGCTTTTGTGAAAAAGCCTGAGGTTTTAGTTGGGACTGAGAAAAACTGAAGTAGGTTTAGGATTAGTCTTAGGTAAAATCCCAAGAAGGTTTGAGGTCAGCCATACAAAAAACCATAATTATAATGTGGTGAATTTTTCTTGCTTTTCCTTACATTGGTTAAGGTTGCACATTTGCTTGATTTTGAGTTGAACGACCTTAAAAAATTTTTGGGTAGTATTTTACTACTCTTTTTTGTTCTTGTTTAAAAAATTTAAGCTTTAATTTAAACGAAAAATGGAAAGAAATTTTAAATTTTTATTTACCACAATTCATCCCCCTATTGTGGATCAATTTTACGCACAAAGAACATCAACAATACATAATAATTCTGAAGAGATTTAAGTAAGAATAAAGAAAAGCTCACTAAACTAATCTAAATGAGCTCATTCAAATTAGATGCACATTTTTATTGTTTTTTAAATATTTTATATTCTTTAATTTTTTCATGCTTTTTGATACATTTCTATTCATACCCTATTTGATTTTCTAAGATGTCACACACGGACTCATTTTTGAATTAGAATGTAATTTTTCTATATAATTGGAGTTGTTTTGTCCAATTTCTCTTTTGTGAACTTTATTAAAATTTTGATTGAGTAACATTACATTTCTTTTTATTTTATAACTTTATCTGCAATATATAATTAATTTATGTTAAATAAATTTATAAATATTATTTATGATTATTTTGTCTTAGTTATTCTTTGTTTTCCAAATGAGGTCGAAGTTATGTAAAATAAATGTCATTGAACTAATCTTAACAAATTTCATCTAATTAATTGTTGATTTTCTAAATATTTTATTTTGTAAGATATTTTCATAATTTATGAGGAATTTTGTTCGTACTTATTGATGATTAAAGAGGTTACTCTGAACCACTACGTGTCTTAGAACGTTATTTTCCTATATAATTTATTTCATTTCTTTGAATTTTAATTTTTAATTTCACTACATTACTATTTAACAAGAAATCTCCTCTCATGTAAGCCTTGTGCGTTCTTAATTTGATTATTTTTTATTACTTGAAATATCTCATTTCAACTTTAATCTATATTTGCTTAATATTAAAATAATATTTAATTATATTTTCTTCTTATTTATTTTTGTATTTTTACGTAGTTCCAAATGATGTTTTATAAAGAAAAAAAGGTATCTGTCTTATTTTAACATCCTCTGCCCAACTAAATATTCAATCATACACCTCTAAATATTTTTTCTACAGTTTTTGAACCTATCATGAGACATCTTGATTTCTACATCTTCTAATGATCAAGGATCTTTCACTAATTCTCATTAGCATCTTGGAAAGGAGCTATTTAACTAAATTTGTCTTATTTTCCATAAAGTTTCCACTTTTTTTAGTTATATTATATTGCAACAATTTATCACATTTTATATTTACTATATTCTTAATATAAAAATTTTATATTAATATTTGTAATGCCTATTTATTTTTGTAATTTAATGTAATTCTGCTCGGGAACTAATCAAGATGAAAGAAACATTATTCGAGTTTCCTTGATAAGGTTTCACTAATTCAATATTATTTTTCTTATTTCAAATTATTTTTTATAGTTTTGACATGCTTTAAAAGGCATTCTTATAGGCACATGATTTGATAGTTGGAGATGTTACCCTCTCACTCATTAGTCTCTTCGAATGAATCTTTTTAATAAAAATTATCTCATTTATCGAAAAATTAATATCCCATTTCTTAGTAATTCATAGAATTTTCAAATGAGGTCTAAGTTAGTTAAAGTAAACGTCATTGAACTAATCTCATTTTCCTTAAAATTTTTACTTTTCTTAGTTATATTGCACTGTTACAAATTACCTTGTTATAGATTTACTATATATTTATTTAATATAAAATAATATATTATTAATTTTTTATGTTTATTTACGTTAATAATCCATAGTAATTCTCACTGAGACCCAATCAAGATGAAAGGAACATCATTAGACTTTGATTGAGAAGCTTTCGTTAATTAAATATATAGTTTTTTATTTTTAAATATTTTTTATATTTTCGATAGGCATTATAGGGCATTCTTATTGGCACATGATTTGATAATTGATGATGTTAGTATCTCGCTCATTAGTTCCATCGAATGAAACTTTTATAGATAAATTATTTCATTTCACCAATTATTTTGCTTCATATTTGTATATTAATAAGAAATTTTCATTTTTATTTGTTATGTGATCTCTATATTCCTTTATTTTAGGTATATTACAATCTTTTAATGTACTTTATTTAAACTTAATTATAGTATCACTTAACATTAAAATATTAATATGTTATTAATTTTACTTAATTGGATAATTCACAATATACCAAACAAGCTCTTATAAAGATGAAAAAAATTTCATCACAGTCATCTCTATTAGATTTATATAATTAAATACTCATTTATATATTTTCAATAATAAGAGAATTAGGGTATGCATTCCAAGATATAAAGGAAATTAAGTGTAGCATCCTTCATTGTCAACAAAGGTACAAGTGATGATACCTAGTAAAGCTTCCCAAAATCAAGGAAAATAATATCTAATTAAATTAAAATGATATTGAAGGTGAAAAAGCATGTTTGGTCTAGTCTAATGATGTTCGTTTCATCTTTATCACACAACATTTGGATTCACTATTACATATATCACAAAAACCGTAAGGAATATTAAAATATTATTTTAATATTATTTAAAAATGTATTAAAATGGAAATAATACAACTTGAAGAATTATAATATAAAAAAATAAAACATTATATAGGCCACTAAAAAATTTTTAGAGCTATATTATTATTTAACCAATTCGTAGCAAAAAAATTGTAAGAGATTAGGTAAACTAATTGGAAAGTAGCATACCAAGATATTAGTGAGATCAAGTATAGCATTCTCGATTATAAAATAAGGTATAACTTCCAATTTCTCAAATAGCATGACTAAAATCGTGGAAAAAAGTTTTTTATAAAAATCAAAATTTTAGTTTGATAAGGCTTGTCGGGAAGAGTACATTGAAATTTTTTTTCATTTCTATTTGACCTTTTTCGGAATATTATGATTTGAAAAAATAAATAAGAATAAATAGTAATAAATTATAATTTTAATATTAACAAAATATTTATATTCAAAATTGGAATTTTATATTTTGAAGTAATGTAATAATACAACATCAAAGAATATATTATTATTTTAATTTGAAGTATAAGCATTACAAACCTTTAGTAAGATAATTCAAAATATTATAATACAACAAAATCAAAGTGATGTAATGGTCACACAAGAGGAGATTTTCAATTACATAATTATAAAACTAAAACAAAACAAAAAAATATTCAAGAAATGAGCTTGATGTTGTAAGAAATTTATATTCCAAGATATTTAGGAGATTGATATAACATCATTGTTTATCAAATCATGTATGAATAAAAATGTCTCATGAAATATGTAAAAATATTTAAAAATAAATTATTTCAAAAAATATTATAAAATTGATTAATTGCAAAGTGCTAGTGTAGGACATTTATTTCATTTTGGTCAAACCTCATTTGGAACAAGTATGAAATACTTAAGGTGTTGAACATAAAATAAGATAAACATAAATTGAAGCAATACAATATAATATAATGAAAGTGATAAATATGTCACATGAGATAGGGCTTACGGCTACATAAGTATATATCAAAATGAAAGAAAAAAATAAAAAATTAAGATAATATATTTTTTAATTTTGTGTTGCTAAATACTTGAAAGATCAAGTGTAATAGCTTTGTTCATCAAAATCACATACAAATAAAAATTTGTCATGAAGATTCCTAAATCCTGGAAAAAATATTTAAAAAATATATAAATGAACAATTTAATAGATAATACTTACCCAAAAAAAAACAAATCACATTTTTTTAATCTTTATCAAATCAAGTATATAAATTTAGTTGTTTAAAAAGGTAAATAAGAAGAATAATAATAAATTATTATTTTTAATGTTATGTAAATATGTTTTATAGTTTAAATTAGATAAATTGAAGTTTTGTAATATAACCAAATTAATACAAAACAATTTAAAATATAAGACATATTGCATAAGAAACTAGCATTCTAAGATACTAAGAAGATCAAACATAACATCAATGATCATAAAATTTGGTACAAAACAAAATATCTTTTAAAATGTGTCAAATGACTAGAAATTAAAATATTCAAAAAAATATAAAAAGGGATATTTATTTAGGTATATCTTATTTACAGGGTTGTAATGTGCTTTTGTTTTGTCTAGATTAGTCAATGTTTAAAATTACTATCAATTACAAAATAAAAGTGATTTATGTGTTACATAAGCATAGATTAAGGGTACATAGTAATATAACCAAATGAAAACAAATTAAATATAAAATTAAGAAAAATTATGTGGGAAAGACGAATTTAAGGGTGTCAAGAAGATTCAATGTAACATACTCAATCACCAAATTTGGCTTGATTTTGATTGTCATATAAAGCATGCAAAATAAAATTATTTAAAAATGTTTTAAAATAAAAAAATAAATATTTATTTAAATAGAGCTCATTGAGACGTGCTCAGTGAGCTTTGTTTCATTTTGATCATAACACTTTTTGAAATAAAATTAATTACCGAAGTAAATAAGTATAAATAACAATAAACTTTTAGTTTATTATTAAGTAAATATATAATGAAGCTAAAGTTAAATAAATTGAAAGAATATTATTTCACAAAATGAAAGAGGTGTAAATGTCATACGATGAGTAAATTAGAGCTTCAAATTATTATAGTAAAACAATTTCATATATTAAAATTTCATTGAGCCTATCGAAGCCTTAGAAAATAAAATATTTAAAAATTTTTAAACGAACATATTATGGAATAGAGGTTGATTAGATGAGCCCAATGACATCTGTTAAGTCTATATCTAATCTTTCTTTAAATTACTAATAATTATAGTAGTGAATACTCTTAAATAAAATTAAGTTATTATTTTATTTAAATATATAATAAGGTTAAAATGAAATAAATTGAAGTAATATAATAAAAACATAAAAGCAATATATCGATGACATAATGTGAGATTTAGACCTATATTGTAATTCAAGAAAATTTAAATGGAAATATTTGAGGTAATTTAAAGGTCATATGAGAGGTGATTTGGAGTTACAAAGTAAACTAACAAAGTCAAAGTTAAAACTTCGAAGAAAGTAGATAAATTTTGAGGGAAATTTTCATCCTAAGATATTAAAGAGATCAAATGTAACATTTTGCATCCTCAAATCATGTATGAATGATAATTATTTATAAAGCATGCTAAAAACCTTGACAACATTTATTTTAAAATAAAAACTACAATATTTAATCAAAAGTAGCTTATAAACACAATTAAGACGACTTCTATTTTATTTGATAAAGTTTTTTTTGGAATTTCTATGAATTAGAAATGTAAATAGGTATAAATAATTATAAATTGTTATTTTAAAGATCAAATGAGGAAAACTGAGGAAACATAATATCACAAAATAAAAACGTTATAAACATCATATAAGAAGAGATTAAGAGTTACATAGCAACAAAAATAATTCATAGCAAAAAATTTGCATAAATGAGATAAATTGTATAAGAAAGTTATGTTCTAAGTTAATGATGAGATATACTATAACATCCCTAATTTTTAAATGTGGTACAAATAAAACACTCTTAGAAGGCATGAAAAAAACCATAGAACAAGAAATATTTTAAAATATAATATCAGCCAAACAACATTTGCTACATCTCAATTGGACCAAGTTAAGAATTAATACAAATCACAAAAGTAAATAATCATAAATAATGATAAAATATTATATTTACAATAAATAAATATATACTAAAGTTTAGATAACATTAATTAAGATACATTAATATGTGCAAATAAAAGAGAAACTTTTGGAGAAATAAGTTAAATTTTATAAGGAAAGTCATATTCCTTAATAATTAGGAGATCAAGTGTAACCTCTTTGATGGGGAGAGCTAAAATGATATAAATTTAAAAAATAAAATATAATAAAAAAAAAGCAATATAAGTGTCACATGACAAAAGATTTTTGTTTTAGAGTACTATAGCAAAATAAATAAAAAAAACATTAAATAAATCAAATAAACTATATGTGAAAGTTGTACTCAATTATTCTAAAGAGATTAACTGTAACAATCAATTTTGTGAAAGAAGATGCAAATAAAAATATCTTCCCAAAACTTCCAAAAGATTAAAAATATAATTTACAAATAAAAATGAAATATTTAATAGCTTAAAGCACAGAAGGATGAGTGGAATGATATTTTTTTATCATGATAGGTCCTCATTTTGAAATACTTCAAATGAGAAGTGTAACTAAGCTTAAAAATAATAAATTACTATTTTAATATTATGTAAATATATACAAAAGATGAAGTAACATAAATTTAAGAAGTATAATTTAACCAAATCAAAGGATGTAAGGAACATAAGAGAGGAGATTTAGGGTTAAAGAAATGAAATACATTAAAAAAAAAAGTTGTACTCCAAGGAACAAACGAGATCAAGTTTAACATTATCGATTGCCAATTGGCTTTCAAATAAAATTACATCATAAATTATCCTAAAAAATTAATATATTTAAAAAATTTTAAAAATCTAACAGGTTAGAGCTCATTTGGATGAATGGAACAACATTTGCTTCATGTTAATCGAGCAACATTTGAAATTAGGATTAATCACCCAAGTAAATAAGAATAAATAAAATAATTTATTTCCATTATTAATTTAATATATACTGAAGCTTAAAAAAGATTAATTGAGAGGATGTAATATTTCCAAACTAAAGAAAAATATTTTAAGAACTAAGTTAAAATTTATGGAAATGTTGCACTTCAGGACAATAAGAGGATCGAGAATGACATTCTCCATCATAAAATCATCTATGAAAAAATACTTCGACAAATAATGAAAAATATTAGAAAATAAAATGTATAAAAATTTAAAAACATGAATATTTAGTTAGATAGAGCACGTCATGATGTGCCAAATAATATTTGTTATTTCTTAATCAGACATCTTTTCAAGTTTGTTTAAATTACAAAATTAAATAGCAATAAATAATAGTAAACTATTACATTAGTTCTAAGTGAATACATATTTAAAATTAGATAAATTGAAGTAATGTAACTAAACAAAAAAAAGGTAATGAAAGGGTCACACGTGAAGAGAATTAAATTTACATAGTAATATAACCTAATAAAAGTAAATAATTTTAAGAAATGAGATAAATAATATAATAAAGTAGCATTCAAGATGCTAAAGAGATTTGGATAACTTCTTCCATTATGAAATCTAGTACTAATTGAAGTGTTTAAAAATGATATTTATATTAAATAGATCTTTAGAGATTTGTTAAATGACATTTAGTTGACGTCAATCTAACCTTATTTTAAATTTTGACAAATTACTAAATTAAATAAAAATAATAATAATGAATTATCATCTAAAATTAAGGGCATCATATGTTAAAGCTTCAATAAGATAATTTTAATAAGAATTATAGTTTCATAATAAGGACATGATTGTGAAATCCTTGACCCACAAATTTGGTATATATCAATATCTCCCATAAAGCCTATGAAAACTCCATTTGAATTTACAAAAAATGAATATTTAATTGTATATAGTGATTAGGATGAGTCTAATAATGTTTTTTCACCTCATTGGGACCCATTTTAAATTACTTTGAATTATGAAGGAAAATAGGCATAATAAAAGATTAATATTACAATAAAGAGTAAATATATTTTATAATCAAAATATGATAAATTGAAATATTATTATATAGCAAGATAAAAGTTAGGAAAATAACATAATATCGGATAATTAGTGTTCCATAGTAATATAAGAAACTTATAGAAAATTTTTAAAATATGACATTTTATGTCTAAAAGTTATATTGAACAAATAATTAAGTGTTCAAACAGTACATCCATGGTCACCAAATATGGTATGACTCAATGTGTGTAGTGAAGCTTGGAGGAAACAAAAAAATTATTTACAAATATAAAATGTATTATTTAATTGCATATAGTTTATCATGCTAAGTCCAAAAATGTTTCTATTGTCTAACTCGACCTTGTTTGGAATTATAAAAAAATTCCTAATTAAATAAGCATCAATAATAAAAATTACTAATTTAAAATAAATCCAATATATATTAAAGAGGAAGGAAAATAGATCAAAATAATGTACTACAAGAAAATTGAAGTGATTTAAAGTTCAAATGAAAGGATATTTAGAGTAATATAATAATAACAAAACACAAAATATTTTATAAAATAAAATATAATGCATAAGAAAGTTGCATTCCAAGATAGTAATGAGATAGACTGTAGCCTTCTTGATAGCCATGTTGGTTACGAATTAAAAGGACTCATAAAGTATAGAAAAACTTAGAAAAAATATTTAAAATTATGAAAAATAAAATTAATAAGGCAGTGCTTATCGGGATAAGTAGAATGTATTTTGGTTCATCTCGATTAGATTTCGTTTGTGATTACTATGAATTGTGAAAAGAAATAATATTAAATATTAATACATTATTATATTAAAATTAAGAGAACACATATTAAAGTTGGAATAAGATAAATTGAATAAATATAAATATGACCAAATCAAACAAAAAAAATTAAAATAAATATGATAAATTTTAGGAGGAAGTTGCATTCCATGATAATGGGTATATCCAATTAAATAAACTCGAACATTAATTGAGGTACAACTCCAATTAACTTGTAATGCATGAGAAAATCTTAGAATAATAATTAATAAAAATATATAATATCTAATTGTTAATTATAGAGAGCTTGTCAACAAGGAAGAATGACATTTATTTTGTCGAAATTAGAACTCACTTAGAATTACTAAAAATCTCCAAAGAAAATTAACATAAAAAATAAAAAATAATTATTTACATATAAAGTAATGATATACTAAGGTTGAAAAAGGATAAATTTAAAAAATGGAATATAAAAATGTTAAAGCATTATAAAGATGACATTAGAGAAGAGTTTGTGTTTCTTAGTAATACAACCAAATAAAAAAAAAATAGAAATAAGTCAAATTATATTGAAAAATTGCATTCTAAGATAATAAAGAGATCGAGTTTAACATCCACAATTATTAAATCATGCAAGAAAAAAATAACTCATAAATAGTGCCAAAACCATACTAATCAAACATCTAGAAATATAGAAATAAATATTTCATTTACTAGAGGTTATTTAGAAGGGTCAAATGATGTTTGTTTTTTGTTGATCGAACCTCACTTTGAATAAAAATGATGAAATGATCTTATAGAAGGAGAATTAGTGTTACATAGTAATAATACAAAATCAAATAAAAATATTTGATGAAAAGAGATAAATTATACAAGAAAGTTGTATTTAGAGTTACTAAGATGATCAAGTGTAATGATCTTGATCATCAAATAAGATAAGAAGAAAAATATCTCATAAAGCTTACTTCTTCTCCTTCGTTTTGTTTTCTTTGCCATCTTCTTCATCTTCTTCTTCTTCTTCATTGTCTTCATTATCTTTTTGTTCTTCTCCTTCTACTTTTTACACTTCTTTCTTTTTCTTCTTCTTCTTCTTCTTTTATGTAACAATTAAATTTAAAATCCTATGGTAACAACTAGGTGTGAAGTAAATTTTTTTATTGTACCTATTTTTGTTTAGTGCCAAAGGGAAACAATGATCTTAGTTTAGATAGAATTTGAAATAATAAAAATTAAGGGGAACTACATAGTATGGTATAGTATGATGCAATGAAGAGTATATGTTCTTTATTTTTAATACATATTATAATAATATATTTGTTAAATATATCCTTTTACTTATTAATTTTTATAAACACATTTATGTCTTGTGATCATCAAGAGGAAACGTTTGTTAGGTCACCCTTGTGTTTGACGTGCCAAGCTATAAATATTTAACATTTTATTCTAATGGGCTTCTTTGGTAGGAATAAGGTTTAGTTTTGAAGACAAAGTCATGCAATTTTAAATATGGTGAATTAGTGTTCATGAAAGCATCTCTTAGTGTTCATTAAGCTAAAAGGATTGAAGACAACCACATCAAATTTAAAAAGATTTTCTTTATTTTTGAAACAGAATATTAGCTTGTTTATATTTAAATATAACAAACATCTCTTCAGTCATATTAGTTTAAAATCATATTTAAGCATTTGAATTATTCAATACATTTCTTGATTTGCAAAACATCTTGAATTGTTTTTTGTTCAAATAATCCTTTACTTTAATAAAACCCACATATGCAATTTTTCCAAATTTCAGTTTTGATAAATAAAGAATTAAAAAAATTAATAAAAAATATTTTTTTTAATAATCAATATATGTGTATATATCATGTTTATTAAAAGTGCAATGTGCTTGGGTTGGTTAAGCTTGAGCAGGCCTTAGAAGCCTTGAATTAGGAGACAATTAAAGTGAAGTAGGGTCGAGTTATATCTTATCTAAGTCATTAAATCAAGGATAGTGCTCAACCCAATAAAGGTTAACTATCAAAATTCTCTTTTCGATAACAGTTAACTTATCCTTGAATCTAACATTTCAAAGCTCTTCTTTTTTATTCCTTTAACAAAAATCATTCCAGTATTTTTTATTTACGATGTGATCAAACGTTCCAAAAGTAATCCAACCATATTGAACCATCCATAATTCTTTTATTGTTGAAATCGTTGAATTGATAGGCTAGATCTACTCCTAGTTGATTCAAGGGCTCTAGTCAACCACACCTAATTACTAAATCCGTTGATATTATTTGTGTCATTAAAGAATCTGTTTGAAAAAAATTTTATGTTTTTGGGAAGCATCTTTTAAAATTGCTTTTCCTTGACTTTTTAACAGCTATTACCAAACTTTTTCGTAAAAAAACCATTTTGAATGAAGGTGCTAATTAATGTTAAAAAATTTGGGATGATATTCTACTAGTGTAAAGTTACTATAAACCACATTATTGTTTAATACTACTAAAAATTGAAAACTTTTCTTAGTTATGCCTAACACTTCTAAATTTTAATTTTTTTAAGTCTCCTCATAATTCATACTTTGTTGTGCCACACTTTGTTCATTTATAAGAATTAGAAGTTGTATGTTTTATCAAAAATTTTTTATTCTATTATTTTTTTCCTTTGGCTTTTTTTGAACAATATTTATGAAAGGTTGAGCTTAGTTTCATCAACTATAAAAATGAGTTTGGATTGACCTAACAAAAGCTTGGGTTACATTGATCCCATAAAAGCAAATAAGTTTGAGGTCAAATGCAAATGAAAACATTCATTTATACTTTTTTTTAATACTAGTGTTTTTGTTGACTTTGGTTGAATCATAGGTTCTAGTTTGAACTGAATCATCTAAAAATTTTAGTATACTTTTTTTATTTTAAATATCATTTTTCCTAACCATAAGAATTAAAGGATTTTGTCTAAATTTTAGAATCAAGTTTTTTAAAAATGTAAAACAATTTCTATAAAGAATTTTTTGACAACAAATACATTAATAAAATGCAAAACATTTTAAAAAAAATTCGACATTCTTTTATGGGATTCATACACTGATTTTTCCTAAAATGAAGATGATGAATAATTCAATATTAAAGGAAACATACAAGTTAAATAATTTAAAAATGTAACTTATTTATGCAAATTAATAATTAATGTTGATAAACATAGCTTTGTTATACCTTATTTATCTTTAAAATTACAAATCAAGAGGAAGTTTCTAGCATATCTTATCTCAATCATGACCATAAATGTCAACTAGATCCTTGACTATTATTAGGCAATGCTAGTAGCATGGTATGAATCTCTTAATCCAAATGTAAGGTGCTCTATTGAAGTTGCTTTGAAATTTAAATTTAAGACAATTTAACTCCAATAGTTGAGATTAAAGCAACAAACTAAAAATCTTGTTGATAAAGTTCTTGATCATACCTGTGCCATAAATATTTTGTACTATATGATATAATAAATTTTCCTTTATTTACTATTAATCCCACTGATTATAACCATACCGTTCCACTATTTTTGCATGATAATACATTATACACATATTTTCAAGTCATAATTTAATGATTCTCTCGTGCAAAAACACTCTTATATTGATGATATTTATAAGTTAGCAATAATTTTTACTTATATGTTTCTGTTCTGCTCGCGACAAGTGGTGATCGGAGACTGGAGATCGGTGGCTGGTGACGGAGACTGGTGTCGGGGTGCTGGTTAAGGAGGGAAGCGTGCAAGCTGGAAACTAGTGAAGGAGGGCAGCTGGTGATGGGGTGCTGTTGATGGAGGGCTGGTGAGGGGAAGCTTGTGATGGGAAGCTCGAAACTGGAAGCTAGTGATGGAGACTGGTGACCGGGGGGACGGTGACGTAGTGCTGGGGTCGTATTGCCGCTGACGAGAAACAAGTGACAGATGGCTGGCAATGAGAGGCTAGAGTTTAGAGCTGGAGTTGGAGGCACAGGTAGGGAGTGAGGTACTGAGATGGTGCTGGAGATTGGAATGGGGACTCTCGCAGCAAGATGGCAGAGACAAGGAGCACGTGGCAACGACACTAGTAAATGCTAGTTTGGTGCGTGTGCACTTGCATCGGGCATGTGAGAAATCCCATTCTGCTTTGTAGGACAACTTGGTTATGTGGCTCAGGAAATTTTGAATTTGAATTCTTTGGGAGCTCACTCTAAGTAGAGGTGTTGGGATAGGATTAAGTTGTAAGGTTATCTCACGGTGCAGACTACCCGGGTCATCTTCTTGTATGGTTATGGGATTCCTGTAGCACTAATGGAAAGAATTATGGCAGCAACCAAGGTGAGAAAGAGCAATAGGAAGTGGAGGACTTTTGGAAGTGAATCAAAGGAAAAAGACTACCACTTCTTTTTTTATCCTATACGGATGATCCGATCCGCAAGGACCATGATTCGGAATTGTTTGATCGTCTTTCTCCGAGGAAGAAACGAAACATAATCAACTTGAATTCGGGACAGCTATTCGAAATCTTAGGGAAAGACTTGATTTGTTATCTCATGTCTGGTCTTCGTGAAGAAAGACCAATTGAGGGGGATAGTTTCTTCAAACAACAAGGAGCTGGGGCAACTATGCAATCCAATGATAATGATATTGAGCATGTTTCCCATCTCTTCTCGAGAAACAAGTGGGGTATTTCTTTGCAGAATTGTGCTCAATTTCATATGTGGCAATTCTGCCAAGATCTTTTCGTTTGTTGGGGAAAGAATCAGCACGAATCGGATTTGTTTGAGGAACGTCTCGAGAGAGAATTGGATTGGGTTAGATAATGTGTGGTTGGTAAACAAGGATCGGTTTTTTAGCAAGGTACGGAATGTTTTGTCAAATATTCAATATGATTCCGCAAGATCTATTTTCATTCGAGTAACGGATTCCAGCCAATGGAAAGGATCTTCTTCTGATCAATCCAGAGATCATTTTGATTCCGTTAGAAATGAGGATTCAGAATATCACACATTGATCGATCAAACAAAGATTCAGCAATTCAAAGAGAGATCGATTCTTTGGGATCCTTCTGTTCTTCAAACGGAACGAACAAAGATAGAATCAGTTCGATTTTCGGAAGAAATCGAAGAATTTCTTGGGAATCCTACAAGATCAATTCGTTCTATTTTCTCTGACAGATGGTCAGAACTTTATATGGGTTTGAATCCTATCGAGAGGTCCACTGGATATCAGAAATGGTTGAAGAGAAAAACTACAGAGGCGAAAGGGGCGGATGTCCATAAAATATCCTTGCCCCCCAAATATTAGTTGAAGCGGTGGAGGCATCAACTAACTCTATTGACTCACCGTGTAGCCCGATGAAGGATGTGGACTCTGTGGAAGTGCCAGCAGAGGCACTTAAACATCAGAGACAGGGTGATGGGTGCGGGAGGCATAATGTTGCTCATGCTACGATTACTCATTGGATGGAGTTGGGGGATGCAGTGAACACAGCTGAGGAATGAGAGGGGTGCGTGCCACCTGAAGAGACCTTGAGCCCTGATCATCGTGTTGCTAAGGAGGCGTGTAAGGAGGCTTAACCCAAAAAGCTCAGCTTCAGGTAGGCCTTAATTTCTAATAACAATGCCCCAAGCAGTCGGGTAACCTCATTTGTGCGTCTGGCCAACATTGATGTAAAGGACCATGCAGCGGGCATGCTGGACCATGTTGAGGATGGAAATGTCTTCATGTCCTTGGAAGCATGTGATAAACGAATCGAATTCCATAAGTTTGATCTGGTCAGGCGAGTCTATGGGAGCGCCCTCCAATTCTTTGTCATCGCACGGGCGCTATAAAGGAGATGGGGTCATTATAAAAATTTCAAGATACTTAACCCATCATCTGGCTGCTTCTGCTTGCATATTAACTCCATACATGACAGGAATGAAGTCTTGTTGGGCAGCTCGTGGCAAGTCGTAGGTCAAGCAATGGGGCTGAACAAATCAACACATGAATTTTTGCCTAGCACAGCAATGGTAATGTGCACACCAGTGTGGGGGAGCTTCCCATGCCTCCCATTAATATATTGCGATGTGGAAAACATCCTTAGAATAGCTAAGGAAATTGGGGAGCCCTTTCTACATGATGGATGGGTTGCTAACATGGAAAGATCGTCATTTGCTAGGGTGTGCATTCGGATGGACCTCTCAATGCCTTTTAAACCTGACATATGGTTAAATAGGAAATTTGGCATAGTTTATCAAATCTTCGAATATGAGGGATTGCCACGGGATTGCTTTTCGTGCAGACATGTTGCTCACCTTGTAGGAAAGTGCAGTATGCACGCGACCCAGGTTGCTGTGCCAGCATGTACATCGGGGATGATGAACAAATGTGGAGGATCGGAGAAGCATAATGAGGAGATTATAACTATGACCATTGGAGAAATGAGCCTGGAAGTGGAATGCTGGAGGCAAAGGAAACGCACAAGTGTGGTAGGAAGGATACTAAGGTTGAGTGTTCCAGAACTCCTTATAAGCCAGATGGGAACATGCATGGTCTGGAAAAGAAAGGACAAAAGCTGGGCCCGTGGATGCTCATCATACCTAAACGTAGGAGACAGGGAGGGATCAAGCATAGAGGTTCATCAAGTTGGGCGAGCTAGATTTCACGTAGAACCTTGACTGGAGGGGGAATCGCCGAGGTGGATGCAGGGCCACAGGAAGCGACAAGGTGATGCGGGCTTCATCCCCAAGGGCAAGGGAGGATAGGGAGAAGATTTCATGCCAAGAAGCTCCAATAAAGGAAGTGGGTATTGGGCAAATTGGACAAGTAGGAAGGAATAAGGCGAAACTGCCACTACTGGAAGAAGAATATGTGACAGAGGAAGTTGAATGCTCACATGGATACTACACCAAAACTATATAGAATAATTTCTCCAGGGTTACACTTCGTGGGGCACAGGGGACACTGGGATGAAAGATGGAGGATACCCCATCTGGGAAGGAGTATATCGACGTGGCTGGTGAGTATGCGCGACCACATTGGGAAAAATCCTTACAATTATTTGGTGATGATTTAGTTTGTTGTTTGGAACATCAGAGTCAGGGACAGGAAGTCCAGATGTTATTTACAAAGACTTGTCATAGTGGCTCTTGTGAAGACGAAAGCCTACTACTTCCTATGGAAGGATATGCTGGATCCCTGAGAAGGAATGGAATTTCGTGGTCCAACCATCAACTAGTATGTTAGCTGGTATCATACTACTATGGAAGTGCTGGTTCGATATAATGATCACGGCTGCCTCACTGCATGTAATGGCATGTGAGGTGAGGTTGTGTGGTGTAAATAAGTTGCATTGCTTTGTTGTATATGGCCCCAAAGATCATCACAAACGTCAAGAGGTCTGGGAAGTCATTAGGAATGCATCCTGTAGGGATGACCCAATCATCGTGGTAGGAGATTTCAATCTCGTGGTGGCACAAGAAGAGAAACGGGGTGGGAAGATGATTATCTATGGTAGAGGGCAGTAGGAGCTTGCTGACCTCATGTAGGAGTTGTGGCTGGTGGACATGTGGTGCATCGGCAATATCTTTACCTGGTGCAATGGGAAGCAGGGTGGCACACTCATCCTGGAGTGACTCGATGAGGTCCAGATGAATTCTACGGGGTTGCAAGGGTATCCCAAATGCTCTTTTCAGCACTTAAGCCAGCTTGGGTGTGATCATTGCCCACTGCTGGTTGATCTGGGGTGTTTCAAAGTGTATGGTTAGATTTTCCACAGTCGATAGGGGTGGTGCACCAAGCTTGGAGTAGGCATACAGGGGGAATTTCATGGAGGAGCTCATGACTTAGTTTAATCGTTCACTAGTGGCACTGTAGAAGTGGAGGCAAGTCGAGGTGGGGATCCTTGTCAACAAGAATATGGAGCTAGAGAGGAACCTTAATGAATTATAGATAAAGGAATCTCAAGAGGTGCTAGCAGAGGAGGAGAATATTCGTCTTGGCCAAATGATCATGGCCTTCCATCGTGGCTGTGCACATAAGGAGCAATGGTGGTGACAGCAAGCAAAAGTGCATTGTGCACGGCTTGGGGACCGCAACAGTCGATTTTTCCACACTCCTCCGATGGCTGGTGCTTTGAGAAACAACATCGCTCAATAGTGGGACGAGAAGGACAATGTGTCAGATACACCTGAGAGCATCAGGAGTGTCCTTTTGGCTTACTTTGATGCAAAGTGGCACTGCACAGGGCAGGCATCAGCGTCGCTAAATTCTATGTCGTCTGGCATTTTCTATGGGAAAATGGCCTCCAAATTAAGCTGTAGAGCTACGGAGAATGAGATAGTTTTAGCCATTCAGGGAATCAGAAGAAATAAAGCCTCGGGCATTGAGGGGATCACGACAAAATTCCTACATGCGTATTGGGCAATTGCACACAGGCACATCATCCACGTGGTGATGGCTTTCTTTGAGGGAAGGAGGATGCCAGGGGAGTGGAAGGACATGTTGATTGTCCTTATCCCAAAGAGATAGGGTGCGTGCATGTCGAAGCATTTCTGGCCAATTAGTCTCTGCAACACCATCTAAAAGGTCGTGGTGCACGTATTGGTGGAAAGACTTAAACCGATGATGCCAATCTTCATCTCGCACGAACAAGGTGCTTTCATCCCGGACAAAGCATTTTGGATAATGTGTTTATCGCATAGGACATGGCTTCAAAGATGCACGCTTGCACAATAAATTCGAGCCAAATGACAGTCGAGATAGATATGGAGCAGGCTTACCATAATGTTCGTTGGGATTTCCTGCTAAGGATGGTGAAAATTATGGGATTTCCACCTCTTTGGTGCAAATGGGTTGTAGCATGTATCATATCTCCATGGTTTTGTGTACTCGTCAATGGCTTTCTCCTTCCACAAGTAGAGGCTCAGTGGGGGCTCTGACAAGGATGCCCTCTCTTGCCCTACTTATATGTGATAGTAATAGAGCACCTATCTGTGTTGGGGAGAGATTATGAAACCAAACAATTGCTCGGTTTTAGACATCGACAACATGCGTCATTCATTTCATGCCTTCTCTATGCAAACGATGTTCTTCTATTTGCTTCTGCCACGTGCGAGGCAGCACGCGCTGTGTGCAAAATTATTAGGGATTTTAACAAAGCTACAGGATTACACATCAACTTCTCAAAATTTAAAGTATATTTTAGAAGGTATATCAGCAAGAAGAAGGTGAAGATGGTGGCAAGGAAACTCCTTTTGTAGCAAGACCAGATGCTCACGTAAGCACCTAAGGAGAGTAGATCTTAATTTCCTACATCAATGGATGGAAGCCTAGGTGGCTAATTGGTGGATTCATCCACTATTTCTTGCTGGCAGAGCTATCCTGGCCTCCTCTGTTCTCACTACCATCCCAAGTCATATATTGCATCGTTGTGTGGTGTCAGCGGGAGTCATTGATGAGATGGAGAGGACGATTAGAGGTTTTCTATGGTGCTAGACGAGCAGTGTGCATATGATGCACTACCCGTCCTTGGACTGCGTACCTTGCCGAAGACTGCGGGCAGGCTTGGGGTTCGAGGACAACCGTGCATGGCAGCACGTGCTGTAAATGAAACACTGTAAACGCATTATGAGCTGCGAGGCAAACCTTTTGGTTGATATCATCAGGCAGAAGTATAATGTGATGGACACCACTTATAAAGCTCCCCAGAATACATCTCATGCTTGTAGGCTTGTGTTGGAGGCAATGCCAGAGGCGATGTTGATATTTGTATGGAGAATCGATGATGGGAGGATGATGGGATTCACAAAAGATAACTAGATTGGCATTCTCCCTATATGCTTCTGACCGACCGACATCAACACGAGCATTGGGTGGCCAGCGAGCGTGGTTTAATACATGACCATTACAAGAGTTTGGGACGTGGATAACATTCATATATGGGTAGGTGAACAATTGCTTGACAGGATTCTGCACCTCACCAGGGTGCGCAAGTCGGCACAGGACATGCTCTTTCAGGCGCACACCGAGACAGAGAAGGCTGATTATGGGAAAATCTATATGCACATGAAGTGCAGACTGATAACACTGCCAGGCAAAGATGTCGTTGTGACACGGACCAGATGTGGGGACTTTGGAAGCTCAAAGTACTCCCAATGGTGCAGATGTTCCTGTGGCATGTCATTGGCGATTACCTTCCCTACGGCGGCTTGGATCGCTCTGAGGGGATGCTTGAGAATAGCTGCTGCCATTGGGTCTGCTTGGCAGAGGAGTCCACACATCATGTATTTTGGGACTGCTCGCACACACAAGAGATGTGGGCTGACTACCAGGCGCACCTGGTCGTGACTGCGCTATGTTCGTCTTGGGGTGCGGTTGCGGGGTTGACCTTCCTTGACCGGCAAATGAAGTTTGTCGACTCTCCATTGGTGAGACGTGGGAATGGTACCTGGCATGCTGCCATGTTAACCACCACCATGTATTACATCTGGGAAAGAAGGAATGCGATGAGGCATAATAATCTGGTGGACAAGCCATGCACGTTGCTATGTAAGATCAAGATCGAGGTAATTTCTGCAGCTTATCAATGCAGCCTCTATTCATCCAGTACAGCAGGCACCCTTGCAGCTCCTCAGACCTGCTAGTAACCAAAAATTGGCTCCGCCCCAAATGGATGGATTAACATGAACAATGACGCTGCGGTTGGGGAGGATACGGCGGGCCTTTGCTTGGTGGTCAGAGACTTTATGGCGAGGCCGCTCCTGGTGGTTTGTAGGAGGATTTTCTCTTAGGCTTGTGAAGCGATGGAGGTTCAGGCTATGTTTGTGCTCCTTAGAATTCTAAGGGATACCCTTTCCTATTATCCTACTATTGAGATGTTGTCTGACTTGATGTTGGCGCTACAAGAGGACCGCAAGCTTGTATCCCACCTAGCTATGATAGGCCATTTTGCTGAGACTATCTAGTATGCACGGTACCTTGATGCTCTAAGATTTTCTGACATATACAGAGATGGAAATGCACCTACCGATTCGATGGCACGTGTTGCATGTAGCAATGAATTTGCTTGGGAAAGTGGGGAATCCCTTCCCAAACCCCTCATTCAACATATGATGTTATACTTCAAGTTCGACCCTCCATGAGGATCTTACACAAGAACTCTTCTGTATGGCTTATGCCTCCTTTTGATTCAAAAAAAAACTTAAATGTTTGCTAGTTTTATTATTTTTGTCGAAAAAACCATGACTTCAAACTTGTATGACCATAGCATCACTTCCAATTTTTCATTAGTGCTCTTGAATGCCATTGTAATTAGCAACTTAACTAAGCTTTATATTTTTATCACATTTCTCTCCTTTTTTATACTATATTGCATCTTATGTTCAACACCAATTTATTCTTTGATGTTTAGATGAGATGCAAATAGCAATATTTCTCATGACATTATTTTAGTTTTATTATAACCATGATGTATGATTACGAGCAATGTCCACTTTAATAGCTTATTCATAATTTCATATTGATTGCATTTGTTATTAGATTGCACCATATGATTAACCAATATAATAATGTATAATATTGCTTACCATGCTTTCATTGATGTTTTGCCCTCAATGTACTCTATCACCATCTACCATTGTACTGAATGATTCTTCAAGGAGCAATAATTAGAATAAAACTAGATTATTTATTAACATTTACATGCATTTAAGAATAAAAAAAGAGAAATTAACTTATATTTGCTATCAAAATGAGACATGCACCATAGTCATGATAGGCTTTGAAAAATAAAAGATTGAAGACTTTTTAACATGAAGAAGAAGATGTGAAATGAACCTGAAAGCATTGTATTGCAACACAAGTCTCCAATAGTAATAAGAATTTTAAAAGATGATATGTGCTATTCGCTAAATGAAACAGGTAATTTCCGAAATATGTGCATTCGTAGACCATTCGTGTGTTTTGTTCTTATGGCTAAACTCTTATTTAAATTGAAATATTTTGTTTAAATCATCATAAACTTATTTAATTAATTTTTTTCACATATCCAAGGATATTTCCTAATCCATAAAAATAATAATAAGAAACTTTAGTTGCAAAAACTTTAAAAGACATTAAGAATAAAATGGTTGTCATTCTTTGTCATCAGATTCCTCGTTAAGAAAGATGTAACCTAATGGATCTCCCATTGTCATATAGAAATTTAGTGCAGTAATACAATTCATTTTTAAATGTTACTTCACACACTTTTAGAATTACAAAATTTACGAAACAAACTGCACATCTTTATTTATAAATTATTTTATCATCTCTATTTTTTTTCTTTAGCATAATATGCTAAACATAAATTGATTTTCTAATGAAACATAGCTCACAAGGAATATGTAAAAATTTATGTGACATAGATGAGTGTCAATTTGAAGACCACATATTATTTGCACTCTTTGCTTTTTTAAAAATATGAATGATGAGCTATTTAAGGAAAGGAAACATACAATTCAAATATAATAAATAATGAATCCATAAAATAATGATGCATGAAAATATTTTTAAAATACCATGTAAATGCTCACTTTTTTATGATTTTTTAAATAATGAATCCATAAATAATAAAATTTTGTGACAACGAAGATACGTTTTGTAGAAGTACTAATTTTTATTATTGTAGGTAACAAAGCAAGGATCATACCAGTACGTTAATTAAAAAAATATTCTAAGTTTAACAAGTGACATGGAATGAGTTGAAGATTGTATACTATGATTAGCACAATAATATTTGCATAATAAGGCTATGAGAAGCATTACATATATGGAATTATTGGGTTGCAATGTAAGAGTTAGTATGCCAGTTCATTATAATAGAACAAATTTGAAGGTTAAACAGTTATGACTAATGTGGATTGCAATTAGAAAAGACATATTTAGCACATTATATAATACAAAAATAGCCACAGTATTTGCACAAAAACTATAATATAATGAAATGTTGGAGTGTTATGTCAAATTAACATTAACTATAAATAAGATGATATCATTGGAGTTTTTGTTTTGAATGTTTCCATTGCAAGGCCTCTAATTATGCTAATTAAGCACAAAACTAAGAATTATCATGCAAAGGCTTGAACTGGAAATCTCGAGGAGCATTGGTGGACCATATAAGAAGTCTAAATTTTTACCTTTTTGGGATCAATGAAGGTGAGATTATGAATTAAAAATTTAAAATTCTAACTAGTACATTTCATCAACTAAAACTAAGTCTAAGGGCCTATTGCAATTGCCAAAATGAACCAAAGGATTTGTGTTAGATGCTTGGGGATTTAAAATTTTAAAGCATTATGCTGAAAATGTAAATGTTGTTAAAAACTTGACTATTTTGCATTTGTAATATAAATTCCTTTCGTTTGTTATTTGATTCTCTCCTAAGGTTAAGCACCTAAGTAATGTTGATAGAGCATAAAAGTAAGTTCATATTAAAAATATCTTGGATGTGGTCAATGATTTGGTAATAAGTAAACTTAAATTAAGATAAAATAACACCTAATGACTTCAACATTTATGCAATAAAACAAAAAATTTAAAACTTGTGATAGGACTATGGATATAAAGTAGTTGACAGGATTGTCAAAACAACTAGTTTTTGGGTATGATTTCATGGTCTTAATTTTGTCCTTAGAAGTGGTGTTAGGAGAGCCTATGGGAGGTTGATGGTCTTATTTGGTTTTGGTTAAACTATAATCTCTTTTGGATTGTTGGGTAAGATCTTAAGTAGCAATAAATTAGGCGCTTAGACCATTAATATGTGCCGTAGAGGGTAATTTTTATTCTGTATGGGGCTTATGAGTGGTTTTTCATGCTTATGGTGGCTCAAGTTTTCTTGTTAGTAATGCGAGTTGTTAAGGTAACTCATATAATAAAGGATTAAAAATAACGACATTGACTTTAACTAATAAAGATGCTTTACATTGAGTCACTAAAATAATTTGATTTATAGTCTAGAAGATTTGTCAATAATCCTAGGTTAGGCAAGGTAGCTATTAGGGTGTTGCAAAAATGTTAGATAATCTTTATGGATGATTAAGGTTTTAGAGAAAGCAATAAGATTATGTTAAATTATAGGATAGAGTTATAGAAGATATCTAAAGAAAATTTTGATGTTGTATGATGAAACTATATTAATTATGTTACTTGATAAGAAAGCCTACAATTTTGATGGCATAGCTTATCAAGTAGTAAAATATAAATGATAGCCCACCAATAAAAGTTAGGTTAGTTAGACGTACCGAAAGTTTAGAGTCCTACTAATTTGTAGACTTGGGTGACATAATCGTAAGTGCCTTGAATGTTCTTTCCTATATTAACACTCAACTTATCGCATGAATGGTAGAGCCTTGATGATGAGCTTGTAGATCACTTTAGAAGAATCCTAGCATGGCTGAGTGCTAGTGAACTATAGCACATTTCTAGAGACAGTAGGGCAAGTCACAATGAAAAGCTCTATGTGGTTATTGAGGACACCTAAATACCCATGGGGTAGGCCTAATTGACTAGACTTTCTATAACAAAGTGGTGAAATTTGTGATAAGATTGAAGCTTAAAACATACACTAATGCCGTCATGGTTATGTAAGGAATGCCAAATAATTGGTAGGTCACTAACTATCCGTTATGGTTTTGATAGCATGGTCGATTGAGGCATGTTTTATTATATCATTGGCTATAATAATACATTTATTCTATTAGATATCGCATTAAATTATTGCATTATTATTTTTATATGAAAATTTAAGGGTTCAATTTTGAGAATGGCTAATTCTTCTCCCATATATCATCCATACATCCAAACGAATAACTGCTAAGATAGGAGTTAAAAAGGGGAAATCTAAGTCAATAATTTAATGACTATTCGTTATTCGTAATTTATGATGTTATAATTTTTTGTTCAAACACAACATTAATGTTATGCCCAAGGAGTGAAATATTACTCGCAAAATATATTGACTAGTAGATTGTCCTTGATGTTCACAAAGATGAAGAAAAAATTGTTATTAAAAGGATTATGCCTAAAGATCTTTATATCATTGAAAAACTCAAAATTTTTTCACATTAATTGGCATTGTTACCTCTCAACATAATTCTTAGTATACTTTTTACAAAAATTAACAAACTGAAATTATTAATTTAAAAAATTGAATGGCAATGCTTTTATAACATAATAGTAAAGCTTTGTAGATTCTATAATATTTCTTTATGTAGTCCTTAACAATATCATCAAACACAACATAGCAAGCCTAAAAAAATGTCATATTAAATACCACAGGTTATTTGGTTGTACAAGAATAATTTGATGCTCCATAGTGATTTTTGAGATAGTCAAGACAGCTTAGCACTTCTATCTCATCACATGGCCCAATAGTTTATAATCTATGCTCTACTAATAACATGGACAAGTTTGTAGGCCTATAAGTGTAATCACAAAGCATGTGTGACTATAACAGGTACTTTGCAAAAAAAATCTCTTGTCGCATCCTTTTACGACACATGCTCAATATGGAATCCAAAATTTGTTTTAGGAGTTCAATCATTTTGTGTTTATCTAACTTGTCTCTTTCTAGCTTAAAAGAGATCATTACAGTCCACAAGATAGTAGTCTATGTCATCTTCAATAGAAAATCTCAATTAACATCATCATTATTTTTCTTGCATTTAACTTGGGCTACCTTACCCTAATCTCTCAATCATGATTTCTTAAAATCCCTAATCATTTGTTAGCTATCTATATCTCTTATAAACCTACTCTATAATCTAGTTAACTTAGAGGTTCTACTAATGACAAATCTAAATCTTTTGGTATCTTCCCCTTTCACATTTCATGTATTTGTAACAAGTCCTCATAAATAATTTATAAGTCCATAGCTTGTATACTTTAAGTAATAATTCTTGCTTTTCAACCATGTTTAGATGAATTTCACTACTCACCCACCCTGCCTTCAAAAAAATAACTAGACTTACCTATCTTCCTCAATAGCTTCTCTTGAGTTTATTGCATCTCATAAAGCCAATAATGGGTATTCGTGATCTCACTTATCCATAAAACTATATCAATTTTTATAAAAAATCTAAGTCATCATAGGTCCCTTGGCCAGGGCTAGACAACTCTTAATGCAAAAATATTCATCTTTATCACTCTTATTTTGGCCTAACTATCAACATCATGAAATGATGGCCTCATTTAAAGTTTATTGAAGGCTTCACAAAATATTATATTCTCACTTCAATACTAATTCTTATCTTAAATTTTTTTTTAAATAAAGCATTAATCCAAAGAAAGATTTCTAACCAAATTCCTAAGTTGTTTTAAACTTTATCAAAGGTTATTTTTGTCCTAATTTAACTTCATCTGTACCATGCATTCTTGGGTTCTTAAACATAACTTTAGTTTGAGTTTTAAAAGCCTAAAATTTAAATCTTAGATTTCAAAATTTCAAATTTAGGGCATACAAATTTGAAATTTAAAAGTTTTTAATTTTAAATGTGAAAAAACATAATTTCTAATTTCTATGTTCGCTTTAGTTTTATAATTCCACAAGTGTAATGTAAGCCAACTAAGAATTTTAGTGAAGTTATGTTCCTTCCTAATTTCTTAATATTCTTTAACAAAACAAAAAGCATTTTTGCTCCAAAACAAGACCTAGTCCATCTAGCCTCCTTTAGTTGTTAGAAGAAGCACCATAAATCGTCCCATGAGAAAACACATGGGTTTACTTAGCTTGGAATCCATCTATGTTTTTTTCTAGGTATTTTCTTGCATTCAGTTCTTTGGACCGAGTCTTAAAATCATCCACAAGTAAGAACTTGAGTCATTCATTACCATATTTTTTGCAAAATTCATTCCAAGGTTTTGCTTTCTTTGGAGGAAATCTTCTTTAACTCATAATAATAACTTATGTTATAGTTTTAGTAGAACATTCATTGGTCTACATTATAGGATTTTTTTAGATTTCTTACTTGGTTTTCTTATCTAATTGGAATTCTTTATTACTTAGTTCTTGACCATAATGTCTAATACATCTTAATACTTCAAAGATATATTATTAACATATTAATAGTAATGCTTCTAACAAAATATTTATCAACCAAAAATCTTGTATTAAATAATGAAATCCCCACAAAATCATAAAATAACATTCATTGCAAGTTTTCTTCAAGCAAACAAGAATTAAAAATTTTGCCATTTAGTTTAACACCAATCCAAAAAGACAAAAAGACCTTATCTTTTCATAATCGTTCAATTTTGCATAAAAAACAATAACAACTTTGAGAAATAATCTTTAAGATTTCATATATCTTGATCCTTGCGCCTCAAAAAAGTGATTAGCACGAAATTTCAAACAACATTAATTGAGCAAAACATAATATTAAATAAACATTAGAACAGTTGAGCTAAAAAACACTGTGTAATCTTCATGTTCTTGCTAAATCCAAGACTATAACATGCAATGCTTTTTGATGGAGATGAGATAAATTTCATTGGACTTCTCTCAACTAGCTTTATCAAATTCAAAATTTATTTTAATGCTTTTAAATTTTTTATTTTCATGGGTTTTGGCATGATTTTTGAGTTATCTTGATTCATACCTAATTTGACGATTAAGGACTTTAGATTCAATCTTCTTCGTATCGGGGATTATTAATTTCAGAGACAATTAAGGTCATTTTTTAAAATTTAGTTGCTTTTGTTATTTTAAATAACTATGTAATTCTAAATCTCCTTTCTTATGACCTTTATTTTATTTTTATTATTTATATTATATTGCCTTAATTTATCTTTAGCATATGTATTTTCTTAATAATAAAAGACATATATTAATAATTATGCTTATTTATAAAGGCAATTGATAGTAATTCAAAATGACATTCAAACCAAACAAAAAAATTTATTAGACTAATCTCGAGTAGCTTTATCTAATTAAGTGTTTATTTTATATTTTTTGTTTTATTTTAATAGAGTTTTGTATGTTATACGAGGTACATTGATTAATATTTAATTTTATGGTCGAGAATTTTACACTCAGTCATGATGAAACCTAAATCATGAGACTAGTCTATATGAGCTCTACCAAATTAAATATTTATTTGTTTATTTTAAAATATTTTACTTTCAAGGACTTTGGAATCTTTTCATTAGAGATTTTAGTTTTGTATCATATTTTATAATCGAGGGTGCTACAATTGGTCTTCTTAATATCCTGAAAAGCAATACTCTTATACATTATATCTCATTTCTTCAAATATTTTTCCTTGATTGTAATAAACTACTATGAAATTTTAATTCTGCTCTTGTGTGACCTCTACATCATTTTGATTTGGTTGTACTACTTTAATTTTGTTTATCACTTCTGAACTTTATTATTTGTTAACTTAATATCAAAACAAGGATTTATTATTATTTATTCTTATTAATTTTTGCAATACATAGTAATTCTAAATGCAGTTCAATCGAGAAAAAAATGTCGTTCGACTAGTCTTGATGACCTCATTATAATTAATTATTTATTTCATTATTTTTAATTATTTTATTTATATTTTTGAGTGAATGATGATGCATTATATTTACACATGTTTTGATAATAGAGGATGTTATACTTAACCTCTTTGCCACCTTGGAATATAACTTTTCATTAGAATTAATTTTATTTTTTAAAATTTTATTACTTTAGTTTATTATCATAGTATATAGCTTTTAATTTTTTTCATGTATCCATTATGTCACTTTTAATATATTATATTATTTCAATTTGTCTTGTTTTAGGTTTGTTATATAATTACTTAACATTGAAATAATAATTCATTATTATTTTTAATTATCTTATTGTGTAATTCTACTAAATTCAAAACATGGTCCACTCATGGAAAAAAGTGTTGTATGACTTATTTTGATGAATTTCAAGCGACTAAATAATTTACATATTTTAAATTTCTTTTGATATTTTACTATATATTTTATGATATATTTTGATTAATATCTACTTTTGCCATCAACGATCTTATGGTCAAATTCCATAGTACAATGGAATATAACTTTTCAAAGAAATTTTTCTCCTACTTTTAGTTATCTTATATTCATATTTTATATAAATATTTTTCACATAGTTTCTTCTAGGGTTCCATTACACTTAATGAGAGATTTTTATTTCTCAATCATTAAATTTTTTTTATTGGTCATATTATAATGAAACTCTAATTATCTTCTCCTACAACTTTCATATCACTTTGTCATATTATATTTCGTTAATTTATCTTATTTTAGTTTTCATAAAAATTTTCTTAATATTAAAATAATTTTTTATTATTATTTATATTTATTTACTTACGTAAATTTTTTTTAATTCTAAAGCAGTTCTTGTCATCATGAAAGAAATGTTGCTGGGCTCATAATGAGGAGATTTATATTAGTAAATAATAAATTCTATATTTTTTTAATATTTGTATTGTATTTTTTCATGAACGTTAAATCATTTCTATTCATACATAGTTTGATGATGCAGCATATTATACTATATCTCCTTGACATTATGAAATTTTTATACTAACAAATAATTTATTTTGTAGATTTTTCGTATACTTTTCAAGATATTTTGGTTGATTCATGTGTTAAGAGTTACGGTATTACACTTAATCTCCTTAATGTCTTGGAAGATAACTTTTTTTGATAGTATAGTTAATTTGTTTAATTTGTTTTCACTTGATTGTACATTAGGAATCTTTAGTTCTACTCATCACATTTACATCATTTTAATTTTCTTGCATATCAATGCCTCAATTTATCTCATTAAAGCTGTAATATATATGTTTCCTAAATTTTAAAATAATAATTTTTTATTTTTGTGCTTTCTTATTTGGTAATTCATTATAATTTAAAAGAAGGTCCAATTGTCACAAAATAAACATTGTTTGATTCATATAGATAATCTCTATCCTAAAAATAATCCTTTAAAAATTATTTTGCATGTTTGTTTTTATTACTTTTACATATTTTACAATATAGTTCCATAGCACGTACTTTGGTGAATGAGTATGTTAGACATGATACTCATTCTACATTAGAATGCAACATTCTTGTACAATTTATCTTATTTCATCAAATTCTTATGTTACATTTTTCTACATTATGAAGAAACTATGGTTCTCTCTTTTCATTTGAATTTCACATAGCTTTAATTTGTATACATTACGATGGTTTAATTTTTCACAATTCAACTTTATATGATATTTACTTCGTATTAAAAAATTAATTTATTATTATTTATTTCAATTAATTTAAATAATTTATAGTAAGCCCTAATACGATCCACTCAAGGAATAATAAATGTCAATGAACTCATTGTGATAAGTATTATTTAATCAATTTTAGAATTTTAGGTTTATATGTATTCCTTTTAATTTTTTAAGCAAGAATGATGAGACATTTCTATTTATATATTATTTAATGATAGATGACATTATATTTGATATTTTTAGCTTGTTACAATGTAGCTTTTAATTGTTATTTATGTCATTTATTCAAGTGTTTCTTTTTTTATTTGGTTACATTATTATGAGGCTTTAATTTTCTTAAAATCTTATATTTATATATCTTTGATTTTGTTACACCACTTGAATTTATCCTTGTTTAAGCATTTTTATAAATTTACTTATTATAAAAATAATAACTTATCATTTTTTATGCTTATTAAATTCCATAATTCATAGTACTTTAAAATGAGGTCCTATCGTGACGATGCAAATGTCATTGGACTCATCTTTATGGGATTAATCAAATTTATAATTCATTTTTTATATGTTTAAATATGTTATCTTTTAAGATTTTGACATATTTCACAATGCAATTTATCTGATTTGCTAAACGGTTTGCTTTAAATTGGATATATTACTAATTAACACCAATTCTCCCTTCTTATGACCTTTACATGTCTTTCTTTTGGTTATCCAAGATTGCATAAATTAATCTCATTCAAAAATAAATTTTTTTCTACTTACTTTAATCATTCATAGTAATTTCAAATGAAGATGGATTGACGACAAACAAAATCTTTGTTCTTATTTAAATGAGCTTTATCAAATTAAGTACTATTTTTGTATTTTTAAACTTTTATTTTCTTTTGTTTTGGCATATTTTATGGGACATTTTTATTTCAACTTGATTTAACTATTGACAATTTTGCATGCAATTTTCCTTTTATGAAGGAATGAAACATTTTTCGTATAATTTATGTAATTTCACTAAATTGTTTTTCTAATTTGGTTAAACATTATATTACTCTAAATTTTCTTTTGTTTGATCTTTACATCACTTTGATTTTTTATATTATATTTCTATAATTATCTTTTTTTAGCTTTAAGGTATATCTATTTAATACTAAAAAAATAATTTATTATATTTTCTACTAATTTAACTTTATAATTTTCAATAATTAAAAAATAGGTGAAATAAAGAAAAGACAAACAATTGCACCTATCGAATGGGCTTTATGTAATTAAAGGGAAATTTTAATATTTTTAAATATATTATTTTATTATTTTTTCATGCTTTATGAGACATTTTAATTCGCACTGTATTTGATGATCTTGTTTGTTACACATTATCTTCTTATTATCTTTGAATTTAGCTTTCGTATATAATTCATCTAATTTATTAAAATATTTTGCTTTGATTTTGATATATTCTTATTAATCTCTAATTCCTCTCTTGTATCATATTCACATCGCTCTGTTTTTGTTTAAATATATTTCTACCATTTATCTTATTTTAGCTTTATTGCACATTTACTTAAAATTCAAATAAAAATTTTGGTTAGGTCAATCAAAGAGAAAATATATTTTAATAACTTGAATTTTTTTTAAAATATTTTGGCATGTTATACTTGGAAATTTGATTCATTCCTGATTTGATATTGATGGTGACACACTTGATCTCTTTAGCACCTTATAATGGTACATCGAAACAAAATTTCTCTCATTTCATTGAACTTTTCACTTTCATTTGATTATATTACTTTTATTATATTATGTTCTCTATCTAATTAAATGAATACTGTTATATATTTCCTTATATTTAATTTTTAAGAGTTTTTGTATGCTTTATGAGTCATTCAAACTCATAAATGACTTTAACATCAAGTATGCTAAACTTGATCTCCTTTGGACCTCAAAATGTAGTCTTCCTATATAATTTAATATGTATTTGAAATTGTTTACATTTATTTACTCATGTTACTATGGAGCTCTAGTTATCCTATCATTGTCGTCACATTACTTTCATTCAGTTAAATTAAATTAGTTTAATATCTCTAATTGTAGCTTTAACATATATTTGTTTAATCTAAAAAATTATTTATCATTACATATGTTAACTTACTTTTGTATTGAAAACAATGCAAATACAGAGATGAGAGTGCATTTGATTGTAGTGAGTAGGGTTGTTTATCATTGATTAGTTTTCCTCTAAGTGTATGTTCGTTCTATCTTTATATATAAACTTTCAAAAGTTGTTAGTGAGTTTCTAGGGAAGATCAATACAGTACAAGGGAGGGAGGCTATAAGAAAAGGATGTGGAGTGGGAACCCACTTTTATTAAAGGAAAAAGTTGAACTTTCTTCCTTTGATTCTTCGCACTTTCATGCCTTCGACAGAATTCTTCCATCACAGCAAAGATATGATTTTTCGAGTCGAACAATGTTTATTTCTACTCAATTTGATCACTTTTGCAACTACATTGAATTGCAATATTTAGAAGGAATAAATAATAATAAAATAAATTGTTGTTTTATTATTAAGTAATATAACTTAAAAATAAAATAAGATAAACTAATGTAATATAATATGACCAAATCAAACTTATATAAAGGTTGCACAAGAGAAGAGTTATAGTTTCAATCTAATATCACAAACTTAAATCAAAGCACTTCTAAATAAAGCTAAATAAAATAGGAAATATGCTTTCTAATGCACTAATGATGTCGAGTTTAGTAGTCTTGATCATCAAATTGTGAAAGAATCTAGTTATCACATAAAATGTACAAATAACTATAAATAAAATAATTTAACAATATAAAAAAATATCTATATTTGTTGTGCTCAATGACATAAGACAAACAATGTTTGCTTCATAATTTATTATCATATATGGTTATTAATTTTGGTATGCTTTGCCAATCATTTAGAATTGCATGTTACCTGATCATAAAGGATGTTACATAGAATCTACTTTATATCTTAAAATACAACTACTATTTATAATTCATATAGTTTCTTTAAATGATTTTTTTATTTGGTTATGTTATTATGACACTCTAATTCTCCTCTCTTGAGACTTTGGCTTAATTTGATTCGGTTATATTACATTGCTTCTACATATCTCATCAACTATTATTTATAATTTGTTAGTATATAAGTAGTAATTTATTATTATTAACTTTGAATTTGTAATTATTGTAAATGATGTATAATGAAGAAAAAAATCAATGGACTCATCTAAATTAATCTACTAAATTATATATCTATATATGTATATATATATATATATACATTAAATATTTAAAATATTTCATTTTCTTGAATTATTTCTCATTTTACAACTCATTTCAAGACAAATCTGATTGGATGATCAATGATGTTATGCTCATCTCTTTAGAATCTTGGAATGTATCTTTCTCATACACTTTTTCTCATTTATGCAATTATTTTCCCATGGTTTGATTATTTTACCTCAAACCTCTTATTCTCCTCCCATGTAAAATTTACAATTTTTTTTGGTATACTATAATAATTCTAATTATATTATTTCTACTTTAACATATTTTTACTTATTAATTAAACAATAATTTAATATTTGTTTTTCTTATTAAATTTTTTAATTCATAATATTTCAAAATAAGGTTTAATTAACCTAAAAAGACTACCAATGAAATCTTCTTGAACAGATCTATTCATTAAAATATTCATTTATACATTTTTAAATATTTTGTTTGGTAAGATTTTCAAGCATTATACTGGACTTCTTGATTCATGCATCATTTGATAATTGGAGATGTTCCCCTCAATCTCCTTAGTGTCATTTAATGCAAGTTTCTCAAGCAATTTATCTTATTTTGTCAAATGTTTTGCTTTGATTTTGCTATGTTACAATGAAATTCTAATTGCTCACTCATTTGTCCTTTATACCACATTCATTTACTCATGTTACATTATTTTAGTTCAAAAGAAACTCTAATTGAGACAAAATAATTATTGTCAAACTCATCCTATCAAGTTTTATTAATTAAATATTTATTTTTTAAATTTTTAACAAGTTTTTTAAGTTTTTATGGCTCATTTTGTTAGACATTTGGATTCATGCATAGCTTGGTAATTGAAAATGATACGCTCGACCATTTTAGCATCTTGCAATAAATTTTTTTAGTACAAATTTTTCTATTTCTTTAAATATTTTGTATTAATCTTGATATATTATTACATAACTATAAATCTTCTCTTGAATGACTTTGGTTTCTTTATTTTGCTTATGTTTAATAACTTTAATGGATCTCATTCTTTTTTTAATATATATTAACTTTGTTTTAAAATTATAATTTAGTGTTATTTCAGGATGTTTAATTTTTTTTCTTTGTAATTCCAAAGGATGTTTGATTAAGATGGAATAGATGTCACTGGACAACTACTGATGAGCTCTAGTGCATCAAAAATTCATTTTGAAATCCTTTCAGATTTCATTTCCAATTTCCTTTATAGTTTTAGGATGCACTTTGATTTGTACATTTTTTGATGGTCAAAGATGTTGCTCAATATGTTTTTAATAATTTAGAATGTCACATTGTTGTATAATTTTTTTCGTTTATTTTACTTTTTTGCTTTGCCTTTATCATATCACTTTATAACTCAAAAGCTTCTAACATGTGGCCTTTATATGGCTTCAATTTGCTATAATACTTAGCTTTAATTTATCTTATTCCAGCATTAATATTCACTTAATTTCAAAAATAACAATTTACTATCCTTTAAGCTTATTTTATAAGTTAATTCATTGTATTTCAAAATGAGGTTTGATCAAAATGAAACAAACATTGTTGGACTCATTTTGATGACCTCTATCAAACTAGCCTTTCATTTTTATTTTTAAAATATTTTGCATTCAAAGATATTGGCTTGATTTTGGAAATATTTAGATTTATTCCTTATTTTTTTACTGAGTTTCTCATACTTGAGCTCTTTATTATCTTGGAGTGCAACATTCCCATCAAACTGATCACAATTTCTTAAATTTTTTGTTCTGAATTTGTTATGTTATATTGAAACTATAATTGTACTTGTCATTGACTTTTATTTCCTGTAGTTTTGTTGTATTACATAGCTTTAACATATCTTATTCAATGGTTAGTATATATGCACTAAAAATTAAAATAATAATTTATTTCTATTTACTCCTTTCTTTTGTATTTTGTATTAATTCAAAAATACATCCAACTGAGACAAAAAAATGTCATTGGACTCATCTCAATGAGCTCTATTCACAAATTTAATTCAAAATTTCTACATCTTTTTTTGATGACTTTGGCACACATTACATGATACTTTGATTTTTATTTGATTTATGACGTTGAATGACATTCATGATCTCCTTTATACAATAGAAAGCAACTTTTCCTACAATTTATCCCATTTCTTCATAATTTTAACATTAATTTGGTTATTTTACAATTATACTCTAATTACACTTTCATGTAACCTTTAGATCATATTAATTTGATTATACTATAATGCTTCAACTTACCTCATTTTAAGTTTAATATATATTATTTTAATTAACATAATAATTTATTATTATTTGTACTTTTACATACATAATTTATCGTAATTATAAATGATGTTTGGACGAGTTTGAATAAACATTAGTTGACTAAATTTGCTGAGCTCTATCAAATTAAATACAAATTTTCTATTTTTTAATGTTTTATTTTTATGATTTTTGCATACTTTATGAGAATGTTTTCTTGTACCTGATTAAATGATTTAGAATAATACACTTCACCATCTTAGTGTTCTAGAGTTAACTTTCCAACATAATTTATCTCTTTTTTTCAAATATTTTGTTATCATTTAATTATATTACTATAAAACTCTAAATCTTTTATTATGTAACTTTTACATCACTTTGATTTTCTTTTATTACATTATTCGAATTTAGCTTATTTAAACTTGAATATACTTTTAATTAATAATAAATTAATAATTTGATAATATTTCCAATTTAATTCGTTAATTCACAATAATTCGAAATAAGGCTTGATCAAGATGAAATAAGTGTCCTTAGAGTTGTACATGTAAAGTCCTTCTAATTTAAAATTGAATTTAGAATTTTTTAATATTTTATTTTTAATGTTAGTGGCACATTTAATGAAACATTTTAGTTCTTACCTAGTTTGCTTATCAAGGATAGTACACTCAATCTCTTTTGTATCTCAAAATGGGACTTTCTCATATAATTCTTCATTTATTTAATTATTTTACATATACTTTGTAAGTCCATGAATCTCTAATTTTTATATCTAATGAACTTCAGAATTCCTAGATAAGGATATATTATATTACTTTAACTTATCTTATTTCAACTTTAATATAAACTTAACTAATATTAAAAAACTAATTTATTACTATTTATGCTTATTTATATTTGCAATTAACAATAGTTTCAAATGATGTATGATCGAGATGAAACAAAAGTTGTACTCAACTTTAAATGCTCAATCCATCTAAATATTTATTTTTATATTTTTAAATTTTTTACTTTTTGAGCACTTTGGCACAATTTGATAGATCTTTTGAAAAATAGACAATTTGATGATTGAGGATACTATAGTTGATCTCTTAATTTCTTAGAGTACAAATTTGCTCTATATTTTATCTTATTTCTTTAATTTTTATTTTATTTTATCATTATGTAACACTAAACCACCTTTGGTTTGATAAATACATTAACTTGGTTTTTTTTATACTACAATACTTTAATTCGTCTCATTTTAGCTTTAATGTCTTTTCTTAACATTAAATTAAAGTTTCAAATTTATTTATTATTATATAGTTTAGCAAATAAAAGTAATTCTAAGCAAGGTTAAATCGAGACAAAATAAATATCATTAGACTAGTCTTGACTATCTCTATCCAATTAAATATTCATTTATATATCCCTTAAGTATTTAACATTCTCATTTTTTGCATACTATTTGAGACATTCAGATTTATACTATATTTAATGATCGAGGTTGTTACACATGATTACCTTGGTGTCTTAGAATGGACCTTCTAAATAAATCTTTCTCGTTACTCTAACTTTTTTAGTTTTCATATCATTATATTACATTGCAACTCTAAATCTCCTCTTATGTGACCATTACATGTTTTTAATTTTTTATGTTATATTACTTTAGTTTATCCTATTTTACCTTTGATGTATAACTTCTTAATGTTAATTTAATAATTTATTATTGTTTATTTTTGCTTGTTTGGGCAACTCATGGTAATTCTAAATGAGGACAAATCTAGATAGAACAAAAATATTTTTACTACTCTATTCGACATCTAACAAATTAAACATTTATTTATTTATATTTTTAAAAAATAATAGGTTTTCTTATTTTCTACAAGGTGTTTTAATTCATACCTGATTTGATGATTGAAAATGCAGTATTTGATCTCCTTAATTTCCTGGAATGAACATTGCCTATGTAATTTATTTATTTTCTTCAAATATTTTCACTTTGATTTGGTTATGTTATGTTTCACTTTATCTTATTTAAGCTTCAATATATATACAAATATATATTTATTTAACAGATGAACAATAATTTATTCTTATTTATGCTTTTCAATTTGGTAATTCATACTATATAGAATGAGGAATTGTTTCAATAAAACAAGCATCATTTTGCTCATCTCAATGTGAATTATGAATTAAATAACCTTTTTTAATACTTTAAAATTTTTTATTTTTTGTCATTTTGGTAGGCTTAATGACTCATTTTTAATTTTTTATGAATATGTCGAATAAATATATTACACTTAATCCACTTAGTATGTTGGAATGCAACTTTCTTATATAATGTATCTCGTATTTCCAAGTTTTCTATTTCTTTTTGTTATATTTCTTCATAGCTATAACTCTCCTCGTATCTCTGAAATAATATTTTCTTTCTATTTATTCTTATTTAGTATGATAATTCAAATTAGTTCTAAATGAGTTACGTTTTACAAAAAGAAGATGTCATTGTACTTATCTCAATGAGTTCCATCTGATTAACAGGTTTATTGACACACTTTTAAATTTTTTAATTTCCCCTTTTATGGCATCCTTTATTCGGCATTGTAAATAGTATCCAATTTAATTATTATGTCACACTAGATATTTTAAATATTTTGGAGCACAACGTTGATTTCACAATTGATTTGATTCCTTCATATTTTTGCCTCAATTTGATTTTATTACTATGAAACTATAAATCTAATAGGTTGTCTCCTTTAGATATTTTTTTGTTATATTACATTGATTCATTTTTTAATTTTAGATTTAATATGTATTTATTTCACATATTATTTTGTGGTGATTCCAAATGGAGTCCATTCTTGACAAAACAAAATTTTTTAGACTATTCTACATGAGATTTATTCAATTGAATATTATGCTTTATATTTTTAAATATTTACTTTTTTTTAATTTAGCATGCATTACTCTATGTCTCTATTCATACCTGATTTCAAACGTAGGGATGTTACACTTAATCTCCTTAGCATCTTAAGATGAACCTCTCACTTATATTTCGTATTTTTTCAAAGTTTTTAGTCAAATTTGGATATATTACTATGTAAATCTAAATCTCATCACTTATCACCAAAAGGTTAATTTAATTATATTACGATACATTAATTATCATTATTTTTGCTATTATATATTAACTTTTAACGTAAAAAATAATAATTTGTTATTTTTATGCATATTTTCTTTTGTAATTCATTGTATTCCAAATGTGGCATGATTGACATGTGATAGATGTCATCGAACTTATTCCATTGAGCTATATTAAATTAAATATTTAATTTTATATTTTTGAATATCTTTTTTAATTTTTTTTGGTATGTTGTGTGGCATATTTTAATTTGTACCTAATTTTTTATTCCAGGATGTTACACTTGATATTCATAATAACATGGAATTCAAGTTTTCAATCCAACTTATCTTGTTTCTTGAAAATTTTCATTTTTATATAAAGCTAAATATTTTTTTTGATAAAGCTCATCAAGTCAAGTGTAGAAACATTTCATTCGATTTAATAAAACCTTATTTGTAATTACTAGAAATTTCAAAATTAAGTTGGCACAAATATTATTAAATTATTATTTTTATATTCAGTAAACATATATTATTGTTGAAATAAAATAATATTACGTAATATAATAAAAAAAGTCATAGTTATATAATGGAGTTATATAATAATATAACCAAATCATTGTAAAATTTTCAAAAACTCAGGATAAATTTTTTGGGAAAATGACATTCCAAGAGACTAAAGAGATATAATGTAAAATCCTTGATTATCAATTTTGATACAAATTGGAAAGACCCATGAAGCATCCAAAAATCTTGAAAATAAAATATTGAGAAGTATAGACATTAATATTAAACTAGACACATCTTGTTACTATGACTTGAACAACCTTTGTCTTATTTTGCTAAGATCTTGTTTCATTTTTAAGGAAAATTGCTGAAGGAAATAAACATAGATAATATAAAATTATTATTTTTGTATTATGAAATTATATATGAAAGCTACATTGGGTTAAGTTTAAGTGACATAATATAGCCATATGAAAGAAATTTAAAGGACATGGGAAATGAGATTTAAAGCTACATTAGATTATAAAGAATTCTAAGAAAAACTTTTGAAGAAACTACATAAATTATGTAAGTTTCCTTTCGACGTACTATGGAAATGAAGTGTAACACTTGATTTCATGAAATGTTGTATGAATCAAAATCTTTCGAAAAACATGAAAAGTCATAAAAAATTAATTTAAAAAAAAATTTAATTGGATTGCACCTATTTAGACGAGCCAAATGATGATAATTTTATCTTCAATGAAACACTTTTAGAGTAACAAAATGTATTGGAAATATTAAATAATAAAAAAAATAAATTATTATTTTAAATTACAAATAAATATATATTAGAGCACATATGAGGTTAATTGAGGCAACATAATAAAACTAAATAAACTAATGTGAAGATAACCTGAGAGAAAAACTAGAGTTTCATAACAATATTACAAAATCAAAGCTAACATATTTGAAGAAATAAGCCAAAATTATATGAATGTTCCATTACACACATGAGATCGAGTGTAACATACTTGATCAAAACTCATCTACAAACTAAAGGTCTTGTGAAGCACACAAAAATGGAAAAAGATAAAAAAATTAAAAAATAAAAAACATAAATATTTAATTTGATAATGCTCATTGATACTAATCCTAAAAAGTTTGCTTCATCCATATCGACTCATGTTTGGAATTGCTATGATTTTCTAATGTAAATAAACATTGATAATTATAAGTTATTATTTTAGGTAGAGTTCTTCAAAACTTCTCCAACAACATTTTCTTCATGTCAATTAGAAGACTTTTAGAATAACTATGAATTATCAAAAACATAAGCATAAATAATAATAAACCATTATTTTAATATTAATTAAATATATATTCAAAATAAAATTAGAATAAATGAAGTACTACGTTATATCTAAAAAAAGTAATGTTAAAATAATAGGAAATAAGATTTAGTTATATAATTATATAAACAAATCAAGGTGAAACATTTTTAAAAATTACATAAATTTTATTGAATATTTTAATTTTTAGGTAATAAGGAGAATAAGTGTAACATCCGCAATTATCAAATTACTTATGGATTGAGTGTCTCATAAAGCATGTAAGAACACTGGAAAATAATATTTTTTTAAATATATAATTGAATACTTCATTATTTAGAGCCCATCGAGATGTGTCTATTGATGCTTTTTTATCTCGATCAAGCCTCCTTTTAAATTCTTATGAATTACAAAGTGACCATAAATAATTAAAAAAATTTGAATATTACATAAATATGTATTAAAGCTAAAATATGATAAATTTAAAATAATATGATATAAATAAACAGGAGCACTGAAATGACTGCACTAGAGGAGATTTTGTGTTAAATATTAGTGTAGCCAAGTCAAAGCAAAATAATTAAAATAAATATTTAATTAGATAAAGCTAGTCGAGTTACATCATCATTTATTTCATCTCAATTAGACATCATTTGGAAATATTATGAATTACTAAACTTGAAAAAATAAAATATTATTATTTTAATAAGAATGTAAATATACATTAATGATGAAAATTGTGTGGCAATTCTAGACCTTAGGAATATTCTTGTTATTCAAGCCTCAATGAATAGTAGTATTGGAGATCAGGGAAGTCTAAGGAATAAAGTTGCAACAACAAGGGAAGCATCACAATGTGAAGAGTCTTATTATTAGGAGAGTATGTTTGTGTATGGCGAGGGTGTTTCTTAAGGGCTACAAAATTCATTAATTGTGGAATTAAACATAAAATAGTGATAATGAAAAAGGAGGAAAGTTGAACCAATAAAATAATCAAAAGGAAGATAAATGAACATATTGGATTATGTAATGCCTCACAGGTGAATGCTACATGTCCTATTGCTATAAATGAGACTCATTTATGTCATCACGTATAGAATTTTTTATAGTGATGAAATGTGAGTATTAGAAAATTTTTGAATGGCCTACATACATAGTCTAGGTAAGGTAACCATCAAGGAAGCTCTTTCAAGTGAGAGAATAAGCATTGATAGTAACATTATCATAAGAGATCTCTTTATTAATTACTCAGATAGATAAACAAATTTTGATGTGAAGATGCCGTCACCGAGGGATACTTGGTTTCTAATTAATGATGTAATACATCTTTCGAATGATGCATGTTATCAATACGTTTACAACAACCAATTCAACCATGTTGGTATAGTGCATTGTGGTTGTTTGTCCATTCAATATATTGCTAGGAATTGTACTTGCTTTTTAATTTAGCTAAAGATAAAGATGTAGTTTTGATAGGAGGATTGTGATAAGTTGTTGGCCTTACATTGTGGTTGGATGTGTAGACCATTAAATTTAAACCAAGTTCTTCAATAATTATGTTTTCTCTTGTATGGAATTACCTTTTCATGCTTAAACTTGTGTATTAGGACACAAAATATTTTGTGCATTATTAAAGCTGTAGGAGTTACTATTTAGATTGATGGTTGGATCATAGTCATGAAAAGCTTATATTTATCTTGGATATGTTTAAGAATGGACCTTACAAAGCCACTTATAATTAGAATATGGTTTAATGGACCATTTGGCCAATCTTTTCAAAAGTTTGAGTGTGAGAGTCTTCCCTTTATTTGAATTATTTGTGGTGGGGTAGGACAAGCATCCAAGACTTGCATACCTACTAGCTAATTCACAATTGTTATAATTATGAGATAATGTCCTTTAATGATAGCCAATGATCAAGATAAAAATATTGTGGTTTATATTGATGCAATTGGGAATAGAAAATCATGATGAGAAGAGACAAGCATTGAAACTCTGGATGGTTCTTCAACCAAGAAGAAGATGATTGTAGTAGCATAATAAAAATGGATCATAATAAGCAAAGCAATGGGCAAGAAGGAGATTAGTAAGCATTATAAGATTGAGGATATGGTGCAAGTAATGCAAACAGTAGATCAAAATCCAAGTATGATGGGAGTAGTAGAGGTACATCTATGATTGAATTGGAATTGAAGAAAAATGCATAACAGGAAGATGAACTTATTTCTAATAAAAACCATTGTCCATCAAGTAACAAGGGAGTGGATGAAGACCATATCAATTCTTTTAGAATATGATGCAGGCTTAGGAGAAGTAGGTGGAATTCTCACAAAAGCTTTATTCCATTTACTACAATGATATCACCTAGATTTCTAGAATAATGACAAAAAAAATTAGTAAATGGAGGGGGTATTCCTGAATAATTTGGAAACTAAGAAGAAACAATTGCGATAAGGAAAGAGAATATAGGAATTAGAAAACCATGAATCAGTAGCTTCTCACAAAAAGGTTTTGAGGAACTACAAATGGCTTTGTTGTTAAGAGGATCACTTGGAAAATATATTTTGAATTACTCAAGGTTTTACGTTGACATGAATAACGGTAATGTAGTTGGGGTAAGCAATGACAAAGGGGTTATTTGTTCCATTGTATTGCTATTGAACGCATGCAGCTCACATGGCATATGTCTAGACATATTCCATTAGATGTAGTGGGTCTATATTGCTAGATAAGGTTTAGGCTAGTGTTGTGCTTGGGCATAGTTGTGATGAGGGGATAAGCAAGACATCTTTTGTACTTGTTATAATGATAAAGTAATATTTGTGTTTCTTCTTCTATAGCAAAGGCACATTTTAGATAGACAATAGACAAAAGTAAAATTTTTGGGACTATACTATACATAAGGAATGTATAAATTGTAGTAGATTTCAAGCTATGAGTTCCTAAATTTTGCTAAGGTTTAGACAGCTAATTACTATTATATGAACCACTATTATAACTTTTTGTATGGCAACAATTTTATCGTGCTTGGGAAATTTTAGAAAATTAGTCACTAGGAGAAGTATTATTCATGAAACGAGCCTTTTTATATCAGTTTACTACATCAAGTGCTTATTAAAAGTATGGTTTGCTGACTTTTAGAAACATCTTCATTTAGAAAGGTTTGTTTTCTTCAAAGTATGAGTTATCTCATGAATTGGTCGACATGCATGTACTATAGTGGAATTGTTGTGCCTATAAAATGAATATTTTACATGGATGAAATGTGTAGCAAGTGATCCATTTTTCTCAATGATAATACATTTTAATTAAAAATTGATGAGTTCTTTTGTTGTGTGGAACATGAGGGGGATTGATTAAAGTAGTAATGTGGTTTACTGTAGCATTTAGTGAGGTAAAATAGGATCATTGAAATTGCATTACTAGAAACTTGGATAAAGACCTTTAATCAACATGAGGTGGATTAGCTTTTATGTAGAAACTAAATTAATTTGTGTAATCTTAAATAGGGCTATCTGAGGGCATTGTAGTATTGTAGAGGTATTAAGTCCAGCTTGAGAGTATGTACTCTTCATATGCAATGACTATTCAAGTCAAATCATGCACAAATGAGAATTGGATGTTCTATGCTGTGTATGCATCAAAATGCTATTATAACTTTGAGTAGCCTAGGACAAAATTAGACTTTTACAAAGCTTGGTTATTTGTTAATTATTGTAGAGGACTTCAATGCCTTACTTGCATAGGGAAAAAAAGAGGAGGAAAAAAGTTTACCAATAAGTAGGCTCAGTATGAATGCTCAATTTCATTTATGATTCAGATCAGACTGGCTTTTAATTTCTTAGGAATTGATGTTCTTATTACAACACCAAAGAGGAGAATTCTTGTATATAAGAAAGATAGGTAGGAGCTTTCATGAATACTGATGGTATGAAAGCTTTCTTAAGCATTACTTTGACCCATCATCCTCATATTAGCCCATATAAGCTCCGATACTTAGTTTAGAAAATTGTTATTGCACAAAACTAATAAAAGGGTCCAATTTGAAAACATATAATTGTCCTTTCCAAAATGAACTATTGTCGTATATGTAGCTTGGAAATTGATGATTAGAGGAAACTCTATAAAAAATCTGTTCACCAAATTTAGTAGAGCCTTGTGAGCTTTAAAGAAATAAAGTACAACATAACTTGGTGATATCCTTTGTAAGCCTGACTAGTTGGAATAAGAAATCTAGGGGCTTCAACTAAAGGAGTTTGTAAATGGCTCAAATGAGTTATAGCATGAGATTTTTACACAACTTACTACTTCCTTTGATAAAGTTGTGGATTCAAATGAAGCACAGTGGTAGCAACATGCCAAGGTTCATTGGCCACCCTTGTGGATTGGAACAAATGCACTTTTTAAAAAATGGCAACTTCTATGTCTAGAAGCAACTATATCTATAAACTTTAAAATGAACTTAGAATCTAGTTACCTTCCCAACTCAAATTAAAGACATTCTCATGTAGTTTTTTAGTAAGAAGTGTAGCAAAATAAAGTATGACCCTCCATCTTTCTAGCCTTCAAGAAATAAAAATAGTGACCAAGCAGGCATAGTTGTGGATGTAATTGTTGATATGAGAATAGAAATGTAGTGATTTCCATATAAACTAGTAAATCACTTGGTATGGTTGACATCTTTGATGAGTTTGTGTATGACTATTAGAACATTACTTAGGTTGATATTATCAAATAATTCTTTAAAAATGGCTTATTGCCCAAATAGTGGAAAGAAATGTTGGTCATTCTCATTCCCAAGTTTAAGTTACTACCAAACCTAAACGTTTCAAGCATGTTAGCCCATGCAATGTGATTTATAATGAAGTGACAAAAATGTTTATGGCTTAATAGAAGACAATGCTTCAAGATTTTTTGCTAAGGAAAAAGTACCTTTTGGGTTCTATATCTAACAATACATTATTGGCAATGGAAATGGTTGCCTTTTTGTATTTATCTACTTTTAGAGAGGGTTTGAAGGTGCTAAACTTTGATGAGGACTGAGATTTTCATAAGATAAATAAGAAATTCATGTTGAATAAGCAAAAGAATGATGTTTTCAACACATTGGAGTGATTAGATTGAGGCTTGTATTACTTTGCCAAGATTTTGTATTATTTTTAAAGGTGTTTATTTATAATAAATTGAAGTAAGAATCTTAGATAGGCTTGTCTATTCTCACCATACCTTTTTATTGTTATGTCTGAGTATCTCTAATGGCTTATATAGTACCAACTTGAGTATGCTTTCCTAACTAGGTGTAGGATTAGTTATCCCTCTGCAATGATTACACACCTTCTATGCGGCTAATCATATCATGATTTATGCATCAACAAAATGTGTTATGGAGAGGACCATTAAGGATATTATAAAGCAGTATAGATGATACCTACGTTAAGTGGTGAACCTTAACAAGACTTGAGGATTATTCAATAACAACATTCAACTCAAGTGAAGGAAGATGATAACAAAGAAAATACACATGCATTAAGTTGTTGAATTAAAATATCTTGAATATAAATTAGAACAACCACACTATGACAAAGGACTTCAATTTTATTATTAAATGAGTTCAAAGCAATGCCAAGATAAATGATTAAGTCATTGTAGAAATTGGGACATATTGTCATGATCGACTTGATTCTAATTATTATTCCGATGTATTACTTAACCCATTCTTTAATACTGAATGATACTATTATTGGGATGGAAAAATTGTAATCTATTATTTATGGAGTAGTTCAAATGTTAGCAGAACAACAAAATAATTTTACTAGAAAAAGGCTATTTTTTAGAAGCATTGTAGGAGACTTTGAATCTATAATTTGTCAACTTGGAATTAGCATTTGTTGCAAAGCATTACAAGGGAGTGATCACTATAGAAGATTGTTTATGGGTTCAATTTATCAGGTCCATGTACTTTACATCTAATTTACTGAGTATTGCAACCCACAAGATAATTAATAATATGTTTTGAAGGATTGTTGTGGGTAATACTATTTCATTCTCTTTAGATAATTGGTTTGGCATCATCCCTATTTCATCATGGCTAACATATCATAACATGGAAGTGGACCATTTGACACTCGTAGTAGAGCTAGTTATGAAGCATGATGCATCTGATTTTAGTAAGATATAAAACTTATTTTTACTTGATATGGCAACTCATATTCTGCTTTTAATGCTGGCCAAATAAAATGAAAGAGATGAGTGTGCTTCAAACAATGTGAGAATACATTGTTTGATTAAAAGATCATCTACAATAACTTTTATATGTGCCAAAGTCTTTTAGAAAGTGCTAGTGTAGGTTTAGAAAGTGATGGTAAAGTCTTGGGTTAACATATTATCTTGGAGATTAATGCCAAATTAAATTCCTACTTGCTTCTATCAATGTACATGAGGCTTTGAGATGTTGAGGCATTTTCTATAGGATACTGATATGATTGAAGATATGCAACACCATTTGTGGGAATTCCATAGTGTGAAAGAATTATGGTCCAGTAAGTCCACAAATGAGAATTTCAATGTGTTTGGTGAAAGTAGGAAAATTGCTTCATTAATAGAGCTTCTTTGATGGATGTTTATTAATGTGAGAATGGCTATTATATCTCATACAGTCAGTTTTTCATCCTGTGTGTTATTTAATCTTTTCTATAATAAAAATCTAAAAGCTTCTGAGCAAATGGCTCTCAATTTTAGCTGCACTCGAAAGAAATATTGATTTGCTACTATAACTTGTTTCAACTTTCCTATCACATATTATGGGAGCCCTAACGACATCAACGGGTTGCTAGTAATCTCTTATTGTACTCCTCCAATGGATGCATAATACTCAACTAATATGCAATAGTGAAAGAAGAGGTTAATGTTCGAATTTTTATTGCTATTCTTCACAACATGGGTGAACCTATTATTATTGTTTGTAGAGCTTTGATTTTAGGTTTAATTATGGTCTTGGAGACTATTGTTATTCTAGAAGTAATGGAAGTCCTTAGAACTCCACATGCAAATATCCAAGGATCAATGATCTAATTAGACTCTACTACGATAATTATTATAATGAACAAATTTTAGTTGTCTAAGGAGACAACAAGCAACGATGATCGAGCTATTCTAAATTTTCGGGTATGTAGCCCTTCAAACAATCCTACATAAAGTATGAAGTTAATTGTGTGATAGATTGGATGGCTCAACATGCATTCTTGTATAACTTTCTTTAAGACAAGGTAATTCTTCTTCCCAAATCACTTTAACTTTTACTTTTTATTGATTTTAGGTACGAACCTTCTTAAGGAGAGAATGATGTAGGCTTCGACTATTTATTTGTCAAGGAACCCAAATATTTTATAGGCATGGCACACAGAGATGTGCAAATGATGTAGATGAGTGTGATGGGTGTTGCAAATGGAGTCGTATATACATATGGTGATGTATGATGGGATGGTTGGTAGCATCGATGATAGATGGATGCAAAAAGTAAGAGTTTGATGGAGATTAGATTTACTCAATGTTTGCTGCATGGTCAGGGCATTCACATGATTCTTTATTTATTTGATTTGCTTCCTATTGCTTCAAAAATGGATTGAAACTCCTAATCACCTAAAATCACATTGAGTAGGGTTAACAATGTAGTTAACTAAATCTTGTAAGTTGGTGAAGGAAACAAAAAGTAATTTACTGTAGTTGTCCCCATCATAGATGGTAGGTACTGGTGTCCTTAATTCAACTAAATAAAACTTAGAGCTAAACAAGCATAACATGATGATGCAAGATGTCAAAATAGTCCTTAATGTTCGTGCTCTAGTGAGCCTTTTGGGTGAAATTTAGCACTATGTAGGGACCAGTGTAGTTCTTTTTATGGAAATGTCTTAGTTTGAGGAGCCAGGTTAGAATGAAATTATTTTTTAATATGACAAAATTACCACATCATAAAAAGTTTAATTGGAAGGGAAAAAATAGAATCCACCAGATAGTGAATAGGATTTGAAATAACATATTGAAAATAGGTACTATTTCATAAGAGGAGTCTCTCTATTGAAAAGGTGCTGATGATAATGATTTGTGTGGATGCACACAACATACATCTAAAAATGCTACAGTTCTCGTTGAGGATAGTCATCAAAATGGAAAACATGGATCACATGGACCAGTTAGGGTCACCTTTAAAGAGGCACTTATTGGATAGAGAAAGACCATTAATAATATGAAACTAATGGGAGGCCTCTGTTAACTACTCAGAGAGACCAACAAATTTACATGTGAAGAGGCTAGCACCAAATTATGCCTCATTTGTAATTAAAGATGAAATGAATTATTGAATGTGCCATGTTAATGATGAATCCACTACCACCAGTTCGACTTTGTGGGTAGAATGTATAATGGTTGTTTGTCTTTTTAATAGATAGCTAGAATGCTATAGTGTAGATGGGGTCATTTGAGAAGATTTTGGGTTGTGTTTTTGGTTGGGTGTTTCAGTTTACACTTTTATTCAGTTATAAATTGATATTATGTTAGGATAGCAGAACCATGGTAAGGACACCTAAATTGATAACGGTTATTTTAGTGACTATGTGTGCTTTAGTCAAGATTCATTTTTGGCATTTCTACTTGTGTATTGGGACATGGGGAATATGTTGTTTATTGTAAAAGCCATAGGGGATCTTATTCAGATTGAGAGCTGGACAACACACATGCAATGGTCATCGTTTTGCAATGTTGTGTGTTAGAATGGACTTTTCAAGGTACTTAAAGTAGGATTATAGACTATTTGACCCCTTGGTTAATCTTTTCAATGGTTTTTTGTACTAGGGATTATCTACTATTTGGTTCACATGTGGCAAGATAGGATAGTATTTTGAATAATGTAACCTACTTAATTGATTCAAATTACTGCTATAGTTGAAAGCACTTGTCCTTTAAATGCAAGACGTTATCAAGAAAAAGATTCATGGGCTACTGTCGATGTCGATGTGAATAAGGGAGCATGATGAGAAGAGATAAGGTCTTGGACCTTGGCTGGTAGTTCAACAAAGGAAGAGGAGATTGATTACATTAACATAGTGGTGGAGGACTAAAACATGTAAAGATATAAGCTAATAATAGATAAGAATGCAAAACCAACATGAAGATATGGAGCAAGTAATGCAAATGGGTTGGTCTTATGCCAAGCAAGATGGGCATATTAAAGGCACACTCAAGGTCGAATGGGTACCAAAGAAAAAAAACTCAGGGAGAGTATAAACGTATTACAAATAAGAAGGCACAATCCATCAAGTAGTAGGGGAGTTGAGAGAGTCCCTATCATTTCTTCAAATACTTAGATTTAGAAATAAGAGAAGTACGAGGCATTCCAATGTGTTTCAAATCCATCTTTTATTATAGTAGCACTAAGATTCTGTGAAAATGGCAAAGGTGCTACAGAATCTTAAGATAAATTATGGAAAAGTGAATAATGGAAGGGGAAACTCCCTATTAAATTTGAAAATAAATCAAACAAATAGTAGCAATAAGGAATCTAGATACAGCTTTTGATACAGCATTACGTAGCAGCTTCATTTTCCAAAACACTTTAGAAGATGGTGATTTTGCTACACTTTTTTGGGATCACTTAAAAAGCATATTTAAGATTGCCCATGGTTCTACCTTAAAATAAATTAAGGTTACTTTGGCTGCATTTGGTAGGGACAAAGCAGTTATTTTCATTGTTGCATTGTCATGCATTGTATTAGACTTACATGTCAGTAAATTTGGGTGTGTTGGATAACTTGCATTTGGCCTATTTTGATTGTTAAGGATTGGGCTAGGCTCAAGCAGGCTATAGTTTTGGCAGTGGGGATGCAAGATATCTTAGGTACTAGTTATGGATATTAATAGCTTAGAAATTTTTTTTGTCATCTATAGTAAAGGTACAATTCATATAAGAAATTAGGAGGAAGTAAAACATTTGAGCATGTACTCTGTGGAAGATGGTTTGAGAAACTATACGCTATTATGGGTTCTCAAGTATGTTCTTCGCATAATTGCAAAGGAAAAGTTAGTTTTCTTGGTTGGCTTCTATTATATAGACTACTATAAAAACTTTAGGTATAGCAACAACTCTAACATGCCTTAGGACCCTCGAATAGATTGACTTTGGAAGAATTATTACACTTGGTATAGTGCGACATCTACTTTTAACACAAATACTATGGTTAATAGTTGGATGGTAAGACAACATTGGTAATTTTGCCCTCCATTTAATTGTAAAGCGTATCATTAAAGTGTTGGATAGATTGATAAGTAGTTACTTTGGAGTAACCTATAATTTGGTGATGCTCGTCAAGGAGTGTGATGGCCTTGGCACTTATGATTTTTCAAATTGCTATATCACATTAACTACTATGTGCTATAGGAATTTGATGAGTCAAGAAGAAGGTTTGAGTTTGACAAACAATAACCTCTATGTGTCCTATGAAGCTTTGCATACATGTTATTTAGTAGTTTATGAAATGCCTTGGACAATTGAGAATATAGTATGGGATGTTGGTAAAGGTAAACAAGTATCCTTCATGTTAAACAATTGGCTTAGATTTCTCTTAATTAAAGTCTATTCAAGATTTCTTAATGTAGATGTTGAATATCCAATTCTTTTGTATGAACTTATTAAGAAGTATAGCGTACGTGATAATGATAAGATTCAAAGTTTGTTTGCTATTGCTTTTATTTCCATCATCTTAGAATTACCATGGGGTAAATCTAATGAAAGAGATATGATATATTTAAGATAGAGTGAAGACACAATGCTGGAATCTAAATATACCTATAGTAGCATTCATAGTTGCCAAAATATGTGAAGAAAGGAAGTAGTCTGGGTTTGGAACTTAAATTTATAGCCTCGACTGATAGTGTTTTTGTGGAAATTGATTCTAAATTTAATTCCCACTCATTCATGGTTGTGTGTGAGATGTTTAGTGTTGTAAGCATCTTACACATAGAGTTGTAAGGAGGATGAAGATATTGAATACTGACTTTGGGAAAGCTGTGTGGTGAGAGAAATCTAAGGGACTAAAGTCTCCACCCTTAATCTTGGTGCTGAATAGAGGAATGGCATGCCTTTTAAATCAGTGAAAAAGATGTTTAATTGTATGGTGAGTAATATTTGTATTACTAACGTTTCAAAAGAAATAACTTTTGTCTATTGTATTGTATCAATTTTGGATTAATTGAAATGTGTAGGAACTTGTAGGTAACATATTTTTTCTTGCTGCTCCTCTAAGGAAAATATAGTTTTACACTGCATGGCTACATGTTCAGCCATCTTAGGTGGTGAAAAAGAATCATAATGCTGTTATGGGCATAATTATGTGAGATCATTTTGGAATGCCAATAACTATTTCTACTAAAATGTGCATTTTAAAGGTATCCTCTAGCATGGAACCTATGACCATTCTTAAAGCCATGGAACTCCTTAGAACATCATTTCATAATATGCATGTAATAGAAATTGAATCAAACTTGACAATAGCTATTCTCAAAGCAAAAGGATTGTTAGTGTCAACCTCTTATAGGAGTAGTAATCAAAGTGCTGTTAATTTTGCGAATGGTGTTTGGCCTTTCAAGCTTTCACACAGACAACAATAGGGCAACTATGTTGCTGATTGGGTTGTGCACCACGCTCTTTTATATGATTTTGTGTAGAATTGAGGAGTGCCCCCTCACAAACTGCTTTTGCAATATCTTGAATTTTATGTTTGAACCTCCATAAGGAGACTATAATGTAGATGTTAGCAATTTCTGATATCTAGGAGCCCTCATAGCTTCAATTTTATTTGGCATAACATATTTCCTCATATCATAGAACTACATTTTTAGAGGATGCTTGGAAGTGGTAGTGCGCCAAGCTACCTTGGACTAATGTTGCATATCAAAACATGTGATTCTTTAAGAATATGGCTAGTTTTACATACATAAGCAACTATATTCATTAACTTAAAAATGATAGTGGGGAATTGGTAGCTTCCTCAATTGAAATTAAAGAAATACTCATGTAGTATGTTAAGAAGAAGTGGAGTAGCTTTGCGTAATCTATTTCTTTATCACCTTTCTAGCTTTATAAACTACTAATAAGGTTTATTCAGTAGCTCTCTTCACATCAATAAGTGATGCTAAGACTAAGATTGAGTTATGAATATTAAAATAAATAAAGCATCAAGCATAGATGACATATCTATGAAATTTGTGCTTAGGAATTAAAATGTTACTTTGAAAAATATTGACACAGTTGTGAAACAAATTTTTAATAATAGGTGTATGCCTAAAAAATGGAAAGATATGTTGGTCATTCTTATTCCATAGTTTTAGGGTTCATAAAAAAATAAATAATTTAAACCCATAAGTCTTTGTAGTGTGATATACAAAATTATAAGTAACATTTTGTTGTGTAAATTTTTGATCTTCCTTTCGAATATTATTGTAAGAGAGCAATTTTCTCTTATGCTAGTTAAGCAATATTTGATAAAATATTTTTGACACAGTAGATGACAAGCTATATGGCCTCATCTAAGTCAAGACAAGGACTAAGAACTCTTAAGTTGGAAGTGGACCAAGCTTATGATAAGGTCAATTGGTAGTTTTTGCCTAATATATTTAAGAATTTCTAGTTTTTTAATATTTTGAGTACTAGATTGTAGCTTGTATCACTACACTAAGATTTTGGGTTATGCTAAATGGCATTCGCCTATGATTGATTGAAGCTTAAAAGAGTGTTATGTATGGCTTTCCATTATCACCATAACATTTTACTATTGTATATGAATATCTCTTTAGGCTTATTATGCAACAAGTGGAGCTTACTGTCATAGTTTGGATCAAAAGTGACCTTCTTTACCTATGATTTCTCAATTTCTTTATGCTGATGTTGTTTTGATCTATGTTGTTACTAATGCTATAGTAAGGACCTTTAAGGATATTATGAAATGGTATGGACGACATTTAGGTCGAGTGATCAATCTTAACAAATCAAAAAGTTTTTTTAGCGAGGGAATCATATGCAACCATAAGATGATGATTTTAAGTTACATAAGTCCCAATGGCTCAATTGAAATATTTAGGCATTACTATTGTAGCAACTCAATCACAAAAAAGACATTAAATTTCTTAATCATTAAGTTCAAAATTGCATGGCTAAATAAAGGATCAGGGCTCTATTTATGATGGTGCATTTTTTCATGATCAACTCGATGGTTACTACTATTCTTGCATATTACTTAGCCCATTCTTTAATTCAGCAAGGCATTGTTGTGGAGTTAGCAAAATTGATACATAGGTTCTTGTTGAGTGGCCTTAATGTACATAATTCTACACATAATGTAAGCTAAAATCGAGTTACTCTCCCTGTAGAGTGCGGTGGCTTCGTAATTCTTTGCTTGTTGACATGGCAAGTAGTAATGATTACAAAGTACTAAAGGTGAGTTATGGTTTGGGAAGAAGGTTTGTTGGTTCAAGTCTTTAGCTACAAATATTGTATGGCAAATAGTAATTTTTTATGTCATGTAAAGCGTCACATATGTGTAAGCTAATTTGTAGTGTTGTGCCTTGGACAAATAAGAATATGGTTTGGCAAATTCCTAAAGGCTATCAAGTTTCTTTGGTGCCAAATAATTGGATTGTATTTATTTTAGCTATATTAAGGCCAACATATATCAAAATGGACATCAAACATCCAATTCATTTGGTAGAACGTTTAAGGAGCATGATGTTTGGGACCAACTTAAGAGGCAAATTATATTTACATCAACTTTTGTTTCCAATATCATGCACTCCTCTTGGGAGAAATGAAATACATGGGATATCTATATTTCAAGCAGAGGGAAGAAATAATTCTATAATCAAAATCTATATAAAACAACATGTATAGTAGAAAATTTAGTGCCAGATGAAGTGGTGTAGATCTAGAATTTGAAACTATAGCATTAGGTGAACGTGTTTATGTGGAGGTTGATTTTGAATTTTTTCCCGCTCATTCTTTGATGTGTGCAAGAGGGGCTAAGCTCTAGGACATTTCTCCATCAAGATGCAAGGTGAGGGAAGATATTATGCATTTCTTTTGGGTGTGTCACAAGGCAAAAGAATTTTTGTGAGAAACTTCTTAATTACAAATTTTTGTGCTGGAGGGAATAATGACATACATTTTAAATCATTAACTGATCTACACTTTGCATTCATCCTAGCCCATCTAATGGGAGTTCTTATAGCCTTTAGGGGCTTTTTCTAACCTCTAATAGACTCCTTTACAAAAGTGTGTTAAGCTTAATTATAATCTAGTAATGAAAGAGAACCTTAATACTACAATGAGCACAATTATTCAAGGTCAGTTGGGAGAATTGATTACTATTGATCGCAAAATATTTATTTTAGGAGTAGCCTCCACAATGGAAGCTATTGCTATTTTTGAAGCCATAGAGCTCCTTACAACACTATTTCTTGATATTCATTTTGCAAAAATAATATCTAACTCCACAATAGCGATTGCTAAAGTAAGTTAGATGCTGACATATACCTCTTGTAGGATTAATTATCAAAGTGCTATTAATTTTGTTAAGGGTATGCTATCCTTCAAACTTTCCTACATACTATGTCATGGTACTATGTAGCTGGTTGGTTTGTCCATAATGCACTTTTTAGTTTTGCAAGTGATTGAGGAATGCCCATTCCTAAATAGCTTATGTGTTGTCATTGTTTTTTACTTTGTCTATGGACCTCCATGTAGAACGAATGTGGTAGGCTTTAACCATTTTCTATCAAGGAACCCAAATAGGGTTGTATAATATATGCATTAAAAGTTTATATTAACAGTTGGTTGCTTGGGAACAAATTAAAGAATTAGCAAAGCTTGATGGATCATCGATTGTTGCTAGGCATTTCAATGCCTTGTGGAGAAGGAGAAACAAGAAGGAAAAAGTTTTAGTAGTTGGTAGGCTTAGGATGAGTTCTCGAAATTCATTCATGATTTTTATTTAACTAACTAGGGATTTGTTGGGAATAGGTTTACTTAGTGTAATAATATGGTGTGGAAAGCAAAAATATATGAAATACTAGATAGAGATTTCATTAACAGTAAAGGTATGCAAGCTTTCTTGAGCGCTATAACAGCACATCTTCCTCATATTGACTAAGACCACTACCCTCTACTCATTAAATTAAGGTAATTATCATTGAATAAAATTGATAAGAGAGGATAATTTGGAAACATATGGCTATCATTTCCATATTCAACCAATGTAATGTTGGCAACATAGAAAAGGATAGTTAGAAGAAACACTATGGATGGTCTATTCAGAAAAGCATTGTCTGCATTAAAGAATTTGAGAGTAATTGAGCTAGGTAATATTCTTAATTAGCCTCATGAGTTGGAATAGTAGATCCAAGAGCTCTAAATAAAGGTATCTAATAAAGGATTATCAAAGCTAGAAATTGATATTTTAGCACAATGAATTGCTTCCTACCACAAATACGTTAGATGAAGCGTGGTGGAGGAAACGTGCCAAGCTTTAATCGACCAACCTTGGGGATCAAAACACTCATTCCCTTTAGGAAGTAGAACCTAAATAAAAAAGCAAAATGATAATATGCAATTGGTAACCTATCTAGCTAAGATTAAAGATGTTCTAATTTGTTCTATAGAAAAAAGTGGTGTTGTTTTGGGTAATATGAACCTCAATGGCCTATTAAGTATTTCAAAACAATCAATACTAAGCAAAGCAATTGTTCTTATGGCTCCTATCAAAGGTGATCAAATAAAAATTTTTTGCTTCTGTCAAAAGAAATAAATCCTCTGGTGTGGATGACATCTTTATTATGTTGGTGTTTTCTTATTGGACCATTACTTAGAAAAATACTGTCATAGTTAAGTGTTTTCCTAAATGAGTGAAAGACATAATGGTCAATGTCATCCCTAAAGTTCAAGGTGCTCTAAAACAAAAACAGTTCTGGCCTAATAGTCTTTGAAATGTGATCTACAAAGTTATGACCAACCTTTTGTTGGGTGGATTAAAAATTGTGCTTCCCGATATTATTATCGAGGAACAAGTTACTTTTGCACTTTGTCATACTATATTTAATAATATATTTTTGGCATAGGAAATTGTTGCTCATATAAACTTATTCATCTTCAAAGAAGGTTTTGTGGCACTAAAGTTGGACAAGGGCAAAAATTATAAGGTCAACAAAAAATTTATGTTAGATATGTTAATTCTATTTATAGTTCCTAAATTTTTTGTGTAATTGGACTGAGGCTTATATCATTCGACAAAGATTTGAGATTATGTTAAATGATAACCATCTTCATTAAACTAAAGCTACCAAGAGTCTTAGGCAATGTTGCCTACTATCACGATACCTTTTTACTACTATGTTTAAATATATCACTCAGCCTATTCAATATTAGGAGCAAGCTTTCTGATTGTGATTAAGGTTGCCCTTCATCCCAAATTATTATACACTATCTATATGTTGATGATGTCTTGCTTTATGCACTAAGAACATGTGCTATAGTGAGGATTATTTGGGACATAATGAAGTAGTATAGGAAAAAGTATAGCTAGGTAGTAAATCTTAAAAAATCCAGAGTATTATTTACCAATGGGATTAAGCACAAGTGGAGGAAGATGACAATAAGAAAATTAGATATACATTAACCTATTAATTTAAAATATTTTTTCATACAAATTGCAATAATTAAACCTTAAAAGAGAGGCTTTAAATCTATTATTAATCAACTTAAAAGCTGGGTGTAAAGATGGATGATCAAGTCATTATTGATTGCATAGCATATTGTCAAGATCGACTTGGTATTGGCTACTATTCCTATTTTACTAAATAGAACATTCCTTAGCTTTGGGTGGCATTATTATTGAGTTTAATAAATTGATGTATTGGTACTTGTGGAGAAATCAAATATTAGCGACACAGTACATTATGCATGTTAGGATTTAGTAAATTTTCCTAAGGTGCGTGGAGCAGTTCAAGTTCATAGTTTATCAATATGGTAAGTACCATTGATTATTAAACATTACAAGTGTGATGGCTTGGGAAGACAATTTACGAGTTTAGGAATTCATATCCAACTATGTTTTGACAAACAATAGTTTCTATGTGCCATGTGGTGCATCACCTGTGGGCAAGTTAATCATTATTATGGAACCATAAACAATTGATAATGTACTTTGGCAGATTATGGAGTGTAATTCAATTTAATTCTTGTCAAATATTTGACTTAACATCCTCCTTATTACTTTGTGGCCAACATATATTAATAGGGAAATGGACCATTTGGCAGATGTAGCAGAGCTAATTAAGGAGCATGGTGTGTGGATCTTGATAACATTAACAATTTATTTGTAACACATTTCATATTTTGGATTATGCATTCCCTTAAGGACAAAATTAATGAAAAAGATGTGTTGTACTTTAAACAAAGTGAGGACATAGTGTTGGAATAAAAACTCATTTATAGTTGCATGTATATGGTCCACATCTTAAAAAGAGAGGAGCCTACATAAGCTTCAAAAATGAACCTATAGCCCCAAGTGAGTGACTTTGTATGGAGATTACTCTTGAATTTAGTTCTTACTTGCTGTTGGATATGTGCAAGAGGGATTAAGACATTGGTTTTCTTTCCATGGGGATGTAATGTGATAGAAGACGTGCAATATAACCTATGTGAGTGCCATACGACAAAGGCATTTTTATCCAATGCTTTCGTAAATGCAAATATCATGCTGTGTTTAGTAAACAACATGGATTGTAATTCTTTAAGTTAGCTTTTTGGATGGATGATAAGGGATATATTATTCATAATTATATCTCATTCAATTAAATGTACAACTTAACCATCATATCACCTGTGTCTTAGCAAAAATTTGAAAGCACATGCAGACCTGATGCAAAATTTTGCTACACTCCAAAGAATTATTTCATTCGCTACATGCTTGTTCCATTTCTCCTATCTCATCTAGTAGGAGATCTAACGGCCCTTGGAGTCTATTTGTTACCACTTATATGAATCCTCCAATTGCTTGGGCAACGTTCAATTGTGATGTAGCTTTGTAAGGTAATCTAACTGTTTGAATTAGTACAGTTATTCACAATAAATTAGAAAGTCTTATCATTATTGCTATAAGAACTTTGATATTAGGTTCAACTACCACTTTAGAAGCAATCGCTATTCTTGAACTAATAGAGCTCCTTAGAAAGCTACCACCTAATATCTATGTAGTGGAGATAAAATTAGATTCGACAACGTCTATTAATGAAGTGAATTAGCTGCTTACATATATAATGAATAAGAGTACATATCATACAACTATTACATAGGTGTATCATTTGTAATCCTTCAAACAATCCCATATAAAGTGTCAAAGCAACTATGCAACCAACCAAGATGTGTATCATTCTATTTTATTTGATTTTTTTTATGATTAAGAAATCACACTTCCCAAACTTCTTCAACATCATCTTTTTATTGACTTTATGTGTAAACCTCCTTATGGAGAGTATGATTAGGTAATTTGTGTGCCTAATTTCTTCCTTGAATGTAGTAGCTATCTCTTAGGTTCCTTCCCCAAAATTGAACCCAAAAGCTTGGTCACACATCACCACCATAGTGGACCTTTATCCTGCAATGAAAAGATGATAAGGTAGAAATTCAAAAGATGCATCATCAACATGAGGATGTGCAATCCAACAACTTATCATGAATCGTCAAGGAGCCAGATGAATGTTCACATCAACATTTTGCCAAATAAATTTATCACATACAAACATAAAATTTTGTCTCATGTATTAGCTCTAGAATTCCTACGACTATCCAAGTAGCATTTACCATTGAAAAAACTATAGCAAATTTAATGAGCCATTCACTGTTTGACTACCTAAAACTATTCATACTTACAATACATGGCTTAATGTTTGAGACAGGCATATTATTACTAGTAGGATCAACATGAAAGCTACATAAAAATAAAGCTCTAGGTAGTACCATATCTCATAGTTGATATATTCAACATTTTTGGAGATAATCCATAAAGGAAGAGTGAATCCAATAAAGTTTCAATAATATCCCTTAAGTTTCAAAATGTTGCCTCTCAACAATAACAATCTTTAGTGACAGTCTTAACTGGTAGATAATTAAGATAAAAGTGAGTGATTTCTGGGACCCTACAAACACAAGGGTAGGGATGTTCTCACATTCAATAGCATAACAAAGTGCCAATAGCTACATCATAGGAGAAGTATGGTATAAATAAAATAATTGAATGGAACTAGCCTATCTGATAGGAAAGCAGGCAACATATAAACTTCCTCCTTTGTAAAGTTTGATTACATGACAAATCCTTACACGTAATTGTTGACCACAACGAGAAGTAAGCAAGTCATAAGTAGTAACTAAACAAAAAATATCATTTCTACAAAAGTAATCTCAAGCCATTCTAATCCCATAAGTTTAAAGAGCTTTATAGATATAGAAAAAAAGCACAAAAGGTCTACTTATAGATGAAGGCCTTGGCTGGCACTCATATTGCATGACAAGTAGCATTGTTTAGGAAAGAGCACAAGAATTCAAATGATCTTTTATGGCATTAAAATGGCTAAATATTCTTAGACCTTATAAATCGAATACGTTGAGCATGACTTTTTTTAACTATAAAATATTTTGTATAAGTAAAATGCATGCTCAAAACTGGGTCATCCATTAACCGCACCATGTTAATCAACTAAAAAAGATATAATTCTATAACTAACAAGTCACACTTGCCAGGCCACCAAAGTCATAGGTAAAGGAAGTCACAGCTTGTGGGTGATGTAAGACACTACCAACTACATCACATAAATGCAACAATATGCTTAACCATTATGGGTCCAAGATTAATTTACACCACTAAAATTTCATTATGGCACAAGTATACACCACGCTAAATAAAGCCGATATAGCAAGAATGGTGCAACAATTCCACATTGCACCAAGTCAATTCAACATTAGAGTAGCACCTCATTTGCACATTAGCAATCTTGAGTGTTAACAATTGTTTAAATGTATTATGCATTTCAGAAAAAAATTGCTTCACTTTAAGAAATCACATAAGGAAAGGGGAAGCCACCACTCATCTCTTCATGAAAGGCAAGGGTTTGGATGGCAAAGAAGCATCACAAAATGTTCATTAGAATCTGAGCAAAAAACACTTTTCACATTACCCCATAGAGTGCTAATTTGAACATGAACAATGACAAGTTTCCAAAAAAGACTTCACCTTATACATTGTCCAACAACCAATATCATTAAAAATACAAAAAAAGTTACACATTATAAGCCCCAACCACCACAGGGACAACATACCTTAGGGTGTGAACCAACTGGCTACTCTTGAATACAATGCATCATTACATCTAATACTATTATAACACATGTAGCTACAACATGGTGTGACTATGGAGGTAACCCAACATGTACATACCCTAGTGTAAACTATACCATCCAACTCTTTCCTCACTATGGATAGCATTGGACAATTCATTGTCCCTTTGGAATTGCATTTTGCAATAATTTTATCATGAAAAATGCAAGTCTAGATATAACACAAAAAAATATCGATGCATTCGTAAGCCACAATGCAAAAAAAACCTAAATAAGTTATACTTTGGGTGCCCAACAAGGCAAATGGAAACGATCCAAAATGGCTATCATGCACAAGCATAACATTGCAACATACTCAATGCTCTATTCTACATGTAGCTTGGGATGTAACCAAGCATGCATAAACCACAATGCATATTAGCCTTTAAGGATTGCATATTGCAACATTTTAGTCAAGTAAGAAGAAATGCATCTCAATAAAGCATCACCTTATACCAGTACCAGCAAGCCACAACACTAAAAATCTGAAAAAGTTAAGCTTAACTATGTCAAGAGCCACACACAAAACTTCGTTGGCCACCTTCACACATTTTGATCTACTGCACATAGCAAGGTATGAAGCCCATCATTCATATTCCCCAATGCATATTTCTCAAGCGGCCTAGACTTCAGTTTGGGTTGCATCGTGCAACATTTTGCAAAATGTGGATTGCATATTGTAAAATTTATGCCACGTAGAAAGGCAAGTCTACATATATGGCATCACCATATCAATGTGCCAGTAGATCAGATGGTCAAATTCCCAAAAAAATTTACACTTTGTAGTGATCAAAGCATGTCACAGGAAACACGTGCACTTCCTACCTAACACACTAACAGTGGTATCCCAAGTGCGACTAAGGAGGAAGCCTAGCTTGTTAAATCCTTACCACATAAAAACACCATCCAACCTCCACTTCGTTGTTGGCCATGCCAAGCCACACTTTACCCCATGTTGATTACTTGTTGCGAAAATTCTATAGGGGTAGTAGGCAAGTCTCCTAGTAGAGCATCACCTTATCCATGCATCAATAGCCCAAAATAACAAAAATCCCAACATAAGTTACAGTTTCTAGGCCCCAGTGGATGCACGCATTAGGTGCAACAAAGGAAGCGAGTACCGACACCCTCATATGCGAATAGTAAACTAGTGCTACTATAATGCACGAAGTGCTCTAACATATAGAAGCTTTAATAGCGCAAAGGTATGGTAATTGCCAAACCTGTACAAAGCCTAGAGCACATTGCACCATCCAACTACCTCTTCGCCATGTGCCACACTACATCTCATATTGCATCTTGTGGATTACATATTACAATAATTTTGTTTAAGAAAAAGACACATCTATTACTTGGTCATTTCCTTATGCAAGTGATAGTAGCTCATAGTTCTAAAAATTTTAAAAAAATGTTACAATTTGTGGGCCCCAATAGCCTCATCAACATCATATTGTTAGGTACAACATTGAAGCGCACATAATTCTCTACATCTTTTAGATAGAGACATAGCCCAACATGCACAAACCCTAATGCATATTGCATTATCAAATTTTTAGTTTAATATGAGCAAAACTGCACCACACATTGCCCGTTATGGATTCTATATTTTAAAACTTTAGTCAAGAAAGAAGGACAGACTCCTAACATGACATCCCCTCATCCATGTGCTACATGCCCATAAAGCTAAAAATCCAAAAGAAAAGTTACTCTTTGTGAGCCACACCAATTTTACAAGGGATGTTGTAGGACACACAAGGATTGGCTATCATGTACATGCATTATGGACTACATTATGCAACAAGGGATGAAGGAAAGCACAGACAAACCCTAGTGCATATTGCATCATCAAACTTCCAATTTATTATGGGCCACACTATGCCACACATTTTTTATCATAGTTTTCATGTTCAAACAAATCCATCAAGGAGGAATTCCAGTCTCTCAGTAAGGCATCCCCGTATTCATGCACCAACAACCCACATTACTAAAAATCCCAAAATGAGTTACTCTTTGCAAGCCCACCAGTAGTGAGCTTAGGATGTTATAGGCCACACACAACTTGGGATGAAGCATGAACAAACATCAGTGCATATTTTATCATATAGTGTCCTGTTCATCATCGACTACACTACAAAGCACATTACTCTTTGTGGATTACATGTTAGAATTTCATCAAGGAGGAACAGAAGTCTCCCAATAAGGGAAGACCTTATCCTTGCACTAGTAGTCCAAATATCTAAAAATATCAAAAGAAGAAAAACATTTCATGCCTCAATAGTCACACACATTTGATGCAGTAGAGAGTACGCATACTACCCATTACAAGTGCAAAAAGTTCATTACTGGTGCTACAATACGCCCAGTGCTCTATCGCATGCACAACAATAGGAGCATGATGTTTATGTGACAACCCAACTTGCAAATACCTTAGCACATGTTATACTTTGTAATTATTGCCTTGCAATAGGCTACACCATGCCACACATTGCCTATTGTGGATTACATATTACAACATATATGTTGATGAAGAAGGCAAGTTTACAAATTTGGCATTACTTGTCAAAGTGATAAAATAATAGTACCAAAAATTTTAAAAAAAGAAAGTTACTCTTTGTTGTTCCCACTAATTTCAAGGATAGGATGAAGATAAATATTCACAAACTATCTACTGGGTGGTGCAAGTGCAATACTTTAATGCCAAAACTCTCTATAGTATGTAGTTAGGGGCATAGCAAAGTAAGTACAAACACTAGCAGATATTGTACCATCAAACTTTTGCTTCACCACAAGCTACACTATGGGACAAATTGCCCCTTAAAAATTTCTTATTACAATAGTTTCGTGGAAGAAGATAAGTCTCCTAATAACATCATCACCTTTTCCATGAGTTAGACATCTGTAGTAGCAAAATCCCAAAATATATTACTCTTTGTAAGAGAAAAGGGTCAATCATAATGGATGCAGATGGGTGTGTGCGAATAGGAACTCACATTCTAGCTAGTGCTATAAGATGCCCAATCCTCCACAAAGCATAGAGCTACATTAGTTTGTAGTTGTGTTGCAGTTAAACATGTACAAACCTAAGTGAACATTACATCATTGAAATTCTATTTCAATGTAGGCCATATTGCACCATACATTACCTATTGTGGATGACATATTACTTATACTTAGTAAAGGAGGACACATGTCCCTGTGCTAGAAATCTGTAGTTCTAAAAAACAAAAAAACAAAATTACACTTTTTAGGTCCCATTATCCATGTGCAGGATGACACAGACCTCATCTAGATTTGCTTTTGTGCTTGGGAAATATGGAAAACCATGCAACTCTAGGGAAGAAGCACAACATGCAAAAACCCTAACTCATTTTGCTTTATCCAACTTTCAATTAACTATGGGTCACACCAAATAATTCCCTTATTGATTACACATATTGATAGTTTTATCCCTAAGGAAGGCAAGTCTCTTATTAAGGGATCACATTACGCATGTGCTAGTAAACCAAAACATTAAAACCTAATGAAACGTTAAACTTTGTAGGCTCCACCAGCCACAAGAATAGGATAGCATCGACTGCTTGTGAGATTTGCGACCACACAAGCAAAAGTTGTGCTGCTGCTCACAGCCAGGGATGAAGCCAAACATCAACAAACTTCATAACACATTGAACCATCCAGCTTTCATTTCATCTTTGATGTTGGCCACATTGCATCAAACATTACCTGTTATGAATTTCAATTTATGAAAATTCTATCATTGAGGAAGGAAACTATCTCAATATAGCCAAGCTATATCCAAGAGCCAGTATACCATAGTGCTAAGAATCTAAAATGGTTCTACTTTGTGAGCCCCATAAGGTGCATGTATAGTGTTTTATTATGCACTATTCTCTACTATTTTTGCCTTGGGCCAGAGCCCAACATAACCATTTGAATATTACACCATTTAATTTTTGCTTCACTATAGGCTACACTATTCCAAAAATTATCCCTTATAGATTATACATTGTAACAATTTATTCATGGTAGGCACATCTCGTAACAGTGCCTCACCATATCCATGCCTGGACAACTTGTAGCTCTAAAAATCCATTAAAATGCTTGACTCAACAGGCCCCTCGAGCTATGTGCAATTGATGTCATTGGGTGCACATCGATTTGAGGCCACACACATGAATAGTTCTTTATTGTTCCTATAAATATTACATTAACACACACGAACACACATAATGCTACTGCATGATAGGTGGTATGTTGCATACATAATAACAACAGTGTGTAACTAGGGTGGTAGCCAAGTGAGAACAAACTTAGCTCATATTGCAACATCAAACTTTCATTTCACCTAGAGCCACATTACATCTCAGATTGCCCTTTATGGACTACATATTATGTTGATTCCATCAAGGGAGATGGAAAGTCCCCTATTAGGCATAATCTTATACATGCAATAGTTGTTTGTAGTGTTAAAATTAAAAAAAATTTAAACTTTATAGGCCAAACCTACCTTACACACAGGATGTCAATTTGTGCATAAACTGGCTATCATGCAAGCAGAAGGTGCTGCAACTAGTATAGTTCTTTGCCATGCTTGTAGTTACATGACTAAGTGTGTATCCTGTAATGCGTAAAACCTAGAACATATTCTATTGTCCAAGTTACAGAAAATACCAAAAAAATTAAAAAATTGTGGGCCAATTATCCATGTGCTTAACATGTGACAATGCACATATGGCATTGCTACCACACACTACTGTGGTACACACAATGCCATAGTGCACATGTAGTAGCAACAACACATGGTTAATATCATAGCCAAGCATGCACAGACCCTAGTGCATGTTGCTACATCCAGCTTTTGCTTCTCTTTGGGCAACCAAATAGCACATTACCCCTTAAGGATTGCATATTGTGGCTATTTTATAAACCAAGATGGCAAGCCTCTTAGAAGTGCATCATCATGTCCATGTGTGAGTAGCATACACTGCTAAATGTCCTAAAAAAGTTGCTCTTTTGTGTCCAATAGTCCATGCACATCGACTGACATTGGGAATGTGTATACTGATTACTATGCATGGACATGCTCTAATGCATATTTCTATATCTAATGACCATCTATAGTAGTGCACAAATATTAATGCAACCCAACTTAAAAAACCATGATACATATTCCACTATTGAACATCTACTTCACCATGTGGTGCTTCTCCTAATTATGCATAACCTTATACAAGAGGTAGTAACTTGCAGGGCTAAAAATCCAAAAAAAAGTTATACTTTATAGGCCTCACTAGCTACACCGATAAGATGCTTCAGGGTGTCCATGGATTGGCTGTAGTGCAATAATAGTGTTCTGTCATGTATGCAATCATAGCAATATGTGGTTAGGGGCATAAGCCACCATACAAAAACCTTAATGCATATTACGCTATTCAACTTCCACTTTATCACGAGTCACATTGTGCAGCAAATTACTCCTCACAAATGGCATATTATGACAATTATATAAACAAAGAACATAAGCGTTCAAATAAAGCATCACCTTGTCCAAGCATGACTAGACCATAGCACTATAAATCTCAAAAAAGGTTACCCTTTGTTAGATCCATAAAAAGCATGCAAAGGATGCCATAGGGTATGCATGGATCAGATGCTACACATGCAGTTCTTACAGCATGTTTTATAAGGCCATAGTCCAGGATACACAAACCTTAGCACATCTTGTACCATGCAACTTCTGCTTCATCATGCATTGTGCTTCACCATAGATTGCTCCCTGTGGTTGCTAATTGAGAAAATTCTATCATGGAAGAAGGCATGTCCCCTAACAGAGTAGCTTGTATACATGCCCAAATAATCAAAAGTGATGAAAAAGGTTAGTAAAATGACACTTATTGTCTAGGCACATTAATTAATAAGGTAAAATTAAAATGTCTAATGATGGCCTAAACCAAGCTTACATTCCCTATTGACGTGTTAACAATCCAAGACTCGATGAATTCTACTTCCTAATGATAGGAAGAGCTGACATCAAAGAATCCAAAAGCAACACCACTGTGAATGTTTTGCTACCAAAAATTAGTTATCTGTGTCGCTACTTTTTTATACCTCTAGCTTCAAATTTTGAAAGTAAAAAGGATCAATAGGCCATGTTTTCATTGTTCATATTCATACTAAAAAATTAGAATAAATTGAGCTTTTACCCATTAGTTTGAAATGAATCTTTTGCTCTTATTGAGCTCAACCTAAAACACCTATATTTTCCTTTAGTAGACCTTAACAAACTCCCTACTTAAATATGTCTTCTACTTGGATCAACCTATTGAGGTAAACCATGAGCAAAAAAGTGTGGCTGGGCTCCATCTTTGTCTCATAGAAAAGTAAAAGAACTTCTAAATTAGTGTCGTTTTGATATTGTTAGCATGCTAACTCCCACTAATATTACACCTCTCAAGTGATTTCATAAAGTTGAACTAGAGCTGAGCCCAACATGATCGCCTTTTCCCACTGATTTTGTCAAGACCATTCTTTTTGTTGAGGTTTCTTTTGATAGCAGTTAAGGTTGACAGGAATCTCATTAATCCATTCATGTGCTCCACTAATTAGATGATGAGAAATTTAGCTACCATAAGAGATTCGTAGTTACTCTGATAATTTAGTTGCACTTGGTTGAATTTCCTCATTTAAAAATTAAGATCACTTAATAGAAACCACATTACATTAGCATTGATGGAGACATCACAATTCTTTATTTTTATTAAGTTAGATATCCAATGTCCATACAAGTTCTGAGTTGATCATTTGTTGTACGATGAAGGCTACTACAAGGGCAACTTCTAATTTATCTTCTAATGGACACATGTTCACCTGCTCTCACCACTCAAGAATCATAAGCAATCAATCAGTAGATGATGGGTTTGGCATTGTGACACTTGTGCTCAACCCTCAGAGCTGATGTTTTTTTCCTGAAGTTATGAATCAATTTTGTCAACTCCACTTACCTAAAATGCTACATTGTTTAGAGATTGTTTACCTTGGATACTTGATGCGATTATGATTATGATAGGGCATTGAAGACACTAGTCCATCTAGATTTTCAAGGGTCACTGGGACACATAAAAAACTACTCAATATGTATTATTATTCAAACAACTTTGCCCCAATTATGGTAGAGTCATTCCTATGGTAGATCTACTATTAAGCAGAAAAGATAACTCTTCTTCAGGCCCCTACCAATTTCTTAGGAGAACTTGACATTACCATCAACTACTACATCTCATCTAGAGAAATTTATCGAAACTCATTCTTGTAGCTCTTCCTAAATGGTATTCTACAAAATGTTTTTCTCATCTCTTTAGATTGACTAATCCATCTCCAATTTTAGTTAACATGGAACCTTCTCCTCTTCAGGCTTTAAAGTTCTCATTTGAATTTTTACTACTACCACTAGACCTACATCAACGAATGCCCCACGTGGTCTTGCACTCTGTGTTACAATGACCATTGCATCGTCCTACTTATCAAGGCATTGCATTTCACCAATGATAAAGAGTGGGTTCCATAATCAAGCACCATTTATTTCAGAGGCTAGTGCTTTAGTCTGTGAGATGTTACACACTCCATAGATGAATTAATCTTCCATTACCACAATTCTACTATCTTAATCGATCAACACCTTTTATGGGCTCTAGATTAGTGCTTAGTTGAATGTTGAATCTAGCTTGTGATTCATTATGCATCATCAATTTGTCTTACCAAAAATTGCTTACATGGAATTTGGATTGCTTGGTTCAATTAATCAAAGAATCAAGTCATGTTTTTTATTTCACCCTATCAAAAGTTTGAGGATAAGTCAAAAGTTTTATAGCCCAATTCCATTAATCATTAGCTTTACCTAACAGAACTCTAATAATGGCACCAATTATCTTAAGGGATGTTGTAAAGGGAACACACTACTAGATGGTTTGATTAGTCTTTTCCCCGTATAGCCAAGTGAGATAAATGACTGCACATCAAAATCACTATTGGACTCCACCAGTCTCTTCTTACATCATCCTGCTTAGGCATAGTTCGCCATCTTTTAGGTCTCAATAGTAATGCTCTGTCTCAAACCCTTCATAGAAAATTTGGGTCAATTTATGGCTCATTTCAAGAATTTGGATCCGGGCAATAAGCTTCCGTACACCCTTTGAGCTTGCTCACCCATCAACTTGCTAATGTGCATGAGGCCACTAGGCATACCTCAATGTTACGAGCATTATGGCTACCCATCATGATAATTTCTTCATGGGCAACATCCATCATGGTTCCTGCCATTATGATTGCCTGAGATGGTCCACTCCATAAGCCTTGGAACAAAGAACATGGGGGCATTCCACATCTTATTAAGAGACACCATGAGCACCTAATTACTTCCCTCCAAATTATTTGAAGAACACATTGGCTCTATTTTCAAATTCCTTTTCAAGTTTCTCTTTTAATGCTTGTTTGTTATCAATCACTCACAATTGTTTTGTTTTGAATGTAATTTACTTCCTAGTTTTTGCTTCTTTCTCAAATAAACATACCCATTGATAATGCCATATATAATAATAGAGTAAAAATTAAATAGGGCTCCCATAATCCTATTTCCCATTTTTTTGGAGGGCTTGATCCCAATCCATTACTAAGGATGCATCTCTAAATATATGTTTGTGCTTCAAGCTATTTTGGTTTCACACTTGGTTGGTCTTGTCTCACTTTTCAAGGATGATCTTATGAGAAAAAATTCAAGTAATGGCAATAAGTTTTTTATTAGAGGTTGATCTAAAAATTACATTTAGAGATTGAAAAATATTGATGTGAAAGTGGTTTTACCAAAAGATACCTTCATCATTATAAATGTTGAAATTCACCTTTCAAATGAGGCTTCTGATTGTTGAGTTTGGATACCACCAATTTGATCTTACAAGTATGGTGTATAGTAGTCATCTAACAATTTAATTGATTACTAGAGTTATTCAAAGTGAATTAGGGCATTTTAGCGTATTCTAGGTTTTAAAATTATCAACTTAATATTTTTGTTTACACTTTTAATTAGTTATGATTAGAGGCTCAGAGTAGTTTGGTGGTACCTAGTAGGCCATTTTCCTTATATTGGGTTTGGATGTGTGGACACCTAGATTTTGGCAATGTACTTCAACAATTATGTGTCTCATAGTATGGATTCATTTTCCAACACTCCCTCAAGTTAATATGGCATAAAGAACATTTTGCATGTTTTGAAGGCCATGAGTGAACCTTTTTAGATTTATGATTACACAACTGACATGTATACTTTGATATTTAAAAAAGTATGCGTTAGAATGGATCTCTATAAGCCTCTTAGAATAGTTATGTAGTTGAATGGACCATTGGGTTAATAGTTTTAGTGGTTTGACTACTAGGGACTCCACTCCTACTGCACATCTAAAAAGTTGGGACATGCATCTAGGATTTGTTCATTCAATGAGCTAATGAAAAATAGTACTAAAGCTAAGTGTTCATGTCCTATCTAGGTAGGACCAAATTATGACCAGAATAAGGATATAAATACAATGTAGGTGGAGTTAGAAGTTGATTGTGATAAAAGATAAGTTTTGAGACCTTTGATGGTTATGCAACCTAGAAAGAGGAGAATGTTTATAGAAACACATTAAATAAGTAAATTAGAATGAACTGAGTTGGAAGGAGTTTAGTAAGCATTATAAGTTGAAAGATAAGGCACAAGCCAAGCATAGGACAAATCTAGATATATGAATGTTTGGCACATTAAGTGCTCATCCAATATGGAGTGGGTACCAAAAAGAAAATATAAGGGGAAGATAAAATCAATGAAAATAAAAAAATTGTCTATCGAGTTGCATATACATGTTTCAATGACTTTGAGACCTTGCACAAATCGAGGTGTGGATTTTGGGAAAGCAAGTGGATGTTGTTGACACTCCCAATCAATCCATTAATGTGACACCACCTATAGCAAGGAAAGAGGGAAAATGCTCCATGGAAATGAAGATAATGAATATAAAATGGAATAAAGGGAGGTGTTTCTTTCGAGGAGGTATTATAATTAAAAAATATTATGGTAGTGAACAGGAAAGTTTGGTATGACAGGGACAATGGGCCCTTATTTCCTAAGGGGTTTTTCAAATTATAAATGTTTATGGTGCTGCTAGTTGTACTAGGAAATTATATGCAGCATCTATCAAATATTTTTTGTAGAAAATGTAGAGTATTTTCACTAGGGTGAATAAAAGAAAAGATGGCATTCGTATTACTGTTATCACTATTAAGTAGCTTTTGATCATATGAAACTCAATTGGCATAAAAATTGATGGCTTTTAGTTACCTACTTTGGGATGATCTTTCTAGATTGTGATCAAGTTTTGCTTGAATATAGAAGGAATTTATTTCTTATTCATGAAACCAGGTGCTAATAGTGTGAAGTTCACTTGGCATAGAAACTAAAGGATTTCAATTACCAACTTGGAGACCTTGTAGGATATGGTTCAAATGTGGATCAAGCAAGCATTCAATTATGAAGTTGTGTGGAGATGTTTTTGGAGTAAAAAATCTTCTATAGTAGCATGTTTGAGCAAAAATGTAACAAGAAGTTTAGAATTAAGGTAAAAGAGGTATTGAGATTATTGAGTTCATATGGAGATTAATTTTTAATGTGCTACCAATTTGCTTCTAGATGTGTATAAGAGGTATTGAGATAGCTGGTTTCTCCATGGGTAGAAAGGTGGAAGAAGTTTAGAATTGCTTATAAGAATGTCATAAAGTGAAAGAACTCCTTGTGAGCAATTTCATAATCATTAATCTCATGATTTTTAGGATGCACAAAAATGTTTTTAATTATTTAAGTGAGCAGCTTAATAAGATGGCAAAAATATTAAGGTAAAAACTAATCACCTGTAATTAAATTTGCTACGACAATGTTATATCACTTATGGATCAATCAAGTTTGCAAACACATGTAGGCAAGAAGCTTATTCTTGCTACACTTCAAATAAGTATTTAATTTGCAATTACTTCATGTTTCCTTTCTCCAATCCCATCTGGTGAGAGTTGTAGTAGCATTCAATTTGTATTGGTAACCACTTATTGAACACCTCCAATAGGGCAGGTTAAGCTCAATTGCAATGTAGTTGTGTAGGATAATTTTAATGCTAGAATTGGTATAGTTATTTAGGATGACTTCGACAAGACTATCATTATTTGTGTTAGAATGTGGATTTTGAGTTCAGTTTTCTCCATGGGAACTATTACTATTCTTCAAGCTATGGAGCTGTTTAGAATGCTATTCGAAAATATTCATGTGATAGAGATCTAATCAGACTCTACTATAGCCATTGTTAAAGTGAGCTAGCAGCTTACATCTATTATGTGTAAGAGTAACTACAAAAGTGCAATGATGTTTATGTAGGGTATGTTGTCCTTCAAACTATCCCACATAATGCATCAAGTTAACTATGCAGTCCACCGTTTTGTGATTGCACAATTCAATTTGATTTTGAAAGGGATTAGAGCATGACCCTTCTTGACATGCTACAAGATTGTCTTTTTTCTAAATATACGTATGAACCTCCAAATGGAGAGTACTTTGTAGGCTTCAAACACTTCGTTATCAAGGAACCCAAAGTCTTTGGAGTCATTGGAAATGTTGGTAGTGTATTGACATTAGTGGAGTATGGATTGTTAGAATATGATGTTCATCAGGGTGGATTGTATTGTTGGCAACGAATCAGGGTGGAAACAAATGGTAGAAGTATGTCACAAAACTACGTGGTAGGCTAGAAGCATTGCTGAATTCTATTTTTGGTTAGAATTATCATCTCATTAGAGGGCTTGTGTGTGCCTCTTGATGCTTTGTTCTATTTTTAACAAACTCTTAAAAGAATCTTGATTCTTAATCTGTCTAAGTACTCTATGATGAGTCGTGATTAATGGTGGGCATGAAATCTAGAAAGAATGCAAAAAAAAAAGGTAGCTTAGTGCAACTATACCCAAAATTAAAAAAATAGTTAAGATGTGTAGAAAAACACAATTCTTTAACAATTTAGATCATACCATTTTTCATACTATCTAATTATGGAAAGTAATAGTGAAGTACAGGATAGTGGAGGGAACAATGTTGTGAGATTGATGGAAACCTTATAGTTAGATTTGGCAAACTGCGACTATAATTCTTCCAAAGATGAATCTTAAGGGATGTGGGTTGCATTAACTATGAAATTGATCACTATAATAAGGATATGGTTGGAGTTGAAAGATCATAACTTAGCAGATGGTGAATTGAAGTTGAACGAGCTTTCAAAATTATGTATTACCTCAAAGAAAATTGTTGCACATCTTATTGGCACTAAAGTAATTAATTTACAAATGAGGAAGCAATGTATTTATGAGAATGTTGAAAGTGGAAGAAAGTTCTCTAATCAAAGTCATCTAGGAAATAGTTTCGATACGGTGAGCATTAGAGATGCTCTTATGAGAGGGAGAATGAACATTGGTAATAACATTTTCATAGGAGGCCCTATTTTTAATTACTTGGAGAGACCAACAAATTTACATGTGAAGATCCTAGCATTGAGCAATGCCTCTTTCATAATGAATGATCAAATACACCTTTGAAAAGAATTTTGTGATCAATAAGTTCACTATCACAACTACAAAGATGTTTGTTGAGTATATGGTGGTTGTTTGTCAATTCTATGGATTATCAGAATACTCCAACATAGATGGCACCATATCAAGGGGTTCTAGGTTTTAGACATTTTAATTAAGTGAATTTAATTAAATTTTAAGTCAATTATAGATAAATAATCTATGTCATTTGGAGGACACTATTATGTTGCAATTCTTGCATTAGGAATACATATTGAAACACAGTTTTTAGCCAAGTACTTCAGCAATTATGCTCCCTCTTATCTATTGGGACATAAGGAACATTTTTTGCATTATGATAGCTATGGATGATCCTATTTCGATTTATGGATAGATAACTAACATGCAAGGGTCATTCTTTGATAGTGCATGTGAAATAATAGACGTTTCAAAGAAACATAGAGTGGATAAGTGCCTTAATAGACCATTTGACTGGTCTTTTTAGAGATTTATGCATGATGGAATACACTTTATCTACTTCATTTATTACACTGTGGGACATGCTTACAACTTATGTATACTTAGAGGGTCAGTTCACAAGGCTGGTGTAGTGGAAGGATCCTAACCTTTAGAGGTATGACATGATCGAGATAAAAATGTTAGAGTGGTTTCAACATAGGTGTATATAGATGCTAAAGATGAAAAACAATGAGGTTTAGGAACATGGATGGCTGTAAAACCTTAGAAGAGGAGAGTGTTTATAATAGGACAATAGAGGAAGACAATAAATGGTAAAGATAGGATTAGGAAGGAGGATAGTAAGCACTAAAAGCCTAAAGATACTACACAAGTTATGCATAGGAGTAGATCCTAAACCAACAATGATGATCATAGGGGAGGTTCATCTAAGATCCATGAATACCAAAAGAGAGTACTTAAGATAGAGATGAAATTATTACATATAAAAAGCATTATGCTTTTATGTAGCAAGGAAGTTTATGATGGCCCTAGTTATTTTGCTGTTGTAGAGGAATAATGGCGGTATTGTAGAGGAATGTTGGAATTGGTAGATGATGGAGTAATTCCTCCTCTATCTTGGAACTTGTAAGAAACTATAGATGATTATGATGTTACTTGGCTCACATCCAAATTTTATTTGGTATTTCTCATGGCTTTACCTTGTCAAGAATTTAAGGTACTTTTATCAGGGTTGGAGATGGTATTCGTACTTTTATATTGGTACTGGTCGCATGAATTTCACATGGCATCGAACATGGTAGTGTTTGATTACTAGAATGGCACTAACCTCGAAGTATAAGGTTCATGGTTAGCTTGATCTTACCTACATCTATTGGGTAATGCAAAGTAATGTTACTATTGTCCTTGATATGTGATTAATAGGTTTGCAAACCTTTTTAGTATTTATAGTTTAAGACTAATTCGAAATGGCAACAGAGAAGATGTGTAATTATTAAAGATATATTTTATAGAAAGGAATGTTTTTCAATTAATAAAATTTTGTTACATTAGTATTATGGAATATTTAGTAGATTAGAGCTAAGAAATTCTATAATTAATTGTTCTTAGTACGAAAAATAAAGTCTTCATAATTGAATAGTTGGAAACTTAGGTGAAGGATTTTCATAGGCATGAGGTGGATTGACTTTTGGGCAAGAATTTGAACTACATTTTTAAATGTTCAATAGGGTTTTTAGGGGGTGATTTTCTTTTATGGAGACATTGGGTGGAGCATTAGATTGTGAATTCATCCCCACAAATGATTACTATCAAGGTGAGATATGGTTGCAACAATACATAGTGGTAATGTGTAGTGTATGCATAAAAAGATTATATTAAATAAATTGTTTATGAGATTATACAATTCACAACATGTATGATATTTCATTGAGTTTTTCATCAATACATGAGCCAAGATATCTATTATTGAGGGTCATTCAACATTCAGTTACCAAGCTTCACTGGACTTGTAGATGCACAAAAGACTTATTGCTAGCTTAACATTTTGCTCTCACTTAATGCATGACCATGCATATAGGCAATTGTTTATCCCTCACAAGATGAAGCTCCAAGTGGAAGCAAGAGCACTCACAAAAGGAGAATGCAACATCGAATATCTAAAAAACCCCAAGTGGGAGTACTACCCACATGATCATTCATGGCACTTCATAATGATGCTTCCATAGGTTCACTTATGAAAACCACTTTATAATTTAATCTTTTATTATTCCAAATGATAAGGTTCAATAGAAAGATTTTTATGTAACACATGGAAAATAACCCACGTCACATCAATCTAAACACTTCAATGGAGCCATTTGATTGGTAGGAGCAACATGCAATGCATCAAAAGGTTACGTACATAGTTAATGCATGCTAATGGCTCATGCTTACTAAGAATTCCTTAAATAAGACCAACAATACTAATGTTCTATCTACAATATTATAAAATTTTCATAAGATTACCAAGGCCATTTCACATTGGTAATGTACTTGTTTAATACATTTGCTAGTGCACATGTGTCCCAGAACATGTAAAGGGATCACAGACTTATTATTATCGAAAACTTCAATTGCCTAACCCACCACATTCCTAGGAAGATGTTGGCCACAAGGCTTGCACCCCACGTAGCTTGTTATCAACTTGAAGTCTTGTTTGATAATAAAATTAACTAGACAAATCACTCCACCAATGTAGAAGAATCATGTACCCACACAAACAACATCTATAAAGAGCTCTCAATCATTGAATCCTTGCTATGTTTAAAACTTGCAAGCTTGCATGTGTTGAGGAAAATTAAGCTATGTGCTCCACTCCTAGTGGTGCCCTTCCATCAGTTTATTTAAGTTTCAACCTTATGACTATACTCCCTTTGACACATAAAGATGGCAAGTGACCAACTTAAAATTTAGCAAGTTGAAGTCTTATTTGTTAATAGAATAAACAAAACAAATCTCACATCAACACAGAACTGCCATGGATTGTCACTCATGAAATTAAAAATGAGGTATCAATCTGCAATTGTTGCTCTTTTTTGTCCCAGTAAGCTTCCTTGCATCGAGTAAAATTGAGTCATATGCTCTACTCCTACGACATCCTTTCATCAATTTATTTAAGTTTAAAACTTCTGACCGTGCCTCCTCTAAGCCGAAACACAAAGAATATTCTTTATATAGTGAAGGATGTCAGGAAGGTTATACTAATAGATAAATGGATGAATAAAATGTAAAGGTCATCCTTTGCTAGAGTTTGCTTAAGAATTGACTTATCAAAAAAATTTAAGTAGTCATTTGGCTCAATGGCCCTTTTAGTATGTCATTTCAAATATTTGAATATAGGGGTTACTTATGGGAAGTTTGGACATGTATCTGTAATGTCTCCATCTAATATGTTAATGCTAAAAGTTACTTATGCCAAAAAAGTAAGCCTTATAAAGGAGACTCCTAAGCAAGTAAAGGAAGAGGACAAAAGTGTTAAATGGCATAAGGTAAGTGATGAAGATTATATGTGGCATGGTTTAAGGGCATGGATGGTAATACAACTTATAAATTAGAGATTATTTCAAAATGCATTGTTGGGGATGTTTAGTAATGCAAATCATAAGGGAAAATTGAAGAATAATGATGGAAAGCTAAAATGAAACAAAAACTAGGATATATAAAGGGATCATGGTCAAAATTTGATGGGAGAAAAATGGGCACATATATGCTTGAGTAGGTTCCTAAAAAAAAGAAATTGTAAGAGGAGAAAAATAATACAAATTTAAATGCAGAAGAAGATCAAGGGCTTAAAAAGCATAAATGTTTCAAGAGGACCAAGTACAATGACAATTAAGCATGGAGTATTCTACAAGTAAGTAGGTTCATGTTGAGGAGAATACTAGCTAATTCAAAATGAGGGAGCCACCTAGATCTTTAGATATAGATAAATGCCCCTTGGAACAATTTAGTTATACAATGCACATGTAAAGGAATGAAGGGAGATGTTTCACCCTAGAAGTTAAGACATTTAATTTCCAAATAATAAGGGTTGTAGTGAGGAGAACTTGCTTTCTTAATTTCTAATACTTCCTTATTCTTGTTGATGCTATGGTGTGGTTGAATTTTGTTGTAGTTTTGTTGCTATAGGAGAATTTCTTTTTTGGAACTATTATGGGGAATAATTGAGATGGGTTGCATAGAGATGCTTCACTACTTATTATCACATGAAGGCTACTTATTTGAAACATATATTGGGAAAATATTTGAACAATTAAGGTAAGTTTTTGAGGAGGAGCAAGCTATAAGTTCTTTAAAATGTCTTTGAAAATGATAGCAAGTTTGTCGAAATAAGAAGTAGGATTGAAAACTATAGGAAGGTGCTGAAGTCTTTGAAGTGTTATGTAGCTAAAACTTGGGGATACTTTGGCAGGTATCATTGAAGAATGTCATGAACGGATTTATTTTGTAGACTTATGGGAGACAACATGAAGTGGCTTCATTGAAGTTTAAGCTTAAATGTACTATTTGGTAAGAGTAAAATGGAATAATTTTAGTATTATAATGGAGATGTAATTTAGTTTGGGTTGTTTGGAGCTATTTTTTCGGAACACAAATTTAAGGATAGGCCATAATGTCAATTATACTAAATGTTTTGTTCTATTAGTGGAGGTAGACACTATTTAGATGTGTGTCGATGCAATGAACTACTTACATATAATGGAGAAAGCTAGAAAGGATCCTAAAAATTACTCATGCATCTTTCTTACATATGCAATTCAACTTATACAAAATAACGAAGTTCTAAGTGCTTTGTTGGCCAAATTTTATGTGTTAAATGGTTTGATAGAAGTTCAAATTATAATCATGATGGGGAGGGTGCATGTGTTTCTAAGGAGTGCATCTACAAAAGGAAATAATAGAATATACCATATTACTTTAATGACATTAATGGTTGAGGGTTCTAGTGGTAATTCCATTAAGAGAAGTTGGCAAATAAATCATACAACTTTGTTTTGTAGCCATTTTAAAGTACATAAGCTTGAAAAGTTTGTAAACTTAGTTGTGCAAATTTTGTATATTGATGAGCTAGCTAGAAGTACATATTTTATGTACAATCTGGTAGAACATCATGCATCTAATGATTGCATTTATATGAGGATTCAAGTTCCTTTGCCTTATTGCATGGGAAGAGCAAGTAGAAGTATATTAGTGGAGTAAATGTGAAAAATGATAATGACTCTTGTTTTGTAGTTAGAAAATTTGAAATGTTTTACTTATTAAGAATAAATTGAGGAAACTTAGATGGTGAAACATAGGAAATAAGTGTAATAAATTACTAAGTGTATTGGGAAGTGGTAGTACTAAGAAAGGTAATGTAGTAGATAATAAAATGTTGCAATTGTAGGATATAATGAAACATGAATGTTATCATCAGAATAGTAAATTGTAACTCAACCATAAACTGTGGAAGCAAAAGTATGAAAACATATATAAAAAGTGAGATATTGGGAGCTATGTTATACTAATATTTTGTAAGGAACTGCTAGCTATTTAAATAATTTTGACATGGGTCAAAGACATTAGGTGATTACTTAGAATATATTTTGTATAGTTAAGATAGAGGATAAAGTTAATAGAGAAAGATTCACAATGGGATAGAACATGTTTATGGGAGGTATCATTATTATGTGATTATCCAACCCTCTTTATGATGCTATGGGTACTGTAGGGTTATGTTGTCTTTGCTATCATATGCTAGCTATTTGCAAATCATTTGTGTGCTGATTTATGTATGTATTATGATACCAACAATTTTACATGGTTGTGTTAGCTATTTGGTATGCACAGGGAATAAGGACAACAAAATCAAGTGTTTTTTATAGCCATTTGTGAGGTACATGGAGTATTAGCAATTGCTTTACTGGACACAAGAGTGGAGAAGTTTAACAAGTAGGATGCAGATAGACTTCCTTGGAAGAATTAGAAGTTAAATGTGTAGCCTTTGATGGGTATATTTGGAGGCATTGTTGTGCTATGGAAAAATTTTGTGGTGTTAGACATTATTAAGGCCTCATAGCAAGTTGTGTTAATACAAATAAAAGCTATGAGTAAACAAAGTTGGAGATGTTATGTCATGTATGCTTTGAAGATTATGTTACTCATAAAGAGGAATAGGATATAATCAGAGAGACAAAAACACTTAGAGGTACACTAATTGTTATACGTGAATTTAATTTTCTTTTTGTGTAGGATGAGAAGAAAGGGGGAAGAAATTTTTGAGTGGGCAAGTGCAGCATTAATTCTCTAGTTTCTTACAAGATCTATAACCTACTGACTTGGGTTTCATTTGGAACAGGTATACTTGGTCGAGCAACAACGATGGTAGTGCTCACATTTATTAAGAACTGGGCAGAGCCATTGTGAACATTAAGGGTTTGCAGGAATATAACAATGCTACCATGTCACATATTCCTTGTATTTGCTCAGTTCTTTGTCCATTGCATATTCAACTAAAATTGTAGCCTGTTGTAAGAATTGATAGGAATAGTTAGTTTCAAAATGTGTCACTTTCTTTCTCATAGACAATAAGGATTATATAGCATTTTTGTAGTATAATTATAAGTGGAAATGTAAAGGACTGATTATCTATGAAATTTTGTAGAGCATTGTCAACTCTGGGAAATTGGAGTGCAAATTAAATGGGAAATTTTTTTGATAAAAATTATTGATTAGGGTGAGATATTAAGGTGCTATAATTCAAGGAGTTTGAGTTAGGGTTGATTGAGTAGGAGCATGAGCCATTAGGTCAGCATATTACATCTTTCCATAGATTGGTGTTCTTTGAGGAGATGTAATGACGACAATGTCTTAAGCTATACAAGAACCCATTTTTTAGGATGTGGGTACTTCTATCTTTAGGAATATCGATTTTCTAACTTAAGATGCTAGTGTAGACTTTGTGACTCCTTCATGTGAAATTAGAGGTACACTAATGTAGTTTTTTAGTTTAAAATGGCATAATGATGAGGTGTATATTCCACTTACCCCATATATTTCTAGCATATTAGTGAGACTAGGTTGCATTTCCTAAGGTACCAATCCCTGATGAGGAAATTAGCAATATTGTGAAATTTATCAAGAGTAATAAGTCATTGGGCATTAATGACATCATAGTAAATGTTCTGCATGGTTATTGGAATATTATTTAACCATGGTTAATGCCATGAAATAACTTTTTCATCATACATATATGCCAAAAAAGTGGAAAGACACTTTGATCATACTCATTCCAAAATGTTCAAAGTGCTTGAAAGCCTAAATAGTTTAGAACCATTAGCTTATGCGATATGACTTTTAAAATTGTGACAAAAATTATGATAGACAGATTGAAGATTAAGCTACTTGACATTATTACAAGGAAGCATGCTACATTTGTTCTTGGTGGAGCTATTTATGACAACATTTATTTGACATAGGTGATTGTAGCCCCTACGAACACATCAAGAACAAAAGATTTAATGATGTTAAAGAGTTAATGATGAGTGAGACATGTCTATGGTAGTGCATCATGAAGGAAAATATCAAGCATTTCTTTTGGGAATGCTTTAAGGGAAAAGTATCATGCAAGAGTAGCATCATTACTATCATTATTTGTGATGGACAAAGAAAGCCTCCATCACAATAACTCATTATGTGAATTGAACAACTAGATGGGTAAAGTTAGGTTATATGGAGATTATAATGAAAATAAAAATAAGTAAAGTCAGGGGATTCTCTTAGTAAAATTTGAAAATTGAAAACAAAAAATAGTGTTAATGCAAAAAAAATATTGGAATTGGTAGAATAAGGAGCATTGGCTTCTTGTTTCATATATCTTCTAAGCAACTGTTGATGGCTTTGACCATACTAGATATATTTGGAAATATTACCTAGTATTTTTCAAGACTTCACTCTGTCGTGAAGTTAGGGTATTATGGCTATGGTGAATAAGAGTAGAGAAGGACTTCACGTTTTCTAACTCATTATTGTCTAGTTACAGATCATGTGAAGCTTAGTTGGCATAAAAACTAGTGGTTATTCATTACCTCCTTGGTGATGATCTTATTAGATAAGGTTGAAAGCTTGGCTCGACCATGGCCACAACTATGAGATGGGAAGAAACAATATCATGTTTGGTATGGATATGTTGATTAATAGGATTGCAAATTTTCCCAGTGTGTATATTAAAAGAATGTTTCAAATTGTTAAAAAAGAGGATATGAAATTTTTGTAGGTGTATTATAAGCAAAATTCCTAATGGAATTAAAAGCAAAGGAAGATATCGATAATTAGCATTTAGGAGAATGGCTAAGAATCTAAGAAGATTGTTTAGCTTTTTTTAGGAAACACCTTAATTGTATCGTCATGGAATCACTCAAATAGGACTCTTACATAAGTGAGAGTTGCTTCAGTTGCCTAGAATTGGTACTTTATTTCTAAGGTAGGGATGTTTGTCTTCATAATGAGGGCCTCAAAGGGAAGTTGATACCTTTCCTCAAATTGAAATAATGGCCAAGTGATTCAACCTACATTCTTGGGTTGTAACAATAGAATTTTTATTTGCTATTTGCTACTAATTACGTGGTGTTCACTTGGCATAAGAAGAGGTTTTCAATAAAATGTATGGAGATGATCTAGTTGGATAAGATCCATTCTTTGTTCGAGCTTGGATACAATAATAAGATAGCAACAAGTAGGATGAAGTTTGGTCAAGTTATGGTGTTTAATAGAAATGTTAATTTCTCAAGTGCTTGTAGTAGAGGAAGGTCTCAAAATGGAGAGTAAGAGGATGTGTAATTAATGGAGATATATACTGTGTAGAATCCTTAGAGATATTAAAAAAAGCTAGAAGCTATAGAAGTTTATTCATTAGAAGATAAGCTATGCATCTAAGAAGCTTGTGTACATTATTTTATTATAGTAAAGGCAAATTGAGGGTAATGGCATGCCATATTTTAGAAATAATTTATTTGATTGCTAACGAAAAGCTTGGAAAAAATTTTTACATAGGAAAGGGCTTCTTTAATGGCATATAATTGGTACTTTATTATTAAGGAAGAAGAGGACGTCTATAGGATGAAGATTTCAAATGGGTGTTGGAATATTTGTTAAATCGCAAACAATAGTGAGATGCTTTGCTACTACTTGAATTTTAGGCCATAGTGCAATTGTCATAACTTATTCCATCTAAAATGTTGACTTGACTTGTTTGGGAGTGCTGTAGAGGTATGGGTTTTGTCCAAATATAAGTTGTTTAACAAACAATATATGGCTACATTTATAGTGTGGCATTTGGATTATTAAATTGGCTGAATCTTGTAGCAACTTAAATTCTTGGTAAAGGAAAATTGGGTTTTTGTTTTTGTCTTTTGGAAAACTTGGGTGGAGAACTTTAATAGGTGTGAGGAAGATAATCTTTTGAGCAAGAATTTGAACTACTTTGTCCAGCCCTTGACCATGTTGTAATTGTGTAATGTTTTTTTTTGGAGGCCTTGGGTGGGGCTCGAGATTCCATAATCATCCTTATAGGTGGTTATCATCTAGGTAAGATGTTGTAGCAACAACTCTTTGTACAATTTTTTTTGTATGCGTCAAAACATTTAATGATTTATCAAGTACTCTAGGACCAAATTATACAATAGGCAAAGCTTGGTGTACCATTGGTTATTATAGGAGATTTTAATGTACTACTTGTAAAAGATGAGAAGAAAGGAAAACAATTAGTGGTGTGTAGACTCAATATGAGTTCTCAAGTTTCATGAAAGAATTAGATGTTACAAAATTGGGATTTATTAATAATCAGTTCATTTTGTGTACAATAAGGAGGGCAGTGCATGCATATATGAATGATTGGATAGAATTTACATTAATATTAATGGTATGAAGGCACTCCTGAGCACTTCAGTGATACATCTTCCTCGTATTGGTTTAGAGTACAATGTTTGCTTATTTAGTTTTAACAACTATCTTTAAATAAAATTAAGAGGAGAACCTTATATAAAAACTTATGGCCCTAATTTCCACATTTAATTAATGTTATGTAGGTAGCTTGAAGTAGAATTATTCTGTGTAACCCTAGGATGGTCTGTCCTCAAAATTCAATAGAGCACTATGAACTTTAAAGAAATGGAGTGTAGCTGAACTAATCAATATTCTTAAAATACGTCACCAGTTTGAGCAGGAGGTTAAGGAGCTTCAACTTAAGGAATATGAAAGGGAGTTAATTTGATAGGAACATGATCTTTTAGTACAACATATTTTCTTTAACAATAAGGATAAGACTTTTGAAGAAGCATGGTTGTAACAATTGGCCAAGATTTGTTGATCTTACCTTAAAGATTTGAACATGCTTTTCATTTAGGTAGTGACTACTTTTAAATAGAGAAGAAATTATTACATCACCTTAAATTTCGTAGTAGGGAATTGGTGGCTTCACAATTTGAGAATAAAGATATTCTTATGTAGTTCTTTAATAAGAAGTGGCATAGTTTTTGGGAATGTAATCCTCTCATGCTTTTCCAAGATTTGAGAGCTACTAACTATACACAACTGATAAACTTAACGACTCTAATGAGAAATGATAAGTTCATGAATGTTTTTATGTGCATTACAAGAATCACAGCCTCTGGCATGGATGGCAACTCTATGAAGTTTTGCACAGATATTGGAATATTTCTTAAGTAGATGTTATCACTCTTATTAAACAATCCTTTAAAGATAACTCTATCCCCAAAAGGTGGAAAGACACATTGAGCATTCAAATTCTTTATCTATAGTGTGCTTCTAAGCAAAATTAGTTTAGTCCTATTAGTCTTTTCAATGTGATATATAATGTTTTGACAAACATTTTAGTGGGTAGACTAAAGTTGGTGCTTCATGATATTATTATTAGAGAAGAAGTTTTTTTTGTTCCTAACTGTGTTATATCTCATAATATATTTTCGGCATAAGAGATGGCTTTGTATATAAAGTATTTTAGTTGTTCTTAAGTGGGTCTCACAACATTAAATTTGGACATGGACTATTCTTACGATAAGATCAATTGGAAAGTAATGCCTGATATGCAAATGAATTTGTAGTTCCTAAATCTTTTGTGTGATTGGGTTGAGGATTGTATCACTATACCAAGATTTGGGATTATGATTAATGGGATCTACCTTTAGGGGAATGAAGTTTCTATAGGTTTTAAGGGTGGTTGTACATTGATCTTTTTATCATTATATCCAAGTATCTCTCTTGGAGTATTAAGTAGCAAGTAGGGCAAGATCACTTGATTAAGATTAGGATTGGCCCTTCCTCACCAATGGTTGCTCACTTTTTATATGGAGATTACTTTTTGTGTATGTACCTACAAATTGTTGTACAAAAGTGATTATTCAAGACAACATGAAGCAGTATGGGCAACACTTTGGTTAGGTCACAAATCTTAACATCCTTAGAGTATTTTTTAGCAACAAGATGGAATGTAAGAGATGGATGATGACACAAGAAAGCTAAACAAGAGTCAAGCTAGTAAATGGAAACATTTAGGTGTACTTATTGTATCAACTAAAGTTAACAAAAAATGCTTCAATTTATAGTTAATTGAGTTGAGAATTACATGTTAAGATAGAAGATCAGACCTCTATCAATGGTGGGGTATGTTGTCAAGATCAACTCAATGCCTACTGCTATTCTTGTGTTTTACTTAGTCCACTTTTTAATTTCAAAAGATATTCTTAATGTGATAGAGAAATTAATGCCTTTGTAATTATGAAGTAGTTCTAATGTTAGCAATGCTATGCATTACGATTTTTGGAATTTTTTTACTCTTCCTGAGATGTGTGAAGGCCTTGGACTTGTAATTTGTCAACATGGTATGTAAAATTGATTGCAATGAATTTTTTGTTGGTTATGTCGTAAGGTTACATGCTATTGGTTCAAGCATTTAAATTCAAGTATTACATGTCATACAATAATTTCTATATGTTGTATGGTGCTTTGCATACTTGCATTTTACTCAATGTTGTCGTACCTTAAACAACTGAATTATTTGGCAGATTGTTGAGGGCAAGCAAGTCACATTCTTGATAGATAATTTGCATGACATTCTTTCTATTACTTTCTGGCCTACCTATAACAACATGGAAGTGAACATCTGATTCATGTAGCAAAGCTTGTTAAGGAGCATGTTGTGTGATGTGGGACCAAGATAAGTTATAAAAATTAATCACACTTAGGTCTTTTAGATTATGCAATTTCCTTGGACGAAATCAAACAAAATGGATGTGATTTACTTCAAATATAGTGAGCAGAAAAGGTTTGAATAAAAATTCATTTATAGTAGCATGTTTATAATCGAGAATTTAACAAGAGTTGGAGCAATGACCGTTTTGGAAAATTCAATTATGCCATCAAGTTCTGGTTTCCATGTGGAGAGTAGTTTTGATTTTGATTACAACACACCATTAGTTGTGAGCAAGAGGTATTGGTATGTAATTGCTTTGGGCTTGGGACGATAACATGAAAGAGGATGCACAACATAGCTAATTAGATTGTTATATGACAATGGAATTTTTGGTGAGCAATTTCATATATGCTAATTTCATGCTTCACTGGTTAAATCGCAAAGATTTTAATTCATTAAATTACTTCTTAATTAGATGGTGGTGAATATATGCGACGCAACTACATCTCACACAAGAAAATTTTCTACTTTACCATTATGTCACTTTTTGTTAATAGAAATTAGCAAGCTCACATGTGCAAGGTGGTTAATCTTTCTACACTTCAAAGGAGTATTCATTTTGTCACTATTTTTTGACTTCATGTTCCATTTCTCCAATCCCATCTAAAGAGAGTTCTTGCAGCCTTCCAGGTCTATTTGTTACCTCTTATTAAACTCCTCCATTGGGCTTGGTGAAGATACATTACAACATAGTAATATAAGAAAGTCCAGATGATGTAATTCATATAGTTATTTAGGATGACTTGGGCAAGCCTATTAATATTTCTCATAAAATGTCGATTTTAAGTTTACTTTTTGCCATGGAAAGTATTACTATTCTTGATGTTTGGATTTGTTTAGAATGTTAATTCATAATTTTTAGAAAGTAGAGATTAAACTAGATTCTACGACAACCACTATTAAAGTGAATCAACTTTTTTCATCAACAATAAAAAGGAGAACATATCATGCTGCTCTTACCATTGTGTAGGGTATGGAGTCCTTCAAAAACTATCCCACATAAACTGTTAAGGAAATTGTGTAGTGGACTAGGGTTTTCATGACACTCGTTATATGATTTGGTAAGGTATTAGGGAATGCCAGTCAAAAACAACAAAAGAATTTTCTTTTTTCCAAAGAATTTAAAGTTTGAAGGAAAACTTATGGTACAATGGGTCTTGAAGCAGCATAGTTAAGGAGAGGTCCATCCTACAACTTAAACAAATTGTAGTCCACCAAGAAATATGAAAGTGGAGAAGGCCTTATCTATTATGCATATATTTGGTTATAGAATTTGAGATGTGTGTAGTTTTCTAGAGAATTTCAAATTCTTCCAATTTATTGGTTAAGCTAAGAGCTTAAAACAAAGGAAAAAGCATAGTGGAATGATTTCTAGTAAAATAATGAAAACAAAAATGAATAGTTACAGGTGGAATACTTAATTAATTTGAAAAATTAAAAAAAAGAGTTACAAGATAAGTGAAAATAAGATTAGGTAACACAATAGGCAACAACTTCACCTCTCAAGAAAATTTAGAGGATATCCATATTGTTTTAATGTTGTTGGGAATAATTTTAAAGAAACTTTATGATTACAAATAGTTCTAAATTGATGTGGATAGAGGTTATTTTTGTTAAAGTGTGTAGCAAAAAAAGGTTTTCTATTATGCTACATTGATGTTGGTTCAAAGTAGCCTATAAGTCACAGAATCTAAATTCATGACTATTTGCATAAAGTTTTTTTTGTTAAAATTAGCTTTCGAATTCTCTTTTTGACAAATTTCTTGGGAACATTTTAAACTGCATTAGTGAGGATGAACAATCTTTCAAGCTATATTTTGTGCAGACTAGAGTGAGAAAATATATGAAATAATAGTTTTTAAGTAGAAATTTTAGCATGCCCTGAGTGTTTTTCATTACTAGTTACAAAGGAAACTATTATGCTTGAAAGGAGGTTGTATGTATCAATCCACCATGATTTGAGCGAATTCAAATATATGATCTGTGGGCTTCGAGAAGCACCTTCATATGGAGGTCCTATTTGAATTTTCCCAAAATATTTTTTTTGTTATGGATGGAGATTTGTTGTGGGGTGGTTTGTCGAGGAATGTTGAAGTTGCTAGTTCATAATGAATTAATCAACTTCATCTTAACGACAAACAACATTGTGTTATATATTGCTCGTTGTGGATTACATATTGAAAAAATTCTATTGAGGAAGTGGCAAGTCTCTAAATAGAGTGGCTCCATAGCTATGCCAAAATAATTAGAACTAATGAATAAGGCAAAGAAAGTGACACTTTTTCTCAATCACATAGAACCACTAAAAATACAACATTAATATTGCATATGTGAAAGTAACAAAAAATGTTCAAACTTACATGATATCTTCAGATTTGTAGGGACAAATCTAGTTGAACATTTTATTGCAAGTCAATGGATTGTGATGATTTGTATAGAATCCAAAGTGCTATAATTTCTATATTGCATCCTACAACTTCCATAATGTGTAATGAGAGCCATTTCAATCTTCAACCTAGGAAAGCCACCAAAGGTTTTGATGCAAATTTGACAATACTATACAAAGTACCACACTAATTATCGAGCGAAGTACAACAAGTAACACAATAAGTATCCCAATAAGTGCCATAGTAACTATTGTAATAATTAGCGCAAGTTGAGATAGCAAGCTTGCAAGCAAGAGGTGTCTTGAAAATTTAAGATGTCTACATCATGGAGCTAAAGAATCCACTACGACATAAGGTTTTTTTTAATTTAGTAGAGCTTATTAAGACTTACGTAATAACATTTATTTTTAACTTTATTATATAATAATTAAAATTTTTAAAAATTGATAAAGCAAATAAGAATAACTGAAAACTAAATATTATTTTAAAATTGTGTAACATATAATATTACTAAGAAAAAAATAAGAAGAGGTTACATAATAAGAGGTTTTGATTTACCTAGTAATATAACAAAATCAAAATGATCAATTTGATGAAATTAGATTACTTCTACTAGAAAGTTGCATTTCAAGATAATACTGATATTGAGCCTTAACTCCTTGAACATCAATCATACATGAATCAAAATTTATCATGCTAAAACCCTAAGAAATAAAAAATTTAAAGATAAGAAATGAGTTTTTAATTTGATATGGCCTATTTAGATTTGTCCAACGGTATCTGTTTCATAACAATTGTGCATGATTTAAAATTGCTATGAATTTCTTAACTAAGAAACATAAATAATAATAAACTATTATTTTAATATTAAGCAGACATATATATATATATTCCTTAAATATATAAAAGTATAAATTAAAATAGTGCAATCTAATCAAATAAAATTAATGTAAATATGAAATTAGAGGAGAATTAGAATATTAGAATTTGATTTAAGGAAATAAGACAAATTATAAAGGAAATCACATTTTAAGAGACTTTGTAGATCGAGAGTAACATCCTTTATTATCAAATTAGGAGTGAATAAAAATGTTTCATAAAGCATACAAAAATCATAGAAAATAAAAAATTAATAAATTATAAGAATGCTTTTTGACTAGATAGAAGAAAATGAGATGATTTTGATGACATTTGTTTTATTTTTATCCAAGCATCTTTTGAATTACAACATATTTCTAATATAGAGAAACACAAACAAAAAAGTCTATTAATTTAAAATATGTTAAATATATTAAAATTGAAATATGAATAATTGTAGAAATGAATGTAAAAACACAAAAGTATTGAAATTGTCACATGTTTGGACATTTATAATTACATAGTGAAATAATAAGGAAAAAAATTTAAGAAATAGGATGAATTGTTTGGGATAGTTTCAATCTAAGGTACCAAGGAGATCTAGTGTAACATCTAGTATTATAAAATGAGATATGAATTAAAATTTCTCATTAACCATAAAAAAGCTATAGAAAATTAATTAATTAAAAATGTGGAATTAAATGTTTAATTCCATTAAGCTCATGGAGATGAGTCCAACGACTTACATTGTCATAATTAGATTAAGTTTGAAATTATTTTTAATTGCAATGCCTAATATACATAAATAATAATAAATTTTTATTTCAATATTAAGTAAAAATACGTTAGAACTAAAATAAGATAATTAGAAGTATTATAATATAAAAAAAATCAAAGCAATATAAAGTACACAGGAGGAGAGATTTATAGTTACATAGTATAATATCTATTTCGAACAAAAATTGAAAGAAAAGAGATAAATTATATACAAATGTTGCACTTATAGGAGGATATAGAAATTGAGTGAAACTTCCTCTATAATCAAATTTGTTACAAAATGAAAATGTTGCAATATGTGAAAAAGTTGTAGAAAATAAAATATTAAAAATTATAGAAATAAATCTTTAATTAAATAAAGCTTATTTGGATGAGTCTAGTGACATTTGTTTTTTCAAGATCACAAATCATTTGGAATTATTGTTAAATAACAAAATAATAAGTCATAAAAAAAAATGATTTTTTAAATATTAAATTTAAGCAATTTAATATGACCAAATAAAGTGATGGAGAGGTCACATGAGTGGAGAATAAGAGCTTCATAGTAATATAGTCAAATCAAAGAGAACTAGTCAAAGAAATATGATTAATTATATAAGAAAACTGTATTCTAGGATTATAAGGTGCTTTGACGTAACATCGGTAGTAGTGTAACTAGTTACAAACCAAAATGTTTCATAATGAACTCCATAGAGAGTCAAAAGAAAATATTAAAAAATGTAAAAAGCAATATTAAATTTTGTAAAACTAGTAAAGATTAGCCTAATGACATTATAGTTTGTGCCAATGTGGGCTCATTTAAATTATATATAGATTTTCAAATTAAAAAAGCATAAATGATAATAAATTATTGTTTTAATATTAACATATATAAAAGTTGAAATGACAAAGAGTGGAGCAATGTAACATAATAAAATCATAGTGATGTAAAGATCGCACAAAATGTGAATCAATGTTTCATAGTAATATGGCAAAATATAAGACAACAATTTAAACAAATGAAATAAATTTATGTTGAAGTTGTATTCTAGGATACTAAGATGATAGAGTATAACATTTTCAATAATTAAATTATGTAAGAATAATAATATCCAAAAAAGTGGCAAAATCTTAGAAAGTAAAATATTCAAAAAATATAATATTGAATATTTAATTAGATAGAGCTAGTCAAGATGTGTCTAATAATTAATTTGAAATAAGATAAATTAATGTAAAATAGACATCACCAAATTCAAATAAAGTAAAGATCACACAAGAACAGATTTAGAGCTTTATAGTAATATATCCAAATAAAAGCAAAAAATTTGTAAAAACTAAACAAATTATATAAAAAGTTTACATTCGAAGATTCTAATGATATTGGGTATAACAATATCATCGGTCAAATAAGGTAGGAATAAAAATGTCCTGCAAAGTATTTTAGGATGATTAAAAAAAAATATTTTAACAAATAAAAAATTATTTTTTAGTTTGGTTGAGTTGATCCAGATGAGTTAAATGATGGTAGCTTCCTCTCAACTGGTCCTTATTTTTAATACTACAAACTACAATATTTAAAAAACATTAATAAAAAAATTAATATTACAATATTAACTAAATAAATATTAAATTAGAAATGAGATAAAGTTAGTCAATATATTATAACCAACCCAAAGCAATGTAAAGCTCACTTGGGAGGACATTTATAATTTCATAGTGAATAACAAAATAAAAATAAAAAACTTTGTAGATTAGAGATAAATTTTACAATGAAGTAGCATTATAGGCTAGTATGATTTTGAGTCCAGCATTATAATAATCAAATTATTTTTAAAACAAAATATCTAACAAATTGCACAAAAAAATATATATTTTTTAAAATAAAAAAGAACATTTAATTTGATAGAGCTTATCTATATGATTCTAATGACATTTTTTCGTCTTATTAGGACCTCTTTTGAAATTACTCAGAATTACCAAAGTAAGTAAGAATCAAAATAGTAAATTAATATTTTTAAATTAAATTAAACATATTTTAAAGCTGAAGTGACAAAAATTGAGGCAAGGTTGTTTTTCAAATAAAATTGGTGGAAGGTCATGTAGGGGAGATTTATAATTACATTGTTATATTATCCAATACAATCAAAATATTTTAAGAAATGAGAAACATTTTATGGGAAAGTAGCATTGCATGACATTAAGGAGTTTAAGGTAATATTTCTTAATGTTAACTCTTATACAAATCATAATTTCTCATAAATGCTAAAAAATCATAGAATTAAAATGATTTAAATCATGTGGCAATCATGTATTCCAAGGTACTGTGCAGGCCATGTATTACATTCTCGATTTTGAAATCATGTACGAATAAAACTTTCTCATTAAGTATATTAGAGCCCTTAAAAATAGAATATTTAAAACTCGAGAATTAAATATTGAATTCCTTAGAACTCACAGAGATACGTGCAATAACATTCATTTCATCTTGAATAGTCACACTTGGAATTACTATGAAATAAAAAAGTTAATATGCATAAATAAAAAAAACATTATTTTAGCATTAAATAAATATTTATTAAAACTAAAACAAGATAAATTCAACCAATACAAAGCAAAAAATCAAATTGATGTAAAAGTTACATGAGAGGAGAGTTAAAATTTTGTAATATTAAAAAAAGCCAAAAATTTGAAAATATGAGATAAATTGTAAAGGAAAGTTTCATTCTATGATCTAAAATTATCAATTGTAACTTTTTTAATTAGCAAGTAAGGTTTGATTAAAAATTACTTCATAATGTGTGCCAATGAAATAAACAAGTATTTAAAAATATAAAAAAGAATATTCAATTTGACAAAACTCGTCAAGACCAATCTAACAGTGCTGGTTTTGAGCAATTGGATCTTGATCAAGATATTTATGAATTACCAAAATAAACTAAAGAAATAGTAAAAGAAAATATTTTTTTGACATTAAATAGACTAGTAATAAAATTTTAGTGAGGAAATTTAAGTTATTTCTTATAAACAAATCAAAATGATGTAATGGTCATATGAAAGAAGAACTAGAGCTCTATAGTTAAATAACCGAATCAATTGATGAAATTGAAGAAATGTGAAAAGTAATACGAAAAATTTACATTCTAAAATATTAAGTAGATCAAGTGTTACATCATCAATAATAAATATAAAGAATGAATCAAAATTCTTCGTAAATCATGCTAAAGGAACACAAAATAAAATAGTTCGAAATATAAAAAATGAATATTTAATTAGATTGAATTAGCAAAAGTAATCTAATAATATTTATTTCTTCTTGATTACACTTCATTAGAATTAGTGTGAATTTCCAAATTAAATAATCATAAATATTAATAAATCATTAATTTAATATTGAGTAATGCATATTAAATATGAGATTGGATAAATTAAGATAACATTCTTTAACAAACTCAAAGCATTGTAAATATGATATTAAAGGACTTTTAGATCCACATAGTAATATTACCAAATCAAAGTAAATTATTTAGAGAAATTAGATAAATTATATGAGAATGTCACATTCCAAGACATCAAGAACTTTGTGTTGTTTTCTCGATCATCAAATGCGATATGAACCCAAATGCCCTCAAAATTTAAAAAATGTTAGAAAAAAATTCAAATATATTGAAACAAAACATTTAATTAGAAAGAGCTCATTGAGATGTGTTGAATTATATCTATTTTGTCTTAACTGGAGCTCATTTTGAATTGTTGTAATTTTAGATAACATTATTTATTGTGATATAAAATAACAAAATGAACGTTATGCAAAGCTCTAATGAGATGAGAATAAGTGTTTCATAGTGATAAAACAACATTTAAGAAAAACGATTTGAATAAATAAGATAAACCATATGTAAAATTTGCATTCGTTGATACTATGGAAATACAGTAGCATAAAAATTTGATAAGAATAGTAAATTACTTTTACAATGGAATACAACTTTCTCGTTTAATGTATGTTATTTCTTCAAATTTTTTATTTTGGTTTGGTTATATTAATACCTAACTAAAAATCTATTATCATGTAACCTTTACATGATTCTCATTTAGTCATATTTCATTAATTCAATTTAAAATATTCAAGCTTTCATATATATTTTCTTAGTATTAAAATTACATTTTTTATTATTTTTTATTATTAACATTGGTATTTTACGTATTTTCAAATGTGTTCTAAGTGAGAGGAGAGAAATTCATTGTACTATAAATGATGAGCATTATCCTATTAAATGATCATTATTAGAATTTTTAAGTATTTTACTTTATGGAATTTTGTACATTCCATCTAATATTTTTGATTCATATATGACTTGACCATCGAGGATGCCACCTTGCTCTCTTTAGTACTTTGGATTGCAAATTTCTCAAACAATTTTTAGCTTTTCTTAGAATGTTTTATTTTTATTTCGTTATGTTATTATGAAACTATAATACCTCTTTTGTGTGTCTTTAATATCTTTTTTATGTGGGTATGTTATATTATTTTGGTTTAACATTTTTCAACATTAATATATTGTTAGTACGTGTCAAAATAAATGACATTAGACTCATCTCTTTAGTATTTTGAATTGTTAATGGTCTTACAATCATAAATGTTAGAAATGATATCATAATTATCTTGGAATTCAATTTTCGTATAAAATTTATCTCATTTCCTCAAATTTTTTAATTTTTTTTTGCTGTAAATTATGTTACACTAAATCTTCTCTTACATGGCTTCAATTTATATTTTTTTACTTTATATTTTATTAATATTAAAATAATCAATTATTATTATTTTTAATTATTTTAATTAATAGTAATTTCAAATGAGGTCTGATTAGATTAAAATAAATGGCATTGGCCTCATCGTAATGAGCTTAATCCAATTCTTTGTTCATTCTTATATTTTTACATCATTAAATATTATGTTTTGTACACTTTTGGAATACTTAATAACGCATTTTTATTCATATATGATTTAATGTCAATGTTGTAAATGTGAGTCAACTCTAGTGATTACATGTGTTGGTTTGCTTAAATGATATTGTTTTAATTTATCTTTTTTAAGCTTTAATATATGCTTGCATAACATTAAAAAATCTTTATTTATTACTATATGTGCTTATCTACTTTGGTAAATATATGTTATTCCAAATGATGTTTCATCTTGATGAAACAAAATGATTGAACTTATTTCAACGAATTCTAACAAAATAAATATTATTTGCTCTATTTTTAAGTATTTTTTCTATGGTTTTAGTATTCTTTACATGGGGTTTTGATTTGTGCATGACTTGATGATTATTGATAATACACTCAATGTCTTTGGTATCAAGAAATGAAACATTCCTGTATAGTTCTACTCTTTTTGAATAATATTTTTCTTTCGTTTTGGTATATTACATTGTAACTCTAAATATCTTCTCATCTGAGCTCTACATTAGTTTGATTTGGTTATATAAAATTTTCTTTATTTTATATTAATTTAGATTAAAAATATATTTAATGAATATTAATATAATAATGTATTATTATTTATTGTTAATTATTTTGATAATTCTTAGTAATTCTGAATGAGGTCCTACTAAGGAGAAACAAACATTGTTAGACCTATCATGATGCATTTTGTCAAGTTAAATATTGATTAAATATTTTCCCTTAACATTTAGTGCATAATACAAAACATTTTGATTTGTACCTAATTTGATCTTTGACAACGTTACATTTGATCTTCTTAGTATCATGGAATGCAACTTTCCTCGATAATTTATCTACTTTTTTGCAAATTTTTTGTACTTTGAGTTGTTTATATTATTATAAGTCCTTACTTCTCACTTCATTTATCATTAACATTAGCTTGATTTGGCTATAATAAAAAATTTTAATTTATCTCATTTTAGATATTTACATGTTTACATAATATTAAAAAAATTCATAATGATTTATGTTTATTTAATTTTGTAATTCATAGAAATTCTAATTTAGGTTTCATGCAGTCAAATATAAATTATTGGAATCACCTCCACGAGCTCTATGAAATAAAATATTCTTTTTTATGTCTTTAAATGATAATTTTTATGGAATTAGTATGCTTAGCAAGTTATTTTATTTTGTAACTAATTTGATGATCAAGCGTTTCACACTCGATCATCTTAGTACTTTAGATTACAACTTTCTCATACTATTTATTTAATTTATTGAAGTTTTCTATTTTGATTTATTTGTGTTATAATAAACTATATTACTCCTATAGTGTGACATTTATATAATTTTAATTTTTCTATATTAAATTGCTTAAATTTATCTTATTTAAGAATTATTATATTTTTTACTTAATATTAAATTAATAACTTACACTTTATCTCATTAGTACCTTGGAATGCAACATGCTAAATAAGTTAATATATAATTTTTTATCTTGAATATATAATTTTTTATTTCATAATATTAATTTATTTTTTATCTTTTACTTGTTCCTTTTAGTAGTCATAGTAGTTACAAATGAGGTTTAATCTAATTGAAAGAAAGATTGTTGGACTCATCATGATGAGCTCTACTTAACTAAAAATTCATTTTTTTGCAAGGTTTATCAGGAATTATGAGGTATTTTTATTGGTATATAATTCATCTATCGAGGATGTCACACACAATCTTCTCAATATAATAGAATACAACTTTCTTTTGCAATTTATCTCATTTACTTAAAGCTTTCACTTTGATTTGGATATATTAGATTGAATACCTATTTCCTTTGTCATGTGGGCTTTATATAAATTTAATTACTTTATGTTATATTACCTTAATTGATCTAATTTTTAGTTTAAATAAATATTAACAAATTATCTATTTTTTCTACTTAACTTGAATAATTTATGATTCTTAAAATCCTATTCTGATCGACAAGAAAGAAATGTTGTTGGACTTGTTTCTAGAAGCTCCGCACAATTAGATATTTGTACTTATATTTTTAAATATTTTGTTTGCTAGGTTTGAGCACTCTTCATTAAATATTTTTATTCATACCTAACTAGATGATTGAGGTTATTACACTTATATTCCTATTATTTGAAAATGCAACTTTATAGAAAAATTTATCTTACTTTTTCAAATTTATTACATTTATTTGGTTTTAATAAAGTGAAACTCGAAATCTCTTCCCTCTCGTCATTTACATCACCTTGATTTGGAATTATTGCAATGCTTTAATTAATCTCATTTTAGATTTAATAACTTATATAATTCATAATAAATCTAAAAATGGTCAAATCAAGAAAAAACAACTGTCATTGTACCTATTTATATGAGTTCTACTCAACTAAATATTCATTTTTTATAGTTCTAAATTATTATATTTTTAACTTATATTTGCACATTTTATAAGATATTTCAATTCATATCTAATTTGATAAAAAAAATATTACATTTGATTCTGTTAATGTCAATGAATGTTTTTTCTTATATAATATATCTCATTTCTTTAAATTATTTTTTTTTATCTAGCTATATTATAATGAAACTCTATTTCTACACTTATGTGTTGAAACAAATGTCATTAGCTTATTTGATTAAGCTCTAATCAAATAAATAATTATTTTTATAATTTGAAATATGTTTTGTTTATTTTTGAAAAATGTACCCATGATTTCTTTTGATATTTAATTTGATGATCTAGGAATCTGATTGAATTCACAATTTCTATATATTTTAGTTCATTTCTACAAACTTTTCATTTTGATTTTCTCACATTTCATTGATCATCTAATTCTCTTATAATGTGTATTTTACATCATTTTTATTGAGTTACATTTAATTAATTCAGTTGATCACCTTAATGCTTATTTATTGTAATTTATAGTAATTCTAAATATTGTCCAATCAAGACAAAGCAAGCATCATTCGATTATGCCTGATTTAACAGTCAATTATGTTATACATAATGTTCTTATTACTGAAGAATGTAACTTTCTTGCTCAGGTATTCAATTAGCTCCATACATGAAATTTTTTATTTTTTATTTTTTATTTGTAAATATTTTTTAATTTTTAGTGTTTTGGCATGCTTTTATGAGATATTTTAAATCATACATCATTTGATTATAGAGAATGTTAATCATGATGTCCTTAATATCTTGGAATGCTAAATTACTATTCTATTTATCTCATCCTCTCAAAGTTTTTTATTTGCTTTTGTTATATTGTTATGACAATATTATTCTCCTCTTGTGTGATCTTTAGATTACATAGATCTAATTATTTTCTATTGTTTAAATTTATGTAATTTGAACCACACATTATATTTAATAAAAGAATAAAATTAGAACTATTTATTTCTATTAAATTTTGCAATTTGTTGTAATTTTTCATATACTCTTTTTTTATATTTTTAAATATTTTTACTTTCTAGGGTTCTTAATGCACTTGTGAGTTTTTTTTATTCATACCTCTTTTGATAATTGACTTTCTCATCCTTTATGTCTTTAGTATTTTGTAATGCAATGTTCTCATATAATTTCTTTCACTTTTTTAATTGTTTTCTTTAATTTTATTAAATTATTATATAACCCTTATATAACACCATAACGATTGTTATAGGTCTTTTATTTGGTTTGATTAATTCTTTTTAATTTAACACAATTAAGCCTTACAATGCAATTACTTAATTTTAAAATAATAATTTATTATTATTTATTCTTTTTTACTTTGTTATTTTGCAATAATTAAAAAATAAGGTTAAATTAAGATGAAATAAATATGATACGACTCATATTAATGAGCTCTATTCAATTAAATGTTTATTTTTATATTTTAATATGTATTTTTTATTGCTATAGAAATCTTTGCAAATTATTTAATTTTTACTTCATTTGATAATTGAGAATGTAGAATTTGTTGTCCAAAGTATCTTTGAAAACCATTTATTAAAATTATTCATGGTATTTTTTTCCTAATTTTTTCTTTGAGTTGACATATTATTAATTTATCTTATTTTTGAATTAATATATATCCAATTAAAACAAAAATAATTGTTTATTGTTATTTGAGTTTAGTTATTTTAAAAATTTATTGTAATCCCAAATGCTACTTTCTCTAAACAATTCTCTCATTTTAAACACTTTTTGTTCTTTTTTACTACATTTTAGTGAATTTGTTCTAGTACGATAGTTACGATGACTTAATTTTTTAATATTATATTCCTTCAGTTTATCTCATTTTAGTTTCAATTTATACTTACTTTATACCATTATTGTTATTATTCTTTATTCTTACTTTTTGTGTAATTTGTAGCAATTCTAAACTAAGTATGATTGAGACAAAAATAATAGCATTGAATGTGTTTAAATAATCCATATTCTAGTAAATATTCATTTTTAAAATATTAGTTATTTTATTTTATAAGCTTTTGTTATATATTTTGTGATATTTTGTATTATACTAGATTCGACAATCTTTGATTGGAAATTTCTCACACAATTTATCTTATTTCTTTAAATGTTTTGCATTGATTTTGTTATGTTAAATTCAAGCTCTAATTCTCATTTCTTGTGGCCTTTATAATACTTTTATTTTGTTATATTTTATTACTTTCCTTTAATTAATTTTTTATTCAATATATATTTACTTTAATATCAAAATAAGTGTTTATTATTATTTATGCCTTTTTTAGTAATTCATAGTAATTAAAAAAATGAGAACTTATTGAGATGAAACAGACATTGTTATATAAATCTTAATGATCTCTTTATAAATTAATATTTATTATATAATTTTTAATTTTTAATTGTTTTTGGTTTTTGCATTATTTATGAAACATTTTGATTCGTGCCAAGAATGTTACGTACAATCTGTTTAGCTTCTTTGACTGTTACTTTCCCATGTTACTTGTCTTATTTCTTCAAAGTTTTTTTTTATTTAGTTATATTACTTCAAAACTGTAGTTATTTTATTGATTGAGCTTTACATCACATTGATTTAGTTATATTGCACTTCTTTTATTTATATCATTTTAATATTAATTTATATTACTTAGTATCTAATAACAATTTATTATTATTTATGTTTGAGTTTCTTGGAAATTCATAATAATTTGAAATGAGGTTTGAATAAAAAGAAATAAATGTTTTAAGACATGTATCAATGAGCTTTGCTTGATTAAAAATTTATTTTTATATTTTAAATTTTTTAAGGGTTTAGGTATTCGTTGTGGGGCATTTTTATTTGTAACTAATTTGGGGATTGACAATGTAAGACTAGATCCCTTAAATATCTTGTTGTGCAGCCTAACAATTAAATGTATATGAGATTTCTTCAAATCTTTTTCTTTGATTTTGTTAGATCATAACGGAAGTAAAAATATCTTGTTGTGTAACAATTACATCGCTTTACTTTTGTTATATATAATTACTCAAATTTATCTTATTTTAACTTCAATATATATTTACTTAATATAAAAATATTAATGTATTATTCTTGTTATAATATTTACGAATGATGTTCATGGGAGAAATAAATGATGTTCTACTAATATCAACGAACTATGTCTATTTAAATATTGATTTTTTTAATTTTTTTGATTTTATATAGTTTTGGCATACTTTATGAGATATTTTTATTTGTAATAGATTTTATGACTCATGTTTTGCCCTATTTGCCTTTTGTTGTTATGAGGTCATTTTTAACCTATAGCCATCTCTTATACATTGATCAATGACCTAAAACATCTTTCATATTAGCTTAAATTGGTACACAAATATTTCAATAGAATCTTTAGGTAACATGGCACGCAAAAACTTTACAAAATTTAACAAAAAATGTTCCTTAATGAAAACATAAATATTTATTTCATTGAAATGTACTCATTCAAAAAGAGACTTACATAAAAAAATCAACAGTCGAGCATTAGTATAGGATAAGATATTTATTACACAATTGAACAAGGCAACCTTATTATTAGCAATAACTCATAAGAAATAAAAAACTTTTTAAAATAATGACCATTAAAAGAAGAAGCAATAAAATTCATAATTACAATAAGAAAACTTCTCTAATATAAAAACAAATATTAAAGAATTCAAAGATTAATTTTTGACGTAGTGAGAACGTCTTACTCAAAGAAAATATGAAGAAAACAAAACAATAATATTAGAAAATATATTAGTTTAAATAAATGGCAAAATAAGCATATGAAAAAAAAAATATACGCCTTGACGTATTAATAGATGTAGGGAAAACATATATAACTTAAAAAATAAAATTCTAAATTTAAGTCTTAGAGAAATATTTATTAGTAAGGGAAAAATGAGTAGAGAACTATCAATTAAGCATTATAGTGAACTAGTAGTTTCCCATAAATATGACAACAAGAAAATTCACCTGGAATTAAAAAAACTTATAACACACTAATAAGTCATAGATAAAGGATTTGTATTTTTTCATAAATTCCTTATGATGATAGTAGTTACAGGATTACACAGAAAAGTGCTATGTACAAAAATACTAATAGTTTTACTAGATATCAATAATAATAATTTATGAAAGAGATATAAGAATCTTAAAAGTGGGCTTGAATGGTATTAGGGAAATAAGTTATTTGACATTGAATTATATCATTCAAGCTAAATCCTTTATAAAGATATAAGAGTACTCATAAAAACACGAGGATTCGATACAAACGAAAGCAATCTCTTTATTTGTAAAACTTTTATTGGCAAATTGTAAATCTAAATAGCGATCATATATAAAATTGATGAACCACATTTTACTAAATTCTTAACATCATATTGCATTAACATTATCAAGGTAAAAGTTGTATCTAGTGGCCAACATTTAGGAATAGAATGGGATATCTATGTTGTACAACTATTCCATGCATATGTTCTAAATTACGCAAGCTATTAGAATGATAACCATGGGAGACTTAGCTATAGATTTACCAATCAAAATGCAGCTTTACTTGGAGAAGATTTAGTTCATGATGATTAATTTATAAGGCACAAAAGAATTTAGCCGAAATAACATGTAATTTTAAATATAAGAAAATTATAGCAATAAAAGTACATTTATATGCTATATTTCTTAGTTATGATTGGATACAAGACTAGAGTAGCTATTAATAAGTTGGAGTTGTTAAACTTTTTATTCATTGCACTATACAACCTTTCCTATAATCTCAAAATTTGAAAAAGTTTAAAGGTACCACTCTTTGCTTCTCCCCCACTCATTCAACCTCAATTTGAAGGCTAAGATTTTCCTTTTGCGAGACATGGATTAGATGAATTACACTTCATAGGGATGAATATGACAAGTTATTGTTGGTTGGTAATAGATACCACAAGCACTTCATTTACAAAAACATCTAGTTGGCAAACTCCAAAAAAACTAGTAATCAAAACAAGATAATCATCATCTGGATTAGAAAGTAATTATTTCTCATGCCTAGGAGGAAAAGGAATGTAAATAAAAAAAAGAGATACCGCAAGAGAGTTAGAGAAACAAAACATCATCGAAAGGGTATTATTATTATTAAGCAAGCACCCAAAACAATTGCCAAATTTTCCAGATAAATTGGAAGGAGATGCCATAAATGTATTAAAGTAATTTCAAAGCATGGAAACTATAAGAAATGTCTAATTCATTAAGAATTTACTAAGAAATAAACAAAAATGATTATTTCATGAATTGAAATTATTGTATCCCAAGATTTATAGAAAAAATTACAAGCAACAAATAATTTGGTTGATGTAGCTGGCCATATGTAACAAATCATCCTAAGTATAGCCCTGGTCGAGGGCATACAACTTTTCAAGATAATTGTATGCAAGACTTAGAATAATTAGTAATAACTTGTTTCAATGACATAAATCCATTTAGTCACCTATATTTTACACTTGCTACAAAAACGATTGAAGCTTTATGAATGCCACATTAAGGGAAAAATATTTAAATAAATTACCTCAACCTCTAGGAAAAATAATTAGTGAAAAGTAAAATGAGTATGAATGTTGTAAAGTATCATAGGAATCAATTCTATGATCATGTTTTTATTTGTGGTAATAGCGTACTATAGTGCTGGCCTATGTAGGAAAACTATTAAGAAGGGGCAAATATTATATAAAAGGTCGAGCTAGGACAAATCATGTGCAAATATTCAAAACTCATAAATCACCATCCAAAAAATACTAGTGCATTGCATATGAAGAAAAATGACATTTTGTAAAGCATTGTTGAAATAAGAAAGTAGATAGAAAAAAATTAAACATGTACAAAAACTACACATTGAAGAATGATATGATATTCTAAGCTTAGTAAAAAATATATCATAACGAGATTGTGTTATCCATAGTTGTTTTGATGTGGAAGTTGAAGTAGAAGATGTGGACCTAGAGCTTTTAAATATGATTATAGAAAACCTATGGAATTTAATTCAATACGACCAATATCTCTTGAAAACTTATAATTTTAAAAACATTGTAGTAGATTATGATAATGAGTTTAAAGAATCTAAAATAACCACTAAAAAAAATTATGTTGAATGTCAAAACTATTTAGTCCCAAATCACAAAAAATGTAAGAGGTTTAGCCAAGAATTATGGAGGTTTTATGCCAAAACATTAGTATATAATGCGATACAAAAATTTGAAGAAGGTTATAATAGCTTAGAAAATAATTTGAAATTAAAGATCAACATACATCTTGGAATGATTAGACAACAACATATTAGAAAGAATTTGCTAGAGTTAAGGCCATCCAAAAATAAGAATAAAACAAAGGCACCTATTAAAAATATTAATTCTTTAAAAGTAAAAGAGATATTGAACTATATAGAATTTGAATTCCTTGATTCACAATGTAGATGTAATAACCTCAATAACATCATCTACATACTTCAATTTAGAGATGGTCATAGAATCACATTAGCTCTTGTAATAGATATTTGAACATCACTTACTCAAGTAGAAATATCAAATGATTAATTATGCCCTTTAAATAAAAATATGCAACATCTATATTTAAATGAAAAATAGAGATCTTTTAAAAACACAAAAAAATCATGATTACTTATGTAAATCCCTAACTTTTTCCACCCAACTTTCTTTTTTAACACATTTATTAACTTTCTTCAAATATACAAGCAAGAAGTTATTGTATTATCAAAGATGAAGTTGGAAATAGAGAAATTATATATTAAATTTTATGAAATAAATATTGGAAATGGAAAAGTAAAATTACAAGGTTGTAAGTGCCACTCATGTAAAAACCAGGTTGAAGGGCAAATGATGCATCAATGTCCAACATATCTAGTTGGTGAGAAGGATAAAACAAATAACCAAAGAATTTGGTCCTTTACAGTTACCTCATTGAGATATTTACTTAATAGTAGAAAAAGGCTGTGATTGGAAGGTTTGAAAAAAATTGAAATATACTAAAATTGAAAAATTACGAGAAAACATCCATGAAAGATTAACTTATAAGTAGATATTGTAATAGAATTTATAAAAGTGAAGTAATTTGCTTCGTATGTTGAAAGTTTTATCATGTATAATGGATTACAAAGCAAAACAAAGTCATCCAAAAATTTAGAAAAAAGATTACTATTATGAATAATTTCAAAGCTATCATAGCAATTTATATTAAATTTTATCACAACAAATTTTCCACAAATAGGTTGCTATTACATAGTAATACTCTTATTAATAAGTGATATAATCAAGTCATTAAACATATAAATGGGAAAGATAAAAATTTAACTAATCACCTCCCTCATATACTTAAGGAAACATTGCCTTGGAAGGGCCCTTAAAGTCATAAAATACATAATTAGTAAACAAATGGCAATAAAAAGCCTTATATTAGCATTATAAATAACCATGGAAAAGCTTATTCAGGTAGAATAAATGGCCATAAAATATCATTTTTGTAAAGATAATTTATGGTGTTACAAAATATAATGATAACATATTTTATAGGAAAAACTACACAAACTCCCTTTTTCCATCCAAAACACTTTTGTGCTCCATACACTAAATAGATTTCTTCAGAATTCAACTTTACAAACACACATCTCAACAAGTGGTTAATGAGTTCCATAAGTGCTAATTCGATCACATGTGGAATACTAGAAAGAACTAGAATGTATTGTAATATGTTGTGGATGTTCCTATTGGTAACTTTTCTTACATTTAATCTATTTATGAAACACCTTCCTCGCCATTACGAAAACATTTTGCCCCAAATCAGTGAGTAAAAACATTACAAAAGGATAAACTCAAAAGGGAAATAAAGATGCTAATTGTTGGACTAACTTAAGAGAACTAGAATGTGGGCTTGCTTATGAGCAAACTAAAAGTGAAAAAAGGGTTAAAGGATTTTTTCAATCAAGAACAACAAAGGTTATCAAATTCCTTGGAAGCCCAACACAATGAAATCTCTATTGTCAAACAAAATATTTTACATTATGTACTCAAACATATTGTATAAAGGGCTACTAATGCATAAGTTTGTTTAAATAAATTCTCTTGCAAAACCGTAGATGATGAGGCCTTCTCGGAGCCAAACGATGCGGTCCTTCTATCCCATACGACTGGTGCAGGCACAGCAATGCCCGACTTCCCAAGTTTGCACTGTTCAGCATAGTGTCCTACATGACCACACACAAAACATATTCTAGGCAATCCCTTATACTTAAATGACTGAAATGGTCTTCCCATTAACCCTCTTCGCCACATACCCAATTTGAACGGCTTTGATAGATCCATCCTGATGTAGACGCGGGCAAAGTTTGATCACTGCATATGTTACACCCCATTTTTTTTCTAGGCTGATTTTTGGTATACATTTTTTTTTCTTTTACATATAGACAGCTCAGATCGTCCCATACCAACCTGAGTAGCCTACGAAAAACATAGGATATAACACATCATTACACACCTACTTTCCTTAACAATGTGGATCCCATCTCTCGGGTACACCGTCAAATCAGGTTCATGACTCCTGAATTAACTGATGAACTCGCGCAATGTTACTCCTACTAGACCCAATACTCCTAACCCATACCAGTAGGAGAACCGGTCTAATTGAAGTCTGAACCCCCACGGTTAAGTTCCATAGTCATGTAATGACCTCACCATCAAAAATAAAATACATAACATCCTCAGATAAAATATGGCACTCCACACACTATACCTCCAAGACAATAAAGTAAAACAGTGAATGAAAACTACATCACATCACAAGAATAAGATCCAAGTCCAACAAATACAATATCATTCAACTAGATACATAAGTCAGAATCACCCTCACATAATACAAGACATAAGAATAACAGTCTCACTGAATACATCCAACAGCAACAATCAACTAACCAGAATGTCTCAGAAAATCACAGATCAGATCTCCTCCACTAGCCTACTGATCACGATCCCACCTAAAGCTGGGTGGCGTCAAGTCTGCCGAGCCACTGGAAAAATATAGATAAAAAAGGAATGAGCTACGCCCAGTAGGAAAGACAGCTAGTAAAAACTCACATGCAAGAGAAGGATAATAGCAAGAGTATAGGAATACAGCATAACAATGTAGGGTGGAAAGGCACTCTCAGTCCCAGACTCTGACCAACCACAGTCACCCCCAGTCACAACAGAGTAGCTCTCCTCTGTGCTCCCAGGTAGCATGCCAGCGGGACACGCCCATCTCTGCGCACGCATGGCGCCTAGGCAAAGCATGCCAGCGGGACACGCCCATCTCTGCGCACGCATCACAACGCATAGCACCCGACACCGCAGCGTCTCTCGTCAATCAATCTTCTGGAGACTATAGACAAACCCAACACATAGATCTCTAGCCAACGTGAGACACCCCTGCCACCCTCAGGCACGCAGGCCTACACACTTGGCTAGCCACGGCGAGTCACCCCTGCCAATGCCACTCTCAGGCGCGCAGGCCTACACTCGTGGACCAGAAGAGATCGACTCTGCCACCGTCCCAAGAACTCCTCTCCCAACAATTTCCATAGAAGCCACGCCCCTACAGTCATTGCCAAGCTTTAACTCCAAGATTCGGCAACATGTGTCCAGATACAACAAGGCGCATACCAGTCCACATGTATACTGTGAAAGTTAAGTCTGAACCGCACAGTTACCTACCACAACTACCCTAAAACATCATATAGGGTCTATAGTAGTCCGATACAATATGCCAATCCGTGAAATAAGCCAACACTGAGTAAACTGACTCAAATCATGCCATTGCCATCCAAGCAACACAAACTGTACCAAAATTCTGACTATTCTGGTAGCACTTACCCAAGTGTCACACTTCCTTCCAACTAATCCTGCTGCACTGAATTTATGGATAATTTCCAACAGTAAATTTCAACTTGGCTACGTGATTTCCAAAAATCACCTTTTTCTCGCTTCAGGAAATTTTTAAATTCCAATTCCAATTTCTGCCCTTTATCCATTTTCCGAAATTCGGAATAAATTTCCGAATTTAAATTTTAAATTCCACATATATCCTTTTCCAAAAAATTCGGATTAATTTCCGAATTAAAATTTAAATTCCACATATTTCCCGAAAATTCGGATTAATTTCCGAATTAAATTTTTCCTCCGCCCGTTCGTCCGCCCGAATCCCGCTGAACCGGTTTTCGCTGCCGGTTCGGAATCCTCGCGCTGAACCGCGAACCAACCGGCCGAACATTTAATCAAATTTTCCAGCCGACGTTTAGTATTTAATTATTATTAATTATTGAATAATTACAATTACTTAATTAACTAAACCGAAATTAATCTAATCCATCTCCTTCCTCCGCCCGGCGCCCGCGAAACCCTAGCCGACGATTCCTCCGGAAAATTTCGTTTTCCCCGTCGATTTCCGGCGACCGAGATCAAAGAGAAGTAACATCCGATGTTCGTACTATCCTAATTTGTCAATAATGTCACTAATTTCTAAGATTCAAATAAAAATTTCCGCCGAAGTTTCATCCAATTCTCATTTTAACAATTCTATGAAATTAAACAAATTTCAGCATTTGATATTATCTTAACATGATTAAGCACATAATCGAATCAACAATTGCTCGGTAAAATTTCCAAATTCGGCGGTGTAATTTTTTTTTTCCAAAAACCCTAAAATGCTAAAATCAATAATTTGCATTAATAAATTTCAAAAACCACAATTCGCATGCTCCGGTAGCTAATTGCAAAATAATCCATATTTTTAAATTGCTAATTAACTAATTTAAAACCGAATTTCCTACTAAAATCAATAATTTGCATTAATCAATTCCAAAAAAAACCTTATCCGCATGCTCAAGTAGCTAATTGCAAAATAATCCATATTTTTAATTTGCTAATTAACTAATTTAAACCGAATTCCCTACAAAATCAATAATTTGCATTAATCAATTCCAAAAAAAACCTTATCCGCATGCTCAAGTAGCTAATTGCAAAATAATCCATATTTTTAATTTGCTAATTAACTAATTTAAACCGAATTCCCTACCTTTGCCCGTCGCCGGCGACGGTGAAGCCCGCACGCGATCAACCGCAGCCCCTCGCCGAACGAAATTGGTACCAAAATGTTCGCCTCTGTCCTGCGAATCTCCGGTTATCAAAAGCCCCTTGAAAGGCTGCCGGAAATCACCGCCGTTCGCCGCGAACGCTTCGCCTCAATCGCCGTTCGAAACCCTAACCCTAACAGCCGAACAGTTCGGCTTAAATACCGTGCTTAAACCGATATTAACCCGTTAAGAACCCATTAAGCGCCGGTTGACCTTCTAATAACGCCGCTTAACCCCGATCAACCGGTTAATCTCCACCGCTGATCTCGTCCGTCCGATCCGCTTATCCGCGGCTTATCCAAACGCACGCGCAAACGCACTCGGCGAACCGCCCCCGCCTTCGCTGAACCGCTCCGGTCCGGTTCACGCGCGGTAAAAACCAAATTCCGGTCTAATGGACCGATTTAAATAGATTTTCGAATTTCCAAAAATCCAATTAAACAGGGAAAATTACTTAAAAATTTCCTCGGTGCTCCGAAAAATCCCCAGAAAATTTCAAAAATTCCAATAGCCTCCAATTGAGCTCCTGGCTCATCCTACGGTCGATCTGAAATCATCCAAGCCACAATTCGAATTATTGAAGATTAAACCTATAATATTTTACCGGGTATAACAGCATATCAGCCATCCACCCATCCAGAAGGATCGGCTCTCGCACCGACTTTGCAATCCTTAGTATGTTCACATCATCCTAGTAAATTAGACGGAGGGCCAGACACCACACCTAGACTGGGGCACACATCTCATGGCATCTGGTTAGACAGGAGACCACATCTCCAAACCCCATGGCTTGGCCAGTAACTTGCTTAAGGCCACCTAACTAGACATCATTCCGATCCTACACATATTCAAAGTGGAGGCAAAAACAATTTGAAGAGATGTCTAATTTTCTGAAGTTTTTATAGTGCCCCCAACGCCTCTGTAGCAAACAAGCAATAACAAAAAAGCAGAGAGTGTTGCTATTTACTCGGCCCACCACATCATACTTGTGAAACTCAATGTGCCTTAGACATGCTTTGTTCTACATAATGATCTCATCGTTATCAACATAGTTGGCAATACTTGCTGCCTTGCCTTTTACATCTATGATAGCTGACTTAATGTAGGACGTCACAGCTCCATCTAACATTATGTTCTTTGAAGGTAGCACCTCCTTGAAACTGACTCTGTTAGCTTGCACTGCCATGCTAGTAGCACTCCGAAGAGTAGAGCTATCCAACAAGGTAACCCTGCCACGCTCAAGTATACCACCTACATCTTTACCCTTATTTGCCTTACTAGTTTTGCCCACCTGAGCCTTGCATCCCTAGAAATTATCTATGTCACATGGCAAGTTCACATTCTTCTCATTCTGTACGTAATCACCTCATGCCATACCTACACCACCACAGACTGAGCGATCCATATCATCCCCAAAGTTCTTAGTGCCTCCATTAGATTCACCAAACATCCCTCCCTACTTGCAATAACTCTGCTTCAAAGGCATCAACGCTGTAGTACACAATGCACCATTTTCCAGACTCACCACATTTGTAATCGTGGAATTAGTAGAGATATTCGATATGTCTAGCTCATGCAGTAATTATCCATCCTTCCTATCTATGATTGACATATTGATAATCGGTCTTTTTTTCTCGTTATCATCACTAGTTCTACCTGCAACATTCTTTGTGCATTCCTTTTTAGGGGAAGCACTTCCACTATTCCTAGTTTTCTTGTTGTTTTTTCTCCCTTTAGAACGAGCCATAATCGACTACAATTTCCAAAGGAAGAACAAAGCACAAAAAACAATGGATGGAGAGGTCACTTGCTACCCTGATACTAAAGGTTACCTGCATAAAATACTTATGCATGCACAAGTAGCAACATTCCATAATATGTATAACAAATGTATCAAACTATACAAAACATGAACACAATGAGGGTGCAGCAACACAGCCTCTGGTACCTGCATTATTGCAATGTCCCAGTAGTAGGACACACCTACTTACACTTTCAACAAGGCAAAGTAGATCGCAGAAAAAAATTGCACCAAGAAAACATAGACCACGATTATCCACCAAGAGCAACGCAAGCATCAACAAACATCCAACCTCTGTTAATTTTGCATGGCAGAAGCTACATGTTTTGCAGTGCAATTGATGACTTTAATAGTGTTCCACCATTCCACGTGCAGTGCCTGAAAACAAGAGTAGTGTTCCAAATTTGATATTTGCAACAAAATGACAACTTTCTGTCCACGTGAGCACAATGCTAAAAAAGTAGGACACAGTAAAATTTAGCCAAGCATAGAGGTTTTCCAATGGGGTGCCTGGTCAATTTTCCGGTATTCAAAGGTTCGAGGTCTACTCCAATGGAACGGTGTGCTCCAGTGATGTAGCCTAGCGATTTAACCACACCCAAAACTAACTTGTCCGAGGAATTTTTGACTTCGTCACTGTCGTCGCCGTTGTCGAATTTTCATTGTGAGAGGGAGTCATCAGAAGAGTTGCCAGTAAATTTTTCAATCGCCATTTACTAGTCGATTTTTTAGTCTCCAATTTTTTCAGTTCATTGACGACATTTGTTTCGTCTCAATAAATCCTCATATAAAATTACCATGAGTTATGGAAATGAATAAACATAAATTATTGCAAATTATATGTTTAAAATCAAGTAAGTATATATAGAAGTAGAAGCTACTTAATTTGAGTAGAGATAATATACAAAATAAAAGTAATATAGAAGTTAAATGAGAGGAGATGTAAAATTACAAAGTTACTTACCCCTGCTGAATAGAAAAACTTAAACATATGACAAAAGTATTTCATTACAGTTGCATTCCATGATGCTAAGAAGTCCTTGTGTAACTGCCACGAACATCAAAGTTTTGTGTGGACCAAAATATCTCAACCACACAAAAATCATAGAAAATAAAATATTTTAAAATATAAAAATTAATATTTAATTACATGAGCACATCAAGTCAAGTTAAATGAAATATTTTTATCTCTATCGGATTTCATTTTGAATTAAATTAATTTACCAAAGTAGATAAGTGTAAATATTTATAAATTATGTTTTAATACAATATAAATGTAAATGTTAATGACGAAATAAGATAATTTAAAGCAGGTCAATAGAATAAAAAAAAGCATTGTAGATGTCGCATGGGATTAGTGTTATAGTTTCAAAGCAATACGATATAATTAAAATGAAAATTTTTAAAGAATGAGATAAACTATATAAAAATATTACATACTAGGATACTAAGGAGATCATGTTTTGTATCCTCAATCACCATGTTAAACAGAATATTGTTGTTTTTTAAAATATTCCAAAATGTTAGGAAATTAAATATTTTAAATTATAAAAAATAAATACTTTTATTTAGAGCTTATAAGAATTAGTGCAATCATTTTTATTTCTTCTTGATTAGAATTTGTTTGAAATTTTTTCAAATTAGACATAGAACTAATTACATAGAACTCATAAAATACATAACTAATTACATAGAACTCATTGAGAGGACTCAAATGACATTTCTTTTGTTTCAATTAAGAACATTTATGACTATGGTAGAGTGCCATGCTAAATAATAAATGGTAAGAATAAATCATTAATTAAATATTATTTAAATAAATAAAAAATTTGAAATGAAATAAATAAAAAAATGTAATTTAATTAAATCAATGTAATGTAAAGGTCACACTGGTCAAAAACAAGAGATTAATAATGATATAACCAAATAAAAGAAAACATTTTGATGAAATGATAAATGTTTTTTACAAAAAGTACTTTCCAAACAATTTAGGAGATCAATTGCAACATCATCAATTATCAGAATAACGAAGACATTAAAATTCCATATATAGCATTCCTAAATCAAAGAAACTAGAAAATCAAAAAGTAATGAAAAGAATACTCAATTGCATAGAACTCATTAAGAGGATTTCAATGATGTTTATTTCTAATGATCCAAACACATCCAAAATTACAATGAATTACCAAAGCAAATAAGTGTAAGTAATAATAGATTAGTTTTAATAATAAGTAAATAAATATTAAAGTAAAAATGGGAAAAAATGAAAAAATAAAAATGTAAATAAATTAAAAACATTTAGAAGAGACATGATAGTAGATTTAGAGTTACATAATAATCTAAAAATAGGAAATGAAAACTTAGAATTAATGACATAATTTGTAAGAGAATTTTGTATTCCATGTTACTAAAGAGATATAGTATAACATCATTAGTTACTAAATAGGGTATGTATCAAAATATCTCATAAAATATGCAAAATAATAGAAAATAAATAATTTTAAAAATAAATAAAAATAAAATGTTTACTTGGATATAGCACATCAATAGACGGCCAATGATGCTTTCTTTGTTTCAATTAAACCTTGTTTGATAATTACCATTGTACATAGGTAAAACTAATAATAAATTATTATATCAAAATTATTTAACCAAATGTTATGTATTAAACGAAATAATTAGAAACAATTTATAATAATCTAATTGAAAACCTATAAAGGACACACGAAAGAATATTTAGAGTTACAAATTAATGTAACTAATTCAAAGAAAAAAATTAAATAATGAGATAAATTATATAGGAAAGTTGAATTCCATGATACTAAGATGATTGAGCATAACATCCCTTATTATAAAGGTTAAAAAACCTTTGAAAATAAAATATTTAGAAAAGTCAGAAATAAATATTTAGTTAGTTACACCTAGTCATGAGGAGTCCAACAATGTTTGCATCATCTTAATTAGATCTAGTCAGTAATTACTATGAATTCTAGAAATAAGTAAGCATATGTAATAATACATTACTATTTTAAAGTTAAAAAATATATGTTCAACCTAAAATTAGATAATAATTTGAGGCATTGTAAAATATTGAAATTAAAGTAATGTAAAGATAACACTAGAGAAGGTTTAGATTTCCTTCCTATATAAAAATAATATCGAGTGTTATAACTTAGATCCCTAATTGAGGTGCGAATGACAACCTGTAATAAGGAATTTTAAAATCTTAAAAAATATTCAAAATATAAAATAAATTTTGAATGAGATATAGATTTTCAAGGTGAGTCAAGTGATACTTACTTCATCCTCATTAAACATGATTTCAATTTATTATGAATTATGGAAATAAATAAGCATAAATAATGTCAAATTATTATTTTAATATTGAGGGAGCATTTATTAAAGCTGACTATGATAAATAAAAACTTATAATATTATCAAATCTAAATGATCTACAGGTTACATAAGAAGACTATTGGAGTAACATAGTATTATAATTAAATCAAAGTAATATATTTGAAGAAATGAGATAAGCAATATGGTAAGGTTTCATTCCAATATACTAACAAAATCAGGCATAACAATCTTGATTCTCAAATCTAGTACAATCCAAAATACATCATAAAGCCTTTTAAAAACTTACAAAATTAAATACTTAAATATAAAAAAAATATTTAATACCATAAACCTTATTGGCACAAGTGCAATGATATTTGTTTCATCCCAGTTAGAGCTCATTTAAAATTGTAAGGAATTACAAACTAAAAACAAACATAAATAATATGATAGAGCTAATTTAGATCGGTGTAATGATGTTTGTTTCTTCTTAATTACAACTCATTTAGAATTATAACAAATAACCAAAAAAAAATAGGAATAAAAAATAATAAATTTCCATTCTAACATTAATTAAATATGTACAAAAACTAAAATAAGATAAAATGAAGTGTTATAATATAGCAAATAAAAGTGATACAAAGGGTACATGAGAAGAGAATGGGGGTTAACTATAATAATAACAAATTAAAGAGAACCATTTTAAGAGATGAAATTAGTTATATGATAAAGTTGAATTCCAAAGTAGCAAGTAACTATGTCTGACGATTTCGTTCTAAAAATTCTTTTGAAAATAAAAGAACATTAAATATATATAATAAAGAAAAAATAATATATAGTTTGATAGAGCTCTCTCAGACATATCCAATGGAATAAGCTTTATCTTGATTGAATCTCATTTTGACAAATTATTAGATCAATATTAAGTGAAAATATACTAAATTTAAAATAATATAAATTTATGTATTATAATATAGCCAAATCATAGAAATATAGTTTTCATTTAAGATGGGAATCAAATTTTCATTTTAACACAACATAATTAAAGTGAAACGAATGAAAAGTGAAATAAATTTTTCAGGAAAGTTACATTCCTAGATACTAAGGGGATCGTGTTAGATATTCTTGACTGTTAAATTCGATATGAATTGAAATATCTTGTAGAGAGTGTTGCTGTGCTTGAATTTAAGACAATTAAAAATAATAAAATGGATATCTAAGTGGTAGAACACGATGAGTTGAATAAAAAATTATTTTTTCAACTCAATCTGGCCTTATGAAAAATTACTAATAATTAACTAAACAAAAACATCACAAAAATATATTATTATTTAAATATTAAATAAATAAATGCTACAATTAAAAAAATGAAAAATGTAACAAAAGTTATTTAACAAAATAAACATAAAATTTAGGGTTATATTACAATATAATCAAAACAAAACGAAACTTCAAAAGAAAAGAGATTAACTATGCCAAAAACTACATTCTAAAGTACAAAGGAGTTTAAAGATAAATTCATTATTCTTCAAAAAAATTACAAATTAAAATGGTTCATAAATCTCATCAAACCATAGAAAATGTAACATATAAAAATATATAACAAATCTATAATTGGTTATTACTTGTTAAGATCCCAATAATGTTTGCATTGCCCTGGTTAGAACAAGCTTAAAATTATTATTAATTGACAAGGTAAATAATCATAAATAATAAATATTTAGTATATTAATAAAAAGTGAATTGATACTAAGCTAAAATGAGATAAATTGAAATATTATGATACCACCAAATCAAACTGATATAAGAATTACATGAGTAGAAATTTATTTTTTCAAATCAATATAACTAAATTAGAAAAACTTTGTAGAAATAACAAACATTGTATTTGAAAGTTTCATTCTAAGATACTAAAGACATTGAGCATAGAATTCTCAACCATCAAATCATGAATGAATAAAAATGCCCCATACAATATACCAAAAATACTGAAGAGTGAGCATAAAAATATTTATTTTGTATCAATCAATGCATGTATGGAATTAATATAAATTATAAAAGTAAATAAGCATACATAATAATAAATTATTAATTTACAATTAAATAAGTTTATGTTCAAGTTAATATTTGACAAATTAAAGCAATGCAACAAAACCAAACAAAAGGCATTTAAAGTCAAACAAAAAAGGACTTAGAGTTATGCAGTACTATTACAAAATAAACGTAAAACATTTTAAAAAATGGGATAAATTCTACTACAAAGTTGCATTCAAATACATAAAGGAGATCAAGTCCAACAACCTCAATCACCAAATCCATTAGGTATCAAAATGTCTCACAATATGTCCCAAAATGCTAAAAAAGATTCTATTTTCAAAAATAAAGAATGGATATTTAGTTAGAAAGGCTCATTAGGATGGTTGCATTGAAATGTATTTGATCTCCTTGAAATATGGTTTTTCAATTACTATCGAAAGCAAAAATAATTGTTAACTAATATTACCAAAATTTATAGTAAAGTTGGAATGAGACAAATTAAAGAAATGAAATATAACAAAATAAAAGTGATAAAAAGGTCATACTAGAAGGGAGATTATTATAGTAAAACTAAAAAATCAAAGCAAAAAATCGAAGTCACTATTATAAATTATATGAAAAAAAGTTATTTTAATGATATTAAGTGGTTCAAACATACCAACATAGATAAACAAATAAGGTATGAATTGAAATAGTTCTAAAAGCAATCTAGATCATATAAATTGATTTTTTATAAATATAAAATTGAATACTTAATGTTATAAAGTTTGTTGAGAAGATTACATTGATGTAGGTTTCATTTAGATCAACTTTATTTTAAATTGTTAGCAATTACAAATTAAATAGGCATAAATATAGATAAAATTATTATCCTAATTTTACATAAGTATATATTAAATTTGAAATTAGATATACTTAACCAATGTGATATATCAAAATAAAAATAAAGTAAAGGTCACAAAAATTGGGATTTTGAATTACATTATAATATAAGCAAATAAAAGTTGAACATGATTATTAATGGGATAAATTATTCAAAAATAAAATACAAAGAAAAATATTTATTAAAATATTCATAAACTCTAGAAAATAAAATATTTTAAGACATAAAACTTTATATTTTGTTGAATATAGCCCGACAGTGTGAGTTCAACAATGATTAAGTTGTCTTGATCCGAAATCATTTGAAATATTTATTAATTAACTTAGTAAGTATGCGCAATTGATAATAAGTTAATGTTATACTATTGAGAAATATATACTAAAGATAATATGAGTTAAATTAAATCATTGTAACAATGCTAAATGAACACAATGTAAAGCCAACTTTAATGATGTTTTTTTGGTTTAGGTAATAATTTAAATTGATCAAAATAGCATTTTAGGAAATGCCATAAAATGTATCAAAAATTTTAATTCCAAGATACAATGGAGACTGAGTATGATATCCTCAACCATTGAATGATATTTTAATTAAATTATCTCATAAACAACCAAAATCATAAAAAATAAAATATTAGAAAATATTAAACTTGACACTTAATTGGATACACCTCGTCAAAGCATGTCCAAATATCCTTTTTTCCTATTGATTGGACCACATTAGAATTTTTATCATTTAATAAAGTAAATAAAAAATAATCAATTGTTATTTCAATATTAATAAAAATATATTTAAGTTTATTTGAGATTAATTTAAGCATGATAACATAATGAAATTAAGGATACGGGTGGGTTCCATAGTATAAAAACCAATTGAAAGAAAAAAAAATTGAAATGATACAAAAATTATAGAAAAGATACATTCTAGGATAATAAGAAAAATCAAATGCAGTAACCTTGGTAATGAAATTATGAATGAATTAAACTTTCTTGAGAAATAGTACTTGATAATTAAAATAAATTATGAAAAATAAAATAATAAATGGTTAATTATACAGAGCTCAACAAAATGAATCTAACAACCTTTCTTCATCTTGATGAGACCCTATTCTAAATTATAATGATTCATAAGAAAATTTAAATAATAAGTTTTTAAAATATTTATAAAATATGTATTAAAGCTCATTGAGATGAGGCTATTAATGTTTTGTTCCATCTTGGTTGGACCTCATTTTGAGTTACTATTAATTTTGAAAGAAAATAAGCAAAAAAAATATTAAATTGTTATTACGAAATTAAGTGAATACTAGATAGAATGAGACAAATTGAAGCATCATAATATAACCAACTAAAAGTGAAGCAAAGGCCACATGAGAGAAAAAATTAAAGTTTCATTGTAATAATACGAAATAAATATGAATAATTTAAAGAGTTAAGTATAATGAAAATGCTTTTTCGATTTTATTAAGGATATGAAGTGCAACATTTTCTCTCATCAAATAAATTAGAAGTCAAAATATCTTGAAAAACATAACAAAACCCAATAGGTATTATGAGAAAGCTTTTTTTGATTGTATTATGGCTATGAAGTGTAACATTTTCTCTCATCAAATAAGTTGTAAGTCAAAATATTTTGAAAATCATAACAAAACCCGATAAATGTACATATATAATAATGGAAAGTGACACAACTTGTTTAGACAATTATAATGATGTTTGCAACATTCCGATGGAACCTTATTTTGTATTACTATGGACTAACAAAGTAGATAAACAAAAATAACAATAAGTTTTTTTTAAATAGATATTAAAGATTAAAATAAAAAAATAAATAATTAATATAACAAAATCTATGAAATATAATTTTCATAAGAGAAGAGAATTGTTTTTTCATATTAATAAAACTAGATCAAAGCAAAAAATTTGAAAATATCAAATTAATCATAGAAAATAGTTTTATTCCAATGTACACTAGAAATTGATGGTATACTTATTTATCAAATTATATGTTAATTGAAATGCCATATAAAAAGTTCCAAAATCTATAAAAGTAAAATATTTAAATATAATAAATAGAATATCTTGCTGGATAGAGCTCACCAAGTTAAGTTCAACAGCATTTATGTAATCTTATTTGAACCATGTTAAGAATTACTAAGCATTACTAAAGAAAATAATCGCAAATATAAAATTATAATTTTTATAGTAAGTAAATATATTTTAATGTTGAAATATAATAAATTCATCAAGTAGTTGTAACCAAATAAATATGTTATTGTTATCACAATAGAGAAGATTTATAGTTACCTCAAAATATAATCTAATCAAAGAAACATATTTAAGGAATGAGATTAACCACAAAGAAAAGTTGTATTCCAAAATATTAAAGAGATCAAGTGTAAAATCATAGTAAATCAAAGTAGGTATAACTAAAATTACTTTGTAAAGAATATAAAAAGCAAAAAAAATTAAAAAAATATGAAATAAACACATAATTTGGTTATGACTCATCGAGATGTGTCCAAAAATGTCTATTTTATCTCGAGAAAACCTATTCTAGATTTACAATGAATTACATAGGTAAATTAGCATGAATAAAAATAATCTTTTATTTTAATATTTACATTGATATTAAAATTTAAATGAGTTAACTTCAAATAATATATTACTACGAAATAAAAAGCAATATAAAAGGCACAATATTAGATATTTATATTGTTGAAGTAAAACAACCAAATTAAAGTGGTAATATAAAATTGAATACTTAATTTGATACATATCATCCAAGCATGTCCAACAATATTTGTATCATCTTAATCAATATTTGTTAAGCATTTCAATGAATTACATAAAAATAAGCATAAATAATAATCAACTATTATTTTATGATTAAGTAAATATATAGTAAAGTGGACATGAGAAAAAATGATGTATTATAACACAATGAAATAAAAGATAAGGGTAACAAAAGAAAAGATATTTAGAAATAAGATAAATTATAGAGGAAACTTTTATTCAATGACACTAGGAAACATAAATACAACAACCTTGACCATAAAGTTAGATATGAATTAAAAGTTCTTGAAAAACTTCCACAAATAAATAAATAATTCCTAAAATGATAAACTTAAATGCTTAATTGGATATAAATCACCAAAATTGGTCCTATAAAAATTTTTTCACCTCGATCAAACATTCTTCAAAATTACATCAATTACAAAGAAAATATGCATAAATAGTTTTATAATTTAGTAGATATATATCAAATTGAAATTAGACAACTTACTCCAACGTAATACAAAAAAAGTAAAAGAAATGTAATAGTGACTTTAGAGTAGATTTAGAGTTGCTTTGTAGTATAACAATTTCAATGAAAAATATTTGAAGAAATGTTATAAATATTTCAATATAGTTGAATTCTATTGCAAAAAGATGGTTAAGAATATGGTACTTGATCAGAAATTTTAATTAGTCGAAATGTCTCGAATGTTATCATCATTGCTAGATTTAGATTTAAAAATTTAAAACTAAATATGTAAATTTGCAATGCTTATCGAGTAAGTCCATCGACAATTGTTTCATCTTTACTGAGCCATGATTTAATTTACTTTAACTTTCAAATCTAAATTGTCTAAAAATTAATAAATTATTAGTTTAAAAATATGTAAATATATATATATTAAAGATCAAATGAAATAATTTAAAGCAACATAATGTAACCAACTAAAAGTGACGCAAAGTTCACATGAGAAGAGTGTAAGAGTTTCATAGTAATAATACCAAGTCAATGTAAAAACATTCAAACAAATGAGATAAGTACTATAGAAAAGTTTTATTCAAAGGCACTAAAGACTTCAAGTGTAACATGCTTGATCATACTTCGTATTGGAAACTTTCAAATATCAAAATCTAGATTCTTAAGCTTGAATGTAAATATTTCATAAAATGTTAAAAAACTCTAAAAAAATATTACTTTTGATAATTAAAATTGAAATTCTATATTAGAATGTAGAATTTCAGAAGCTAAGGAGATAAAGCATAGCATTCTAAATCATCAAATCTTGTAGATATAAAAAAACTCTCATGTAATATTGAACAAGAACATCAACAAATTATTTAATATATATAATGAAGCAATATTTAATTAGATAGAGCTTGTCAAGATGAGTCCATCAAGAATTTTTTTTGATCGATCAATTCTTGTTTAGAATTATTGCAAATTACAAATTCAAATAAGCAAAAATAACAAAGAATTATTAAAATATTATTAAGCATATATATGTCAAAATTGAAATGGTATAAATTGAAGCAATTTAATATATCTAAATTTAAAAAAATTGAAAAGTTACTTGGAAAAAGATTTAGAGTTACCTAGCAATATAACAAAAAACGAGAAATTTTTCTGGCTTGAAAGATTCAAATATATTAAGAACATGTGGTTTAACAACCCTTATCAACAAATCTAGAATGTTTCAAAATTTCTTATAAAACGTGCTAAAATATTAGAATTGTTTTTAAATAAATAAAAAATGAATATTGAATTGATGATGCTTATCAAGATGAGTATAATGAATGATGCTTCATCTCCTTTAAATGAAAATTTTAATACCTATGATTTACAAAATTTTAAAAAATAAATACCAATAAATTAATATTTTTATATTAAGCAAACTTATAAAGAAGTTGATTTGAGATAAATTGAGAAATGAAAGATGACAAATTCAAAGTGATGAAAAAAGCCAAAAAAGTGGAGTATAAGATTTTTGTTGTAAAATAATAAAATAAAAGAAAAAAGTTTTAATTTAATTATATAAAGTGTACATAAAAGATTCATTTGAATATACTTGATGGATCAATCTTAACAACCATGATCATCAAATCATGTGTGAATTGAAATATTTCATAATATAAGTAAAGCAATAGAATATAAATTACTTAATAAAACAAAGATTAATATTTAATTATATAAAGTTCTTTCTGATGATTTATAATGTTTGTTTCATCTCCATTTGACACTATTTGAAATGTCTATAAATTATATATCAATAAAAATAAATATTATGAAATTATTATCATAATATTATTTAAATAAATATTTAAGAAAAAAATTGATAAATTGATGCATTATTATATATAAAACTAAAAAAATACATGGTCAAAATAAATTTTATTTCAATTCACATTGTAATATGAAAAAATAATAGAGAAAAAAGTTAATTAATTATATAAATTAAGCAAAAAAAGGGTTTCATTTCTACCTAATAAAGAGATCTTGAATGACATCATTGATTATCAATTTAGGTATGAATCATATTATCACATTAATAACTCAAGAACTCTATATATTAAAATATTTTGAATTATAAAACTAAATACTTTGTTCAATTGAGCCCATTAAGGAGAGTCTAAATAATAATGGAGTCAGATTGCTTATACCTCATTTAAAATTTCTACAAATTATAATATAGACGACAATTATTGTTAAATTGTGATAATAATAAATTAAGAAGAAATATTTTAAAAAATTAGATCAATTGTACAGGAAAGTTGCATTCTAAGCTACTATAAAAATCAAGTGTAAGTCATTATTATTGAATATGATGCAAATCAAAATCTACATAAAAATTGAAAAAATCAAAGAAAATTAAAGGTATATAATTAAAAAATGAGAATCTTGTTTGAGAAAGCAAACTGAGGCAAGTCGATTGATGTTTGCTTATCTTGATCATACCGCATTTAAAATTTGTATAAAATAGAAAAGTAAATAAGATAAATGAAAAATAAACTATTATTCTAATATAAAGTAACTATATATTGAAGTTGAAATAAAATAAATTTAATTTGTGTAATATAAGCAAACTAAAGAAATATAAATGTCTCAAAGGAGGAGACTTTGATTTCAATATTGATATAACAAATTTGAACAAATTATCTATGAAATTTGCATCAAGAAATTAAGGAGATCTAATAAAACATTCATAATTTTTCAAGTAGGTACAAATAAAAAAGTTTTGTAAATAGTGCCATAATCCAAAAAAGTAAAATATTTAAAAAAATAAAATGAGTGTCAAGCTAGATAAAGCTCACCAAGATAGGTCTAATAATATTTGTTTCATCTTGATCTAACTGAATTAAGAATTATAATAAATTTATAAAAATTAGAAAGAAAATATGCATAAATAATTTTTGTAATATCTAGTTATTATATTTTAAAGCAAAAATTAGTTAAATTAAAACAACAAAATATAATGATAAAATGAAATATACTGGTGAGTTTAGAGAGGATTTAGGGTCAGTAATATAATAGTTTAAAAAAATGATAAAGAAAAAAAGACAAATTTTATGAGAAAGTTGTATTCGAAGATTCATAGGAGATAAGGCAAGCCACATTTAATGATATAAATATTATTAAAAAATTCTTCAAATATAAAAATTAATATATAACTGGATAGAGCACATTGAGATTACTCTAATGATATTTGTTCCATGTCGAATAGACTTCATATCAAGTAACAACTAATTTGGAAAATAGTACGTATAAAAAATAATAAAATATTTTTATAATATTATTTAAATATTTACTAAAAAAGAAATAAGATCGATTGAAGTATCATAATATAACCAAGTAAATGTAATGCAAAAGTCTTATAAGAAGAGAATTAAGTTTTATAGTCATAATACAAATCAATGCAAAACCATGAAGAAATGAGATAATTTTTATGGGAAAGTTTAATTTCAAGGTACTTAGAAGATCAAGTGTAATATTCTCTATCAGCAAAGAAGTTATAAATAAAAGTATTAACAAAATCATGTCAAAACCCTAGTAATATAAATATATAATAACTAAAAATGATTAACTAGTTTGACATAGCTTGCTAAGACAAGTATAATGATATTTGCATTAAGCCACAATTTGTAGTAATTCAAAACATCATACTAAATAAAATAAAAAAATAATAAATTATAGATTTAATATTTAGCAAATAAACCATAAATCTCAATTAAAATAAATTTAAGTAATTTATCATAAAAATTCAAATAAATATAATAGTAATAAGAGAGGAGAGTTACATTTTTATATTAATATAATAAAATGAATGCAAAAAAATTTGAAAGATGAAATAAATTGTATGAGAAAGTTCCATTCCAAGATAATAAGGAGTTTGAGTGTAGTATTCTCAATTATCAATTTAGGTGTAAATTAAAAGTCCTTATGAAGATTGCTACAACCCTTGAAAGTAAACTATTTTAAAATATAAATTCGATATCAAGTTGGGTAGCGCTTGTGAAGTCAAGTTCAATGACATTTTTTATCATCTCATTTGGGCATCATTAAGAAGAACTAACAATTACCAATGTGAGGACAATTAAAAATAACTTATTTTATAATAAGAAGTAAATGTATATTAATCTTGCAAGAAAGAAATTGATCAAAATTTTTATAACTAAATAGAGGTTTTGTAGGGGACAAAAAAGAAAAGATTTGGAGTTACATTGTTGATTCGGAGTTATTATGAATTAAACCAAATAAATATGCATAAAAAATAAAATTTGTTGTTTTATAAATATTTTAAAAATTTTAAAACCAGAATAAGTTCAATTGAAGTTGCATAATTCAACTAAATAAAAGTGTAGAAATAAGCGCAATTTGAAGGGATAAGCTAAGGAAATCAAGCATAACTTTTTTGACATCAAATAAGTTACAAATTAAAAAAGTCTCAAAAACCATGAAAAATAAAAAGAAAAAAATCTATATAATAATACTAAAATGAACATACAGTTCTATAAATATTATGCTAAAAAGTCCAATGACATTTGCTTCATCTCAATCAAGCCTTATTTGGAATTATTATGAATTTAAAAAGTAAATAGGCATAAAAATAATAAGTTATTATTTTAAAATTATTGAAATATATATAAAAGTTGAAATTAAAGAGATTTGAATCATATAATATAACCAAATCAAGGAAACGTAAATGTCATAATGGAGAAGAATTTTATTCACATATTAATATAATTAAATCAAATAGAAAATTTTTAAAAAATGATATAAATTATATGGGATAGTTACCTTTTAAGATTATAAAAACATTGAGTGTAACAGTATTGATTATTAAATCTAGTATTAATTGAAATGGCTTATAAAGTGTGTAACTAAAAATATTTAAAAATATTAAAGTTTGATAGAGCTAACTAAAATAACTCCAATGACCTATGTCACTTCATGAACATACATCATTCAAAATATCTATGAAATATCAAAATAAGAGTAGCAAATAATAACGTATTATTATAGGGTAAAGTAAACAAACATTAATGTTGAAATGAGAAAGATTTAGAAATGTTATTTAAATAATTCAAGGTTATATAATGATGATAGAGAGAAGATTTAGGACTACATATGAGGATAACCATATCAAAGAAAAATTTTTAAATAAATGATAATATTTCTACAAAAAAAATTGCATTTCAAAGTATTATGAACATTTGGTGTAATGTCATCATTTATTCAATTCGACAAGAATTGAAATGCTTCATAAATTTTTTAAAAATTTTGGGAAATAAAACATTAAAAAATTTAAAAAACTAAAACATAATTTCGTTAAAGTTTATTAAGATAGGTAGAACTAAATTTATTTTATCACGATTAAGACTAGTCTAGATTTATTACAAACTCTGAAGATAAATAATTGTTAATAATAAAACATTATTTTTGTTGAAGTGGTTCACTGCAAGTAATGTGAATATCAAACATAACAACATCAATACTTTAGTTATGCCTTAAAATAGTTTATAAGATGAACCCAACCATAGACAATATAGTAATAAAATATATTAAAATAAATATTTAATTGTATAGTGTTCGTTAAGATGATTCCATCGACATTTTTATTGTCTTCAAAAGACTTTGTTTAGAATTAAGAGGAATTGGATGAATTGAATTAATGTAATATATAAAAATTGAACTGATGTGAAGGTCACAAAAAGGATTACTAAAATTACCTTACAATATAACCAATTCAAAAAGAAAACATTAATTAACAAGATAAATCGCACCAAACAATTGCATTATAAGATAATAAGGAGATGGAGACAACTTTATTAATCATAAAATCAAGCATAAATAAAAATAATGCATAAGGCATTAAAAAAACAAGTAAAAAAAAATTTCAAAATAAAAATTAAATAACTTAATGAATAGAGCCCACCAAGGAGACTTTAGTAATGTTTCATTCATCTCGATCTAATGTCATTTGAAGTTTCTTTTAATTAATTAATTAAGGCATTGTAATATTAGTAAATCATAGGTATGTAAAGGCTAGAGAAATTTAGTTTTAGTGTTAGCAAAAAAACCAAATCAAAGCAAAAAATTTGAAAAAATGCCCCAAATTGTACATAAAAAGTTGTGTTTGAAGATACTATTAAGATTTATAGTAATAGCTTAGTTCGTTAAATTTGTTATTTAAAATCTCTTATAAAACAAGCAAAAAGATTATAAAATACAATACTTAAAAACATTAAAAAAATAATATTTAATGAGATAAAGCTCACCATGGTCAATCGAATGCCCACTATTTTGTTTTGATCTAACCATGTTTAGAATTTTTATTAATTACTAAAGTAGATAGGGACAAATACATATAAATGATTTTTTAAATTTTAAATAAACATATAATTAAATAGTTATGAGATTAATTTAAGCAATGTAATAGAAGAAAATAAAAAATTTGAAAATTTTGCATGAGAGAAGACTTAGAATATTGTGTAATATATCCAAATCTAAGAAAAAAATTTCAAATGATATAAACAACATATGAACATTACATTCTAAGATATTAATGAAATCCAAAGTAACAACCATGATTGTGAAATGTAGTTTGAATTGACAAGACCTAAAAATGTTATTTAAACAAAGAAATTGAAATTTTAATAAAAGAAAGTTCAATTATGAAGAGATTTTCAAAACAATTCCAACATTTGTTATATCTTTAGTGGGCCTTGCTTAAAAATGTTATGCAGTACAATAAAAATAGGCATTAATAAAATATTTGATTTTAAGGTTTGTTAAAAATATAACAATGTTGAAATGTGGCAAATTGAAATAATGTAATATAATGAAATAAAATAAATGTAATTCATATAATAGAGAGTCTTTAGAGTTACATAATAATATGTCCAATTCATAGAAAAATGTTGCATAATTGAAATAAAATTTCAAGAATATTCCTTTCCAAGATACTATGGAGATCAAGCATAACATCCTAAATCATTAGATAATGAATAAAAAAAATGTCTTATAAAACATACCTTAGCCATGGAAAAAGTTTTACAAAATATAAAAAATAAATATCTAAATAGATAGAAGAGTGTAGTGACTTTTGTCGCATCTCAATCAAACCTTGTTTTAAAGTGACTATAAATTAAATAAGTCAATATAGATAAATAATATTAATTTTTTTAAAAAAATTAAGTTAATATATATTAATGGTGAAATGATTTAAATTGAAGCAACATAACATAAGCAACAAACAACACATGTAAAGTTTACAAGATGAGAGAAATTGTGTCACATAATAAAATAACAAATTCTAAATCAAATACTTGAACAAATGAGATAAATTATGTGACAAAGTTACATTCCAAGATACTGAAGACTTTGAATGTAACATAAACGATCAAGAAATGACATACAAATTGAAGTGTTTAATAAAGCAAATAGAAGCCTTAAAAATAAAATATGTTAAAAAATATAAAATGTAAATATTTAATAAAAACATGCTTGACAAGAAGATTACAATTACATTTTTTTTGTTGCATTAGACCCCATTTTGAATTACTATAAATTATCAAAATAAACAAGTTGAAATTATAGTGAAATATTATGTTGGCACTTAGTAAATATTTGTTTAACGAGAAAAGAGATAAATTGAAAGAATCTAATATATAAAAATCAAAGTGGCGTAATAGTCACATGATAATAGATTCATAGTTATATAGTAATATGGCCAAAATAATAGCTCAAATTTTTAAGAAATGAGATAAAATGTTGGAAATGTTTTTTTTCAAAGATATCAATGGGGACGTGTGTAGCATCCTTGATGAGAAGTGTCCAAGCATATATGTTTGTTTAGATCAAACCTCCTTTGGAAATATTACAAATTTAAAAACTAAAGCTAAAATATGATAGGTTGAAGTTGCACATTATATTTAAATGAAATTAATGTAAATGTCACTCAAGGGAAGAATAAGAGCATTGTTGTAATATACACATATATAAGCAAAAAGAATTTTTAGAATTTTATTAATTGTACAAGAAAGTTTCATCTCAAGGTATTAAGGAGATCATGCATAACACCCTTGATAATTTAATGAAATACAATCATAATGATTGATAAAGCCTATCAAAACCCTAAGGAATAAAATTTTTTAAAGTAAACAAAATCAAAACATAGTTGAATTGTGTTCAATGTCAACTCAAGCAATATTTATTTTTTTTAATTAGAGCTCAATTGCAAATGCTACAAATTACAAAAATAAATAGAAGTCAGTAATAATAAACTATTGTTTTTAATATTTACTAAAAAAATAATAAAGCTCAAATAGGATAAATTTAACCAATCAAATATAACCAAATTCAAGCATAATGTCACCCTAGTGAAGATTTAGAATTTAATAGTTATATAACCAAATAAAAAAACATTTCAAAAAAAAAAAATATTCTATTGGAGAGATCCATTCCTAGGAATAAAACAACTAAAAAAATAAAAATGAATTTTTTTTATTCATACAGAAATTTCAAAAAGTGACTTTCGTTTGTTTCATTTTGCCTTATCCTCCATTCAAATTATGTATAATTAGAATAGTAAGCTCGAAAAAATAAATAAATTATTATTTTAATATTAAGAAATTTTATTTTAAAGTTGAATTGATATAACTTAAAGAACTTCACTGTAACGAAAAAAAAGTCATTTAAAGGTATTGCGCTTGAAGATTATTTGTTATGAAGTAATGTAACCAAATCAAATTAAAATATTTGAGAAAATAAAATATATAGTATTACATTGTACTTAAAGATATTAAGTAGACCAAGCATAAAATTATCTATCGTCCAATTAGTTAGGAAATGAAGTCTCTTATAAATCATGCCAAAATTTTAAAAAATAAAAAATTTTAAAAATATATTTATTATAACATAGTTGACATAGCCCATTGGAACAATTCCAATGAAGTCTTCTTGATTTGTGTTGGAACTCAATTGGAATTATTGTCAATTACTACATTAAACAATCATAAATAATAATAAATTATTTTTTAATATTATGTAAATTTGTATTAAAGATGAAATGAGATAAATTAAAAAAAACAAAGTAAAAGAAGAATATAATGAAAATATGACGCAAAAGGAGAATTAGATTTTCATAATAATGAAAAAAAATAAATGTTAAGTATTTTAATAAGTGATTTAAATTATACTAAAAAGTTGCATTTAAATAAACTAAAGAGTTAAAATGTGGTAGCCATACTAATCAAATCATGCACAATTCAAAATTAGTTTTAAAGCATGAGAAAACTTTACAAAATAAAATATTTTAAAAAATTAAAATAATACCACTTAGATAGAGCTTGTATGGATGATTTCAACAATGTTATTTTATTTCAATCATCCTACATCTTTAAGTATTAAAAACCACATAAGAAAATAAGTTTAAATAAAGATAAATTATTATTTTGTTGTTAATAAATAAATATTAATGTTTAAATAAGATAAACTGAAGAAAAGTAATAAAACAAAATCAAGGCAACATAAAGTTCACAAAAAAATAGAATTAGATTTTCCATTAGTATAACAAAATCAAAACAAAACATTTCAACAAATAAGATAAATTTTATAGGAATTTTAGTTTTCATGTTACTAAAGAGATTGAGCATAACGTCAATCATCGTCAAATTTGGTACTAATTGATATGTAATGTAAAGCATTAGAAAATCATTAAAAATAACTTTTAAAAATATAAAACTAATATATTTAATTTGATAAAGTACACAAACATGGGTCCAATCGCAGCTTTTTTTGGGTTAATCAGAACTAGTAAACTAAACAACCTAAATAATAATACATTATTATTTTAAAATCAAGTGCATATATATTAATTTTGAAATATGATATATTGAAGAAATCTTATACATCCAAATCAATGATATGTAAAGGTCACACTAGTAGAAACTTAGTTATGTTTAGTATTATAACAAAATAAAAGTGAAACATATGAAGAAAAAATGAGAAAAATTATATTCGGAAGTTGCTTTCCAATATACTAAAGAGCTCAAGTGCAACTTCGCCAATTGTAAAATTAGTTGAAAAATGAAATGAATCATACAATGAGGCCAATCATAGAAAATAAAATGTTTAAAAATATAAAATCGAATATTAAATTTGATAGTCTTTTGGCACGATTCCGTTGATGTTAGCTTTGTGTCTGTTGGACATCATTTGGAAATAATGTGATTGATATAAGTAACTAAGTGTTTAGGATAAAACGTTATTCTTTTAATAACATAAATATATATTAAGGTTGAAATTAAATGAACTAAAACTATATAATAAAATAAAATCAATGTGACATAAAGGTCACAGTAGGTGTTTGAGATGAACATTATTGAAGATTTAATTGAGTATAAGTCATAATGCTTAGGAAAACATACCAACCACTAAAAAATTAAAATATTCAAAAATATAAAAATAAAAATTTAATTCAAAAAGGATCATCAAGTTTTCTCCAACAACATTTCTTTCATCTCCATCTAATATTATTTTGATTTACCATCAATTACCAAATGAAAAAAGTATAAATAAAAATAATAATTTTTTAATATTAACTATATATATATTAAAGTCGAAACGTGATAAATTGAAGAAATACAATATAACCAAATAAAAGTTACTTAATAAGACAATTAGATCCTCATAGTAATATAACTAAATGAAAGCAAAGAATTTGGAGAAGTAAGAAAAATTGTACAGTAAAGTTGAGTTCCAATATAGCAAGAATGTTTAGAAGAAAATCTTTGACCATCAAAACATTTAAGAAAAGAAATGACTCATAAACATGACAAAATCTTAAAAAATGAAATATGTAAAGCTATAAAAATAAAAAAAATGAATATTTATTTTGATAGGATTGGTCAAGATGAGTCTAGTGAAGTTTTTTTCATCTTTATCTAAGCTTTTATAAAGTTATTACAAATTATCTTAGTAAATAAACTTTAATCAAAACAACTATTTTTCTAATATTAAGCAAGTATATATGTTAGAGTTGAAGTATGATAAACTAAAAAATGTAATATGACTAAGTTAAGACAATACAAAGTTCGCACAAGAGGAAAGTTAACGCTACATACTAACATAATTTAATTAAAAATTAAAAAATTGAAGAAATGGTAAAATAGGATGGAAAAGTTATTTTCCAAGATCCTAAAAAGAACTAATGAAATAAACTCTAAGAAAAAACTCAACAATAAATCAAAATACATCACAAAATATTGCAAAATACTAGGAAATAAAGTCCTTAGAAAAACAAAATGAATATTTATCTAAAAGCAACAAATCAAGTGTAGTCAGACGGCGTTTGTTTCATTTTGATGAAATCTTGTTTGGAATTACTATAAATTACCACAATAAAATATTAAAATATTATTTTCCTATTAGGTAAAAATATGATAAAGTTGAAATTATTAAATTAAAGTGATGCATATAATAATGTTGAACACATGTAAAGATCACATAAGAGAAGATTTAGAGTTACATAATTATATAATAAAATGAAAGAGTGTTTTAAAGAAATAAGAAAAATTTTATCATTTGTTGAATTCCATCATTGATTATAAAATTGGATACAAATGGAATTATTCTAAACATATTTTCAAAACCTTTGAAAATAAAATTTAACATATATCTAAAAATAAATATTTAATAGGGTAGAGCTTGTTCAAGAAATTTGAACAATACTTGCTTTCTCTAAATCAAACATTACCTTGAACAATTATGAATTACCAAACTAAACAAACATAAACAAAGATAAATAATTATTTTAATGTAAAATAAATATAAGTGAAAGATGAAATAAGACAATTTTAGGCAATGTAATATAACTTAATTAAAACAATGTAAAGGCAACTTTAGAGGAGAATTTTAATTTTATTATAACATAACAAGTTCAAAGTGAAAATTTTGAAAAAGATATAATTTGTATGATAAATCTACATTCCACGTAAATAATACAATCAAGTGCAACATAATTAAAACAATCCTATGTAGATCAAAATATCTCACATGATACAAGAAATTTTAAAAAATAAAATTTTTTAATTTGATTGGTCATATTGGGATATGTTGAGTGACTTAGTTTTTTTGGGTCTGACTTTATTTGAAATTATTAGAAATTTCCATAACAAATAATTACAAATAATTACAAATGACTGCTTTAATATTACATAAACTTATTTTTAAGCTTAAATTAACAAAATTTAAGAAATTAATATAGCTAAATCAAAGTGATGTAAAGATTATAAGAGATGTGATTTAATATTACTTAGTAATATAAAAGAATTAAATAAGAAATTTAAATTAATGAAATAAATTGTATGAGTAATATTTATTCTAAGATATTAATGAGATCAATTGTAGCATCCCAAACATCAAATTATATACAAATTATAATGTGCCATAAAATGTGTCAAAACATAAGTAAATAAGAGAATTAAAATTATAAGAATAAATGTTTAATTTGAATGTGCTTAGAGAGATGGGTCATAAAATGCTTATTACTCATTCGTGAGGCCTTGTTCTAAATATTTATAAATTTCAAAACTAAATCAGAAAAAAATAATAGCAAATTATAATTTTAATAATAACACAATGCACAGTAAAACTAAAATGAGAAAAACTAAATAGGAATTTCATATTGTAATATAGTAAGGAAATCAACGATAACATCTTCGGTAGCGAAATACTATAAAAATAAGAGTTAATCATAAAAAAAGAAATTCATGGCAAATAAAATATTAAAAATAGTAAAATAGAATATTTAGATTGATAGATGTAATTGAGATGATACAAAATAATGTCTAAATTCCCTCCATCAAACATCATTTGGGATTACTTCATATTAAATAAATAATTAAATATAAATCATAAGAAATTATTATTTTAATTTGAAGTAAATATATATTAAAACTAGATTGTGATAAACTGTACGAAAATAATGTAACCAAATCATAGTGAAGAAAATATTAAATAAAGATTACAACAAGAGATTTATAGTAAGATATGAAAATGAAAAAAAAGTTTAAAAAAATTAGATTAAATTATATTAGAATGTTGCATTCAGAAATATTATAAAGTTTGGATGCAACATTCATAATCTTAAAATTAAGTTTGAATCAAAATATCATGTAAAATATGCAAACATCACTATAAATTATTTAAAAAAAATATATAAAAAAAGATATTTAATTTATTGGCTTATTAATTCAAATGTAATATAACCAAATTAAACAGATCTAGAAGAATCACCAGAGTAGAATTATAATTTCATAGCAATGTTTCTTAATCTAAACAAAAACTTTGAAGAACTCAATTTAATTGATTGGGAAAGTTGGATTCCAAGATATTTAATATGATGAATGAAACATTATTTCTAGTCACATAAGGTACAAATTGGTATGTGATGAAAAGGACATTAAGTCACTTGGAAATAAAATATTTAATAAACAAAAAGTGAATATTTAATTGATAGAGTTCACCAAATTGAGTAAAATGATTTTAGTTACTTTAATATTAATTAAATTTATGTAAAAAAATATCATTTCATAATTAAGCAAAAAATGAAAGAAAACATTTGAAAATAATTGAAGAACTATTCTTGGAAAGTTTAACATCCTCATCCATCAAATATGATATGATTTGAATAGTCACATAAACTAAGCCAAAGCCCTTCAAAATAAAAATATTTAAAAACCAAAACATAAGTTTTTATTTAATTTGACAAATCTCATAGAGCTGAGTTCAACAATGTTTGTTTCAACTCGCTCTACACTCATTTAGAAATTCTACAAATTGCCAAAGTTAATAAGAACAAATGATTTCAAATTATATTGTTAAGAAAATATACATCAAAGTCGGAATAAAATATATAAAAGTATTATAATGCAACCAAGTCAAAGTGATGTAAAGCTTACACATGAAATTAATTTGAGTTACACAGTAAAATAATTAAATTAAAGTAAAAAATGTTTGATGAATTGAGATAAATTTTAGGATAAAATTGAATTCGAAGACATTAAGGACATCGAGTCTAACAATCTTGATCATGAAATAAAATAGAAATAAAACTGTTTCATTAAGCATGAAAAAACTTTTAAAGATAAAATATTTAAAAATAATTAAAAATTATATTTAAATTTTTTAGCCATTTAAGACATGCCTAGCTGATATCTTTTTTTAACACAAATTTTTTAGAATTAATATAATTTAACATAGTAAATAAGCATAAAAAAATTAAAATTTTATTTAAATATTATGTAAACCAAATTGAAGTTGAAATGAGATAAGTTGAAATCATATAAAATAACAAAATCAAGCTAATGTAAACATCACATTAGAGGAAATTTAAATTTACATAGAAAAAACTAACCTATAAAATAAAAAATTTTAAAAAAATGATAAGTTGAACTTGAGTTACATTCTAAGATGCTAAGGAGATCATGTGTAATATCCTCGGTCATACAAATATTTATGAATAAAATACCAACTAAAATGTGCCAAATTCTTAGATAATGAACTTCTTAGAAAAAGAAAAAGTTATATTTAATTACATATATCTCATGAAAATGAGTATAATAATATTTGGTTTATCTATGTATTATTACAAAGGGAATTATCATGAATTGATAAATCTAGTAAACATAAAAATAACAAAATATTAATTTAATATGAAGTAAATATATAATAAATTTTAAGTGGCATAAAATTAAAGATATGTAATATAACAAAATAAATTTCTTGTATAAGACATGCATGAAGAAAAGATAATTTTTAATAATATAACAATTCAAAGAAAACTTTTTTGAAGAGATAGGATTAATTGTACATTAAAGTTGCATTCCATAATCCTTTATAGATTGAGTGCAACATTCTCAAACATCAAATAGTTTATAAATAAACATGTCACAAAAAATATGCCAAAAAACTTGATAATAAAATATGTAAAAATTAAAAAAATTATAAGATAGATAAAAATGAGATGAGTTCAATGATATTTTTTTTCTTTATACTTGGACATAATTTTGAATAGATATATTTATAATTAAAATAAAAATAAATAGAAAAAATTACAAATTGTATAGTAGGTAAATATATATTAAAGATAAAATGAGATAAACTAACATAATGTAATATAACTAAATAAAAGTCATTTAAAAGTAAAATGAATTGACATTTAGTTATTCACAGTACTCTTACCAAAATGAAATAAAACATTTAATGACATAAGATAAAATTTATGAGAGGGTTACATTCCAAAATACTAAGAAGCTTGTATAACATTTTTAAAAATCGAATCAAGTACAACTTGAAGAATGTCATAAAATTTTCCAAGTTAATTAAAATAATTTAAACAAAATACAAAATGAATAGTAATTAAATATTCTCATCGAGATGAGCCTAATGATGTTTATTATATCTCAAATAGACCTCATTTTGAATTACAATGAATTACAAAAGTAAATATGTATAAATAATAATAAATTATTATTTTATTTTTAAAGATATAATTAATAAATTTGAAATTAATAGATTGAAGAAATATAATAAAATTAAATAAAAGAAATGTATAGGAGAGAAAAGAGAAGATTTAGAATTTTATGATTATATAACCAAATAAAATTGAAGAATTTCAAGAAATGTATAAATTATGTGAAAAAGTAGTAATTGTAGATACAAAGAGGATCATGTGCAACATAGTTGATCATCAAATCAAGTAAAACTTGAAATGTAACCTAAAACCTACTAAATAGCTAAATATAAAACATTTATAAATATTAAAAAGATTAATCAATTGGATAGAGAATATTAATATGAGTCCAATGATGTTTGCTTCATATTCGTAGGTCCCATTAAAAATTTTTTCAAGTATTTATAGTTAGTAAAATAAAAACAATAAATTATTTTTTGATACTAGACAAATATCTAGTAAACGTAAAAAAAGATAAATTGAAAATATTTAATAAACACAAACCAAAGATAGGTAAGGGTTGCATAATAGGGGATTTATAGTTTCAAAATAATAAAGCCATATAATAGAAAATATTTAAAGAAACTTTATAAATTATTTAATAATGTTCGAGTACAATTCACTAAGATGATTATAAAAATCTTGATCATCAAATAATGTACAAATTGAAATATATTATAGAAAAAGATAAAATCTTTGAAAACAATATTTAAAAATTAAAAAGTGAATATTTAAATTTGTAGAGTTGGCTAAGAAGAGTGCAATGACCTTTCCTTTTCTTGATTGGACACTATTTCCATTACTAAAAATTATGAAATAAAATAATCACAAATAGTAATAAATTATTATTTTAATATTTAGTAAATATATAATAAAGTTGATATAAGATAAACATAAAAAAATAATAATATAACAAAATAAAAATGATGTAAATGTAACTAAAGCAAAAATTTTGAGTAACATGATAATATAAAAAATTAAAGTAAAACATTTCAAAAAATATAATAAATTGTATGAAAAAAATTATATTTCTTAACTTTATGTGGATCAAGTGTGGCAAATACACTGAAGTAAAACTTATAATATCCAAGAAATTAAATCTTTAAAAATAAAATACTTCATAGATAGAGCTTATTATATTGAGTCTAATGACACTTGCTTCATCATTATCGAACATATTTTGGAAAATTAAAAAATTATCAAAGTAAACAAAAAAATTATTATTTTAGTTTATGTGAAAATGTTTTAATGTCTAATTGAAATAAATTGAAGAAATATAATATAATCTAATGGAAATAAAATGAGTACAGTATAAGAATTTCATTGTTATAAAACAAAATATAATCAAAAGTTTTGAAGAGATTAGAATAATTGTATGGAAAAAAATTAAACGCTAAGATACTAAGTAGATCGGGTGTCTTGACCTTGATTGGCAAATCTGATACAAATACAAATGACTCATAAAGCACGTTGAAACCATAAAAAAATAAATGATTTAAAAGTACAAAAAAATTAAATGGATAGTTCTCAATAAGACAAGTTTGGTAACATTTTCTTTCATCCTTATTAGATATCGTTTTGAGTTATTAATAATTATAAAATAAAGTAAGACAAAAATAATAAAAATTATTTTATTATAAAATAAATATATTAGAGGTGAAATAACATAAATTTAAGCAATGCAATATGTCCAAATTAAAATGATTAAAATTTTGATTAAATGAGGTAAATTATAAGAGAAACTTGTATTCAAATAAAGTAAGGACAAGAAGCTTAACATCCTCAATCATCAAATTTTCTACAAAATTAAAAATAGCCCATAAAACCTATAAAGTCCCAAGGAAACAAAATAAGTAAAAACATAAAAATAAATATTTAATTTGATAACACTATTCCTAATGAAGAATGTTGTCTTTTTTCTGGATCTAACCATGTTTAGAATTTCTAAAAATTTCCAAAATAAATAAGCAATAATAATAATAATAAATTACTATTTTAATATTAAGTTAAATGTAAGTGATACAAATGAAAACTATGCAACAAAACAAATTTATAGTGATGTAGAGGTCACATGAAAGGTGAATAAGTGTTTCAAAGTAATATAACTAAAAAAAAGGAAAAACTTAGAGTTAATAAGATAAATTTTACAAGAAATTTGCATTCTAGAAAATTTAAGAGATTGAGTGTAACATCCTTGATCATTTAATTAGGAAAAAAAATAAAAATATCTCATAAGATGTGAAACAAATATTTGAAAATGAAATATTTAACAAAATAAATATTTAATGATATAAAAAGTCATGACTTGGGTTAGAATTTTTTTGAACAACTAAAGAAAAAATTAAATAAAATAAAATTATTATTTTAATATTAACCAATCATTAATTATTATTAAATGTAAAAACGTCAAGCAAGATAATATATTAAAAGAAGTAAAAAATTGAAGATGTGAGATATATTTGCTTAGAAAATTACATTCCAACAGAATGAGAATATCGATTATAATATTGTTGTTATCAAATAAAGTAAGAATTGAAAGGTCTCATAAAGTGAGCCAAAAATTTAGAAAATAAAACTTTTAAAAATATAGAAAAAAAAAGTATAATAAATTTGATAGTGCTTATTAATTCTAGTCAAATTGCTTTTGTTTTATCTCAATTACACCTCATTTGTAAATAATCCTAGTTACGAAAGAAAATAGGCATAAAATACATGTGATTTTTATAATATTAAGTAAATATATATTAACCCTAAAATGAGAAAAAAATGATGCAATGTATTATAACTAAGTCTATTTGTTGTAAATATCACATGAGACGAGATTTAGAATTACATAGTAATATTCAAAAACAATGCAAAAAATTTGAAGAGATAAATTGTATGACAAAGTTGTAATCTAATATACAATAGAGATTTATTGTGGCAACCTCATTCATTAAATTTAAAAGGAGTTAAAAGAACTCATAAAGCATTCAAAAGCATATTAAAATAATATATCTTAAAAACATAAAAATAAATATTTAATTACATATAGCACTTCTATAAAAAAAACAAAAATGTTTATTTTGACTTGATCGAGCCTCATTTGGGGTTATAACAAATTACTAAAGTGGATAAGAAAAATTATAAAATATTTCTATTTTAACATAAAAAAAAAAAATTTAAAACTAACATAAAATAAATTAAGGTAATGGAATATAATTAAATTAGAGTAACATAAAATTCACACAAGAGTAGAATTAGAGTTTCATAATAATATAACAAAATCATAAAGAAATATTTAAAAAACATGATCAATTATAATAGAAAGACGTATTCCAAGATAATGAGGACATTAAGAGATGTATCCTTGACAATCAAATTAGGTAGGAATCAAATGATCTCATGAACAAAGCAAAAAAGCTTATAAATTAAAAATTTTGAAATTGTAAAAATTAATACTTAGTTGAATAAAGCTTGTGGGGGCGAGGCCAACAATGTTTTTTTGTCATGATAAGGCATTATCTAGAATACTATTAATTACCAAACTAAATAAAACTTAATAATGGTAAATTATTATTTTGTTACTTAGCAAATATATATATCAAAGTTAACATAGAGTAAACTAAAGTAATATTATACATTAAAATGAAAGAAATAATTTCAACAAATAAAATAGAACTTTCCAAAAAGTTACATTCTAATTTACTTAGAAGATCAAGTGTAACATCCTTGATAAGAAAATCTTATGCAAATAAAAAAGTCTCATCAAGAAAAAAAACCTTTAGTAAATAAAGTAATTAAAAATATAATAATGAATATTTAATTGTATTGAGCTCATCAACCGAAGTCAAATGAAGTTTGTTTCATCTCCAATGGATATCTTTTGAAATAACAAAGAATTACTTTAATAAATAAGAATTATTAAAAATAAATTATTATTTTAATTAAAAGAAAATATTTTTTAAATATTGAATGAAGCTAATTAAAGCAACGTATTACTACAAAAGAAAAGCAATTTTCAAAATAGAAAGGAGATTAAGAGTCACATAGAAATATAAATAAATAACACCAAAAAAGTTTAAAATATTAGATAAACTTTTTGTGAATGTTGCATTCCAGGATGCAAAGAAGATCAAGTGTAACATCCTAGATCATTAAATAAAATATGAATCAAATGTTTCATAAAATATGCAAAATCCTTAGAATATAAAATATTTTTAGTATAAAAATCATAATTTAAATTTAAAAGATCTCCTCTAGTTTAGTCTAACAAAAATTATTTGTCGTCATTGAACCTCCTTTGGAATACAATAAATTATAATAGAAAATAGATATTAATAAGAAAACAATATTTTAATATTAGGTAAACCATTAATAAAGACTAAATGAGATAAAATGAAGCGATGTAAGATAACTAAATAAAAATGAGATAAAAGTCAAATAAATGAGATTCAGAGTTACATAGTACTACAACAGAATAAAAATAAAACATTTGAAGAATTGAGGTAAAGTATATAAGAAACTTGCACTCCTTGATATAAAGGAGTTGTAGTGTAGCATCTATAATAATAAAATTTAAAAAAAATTCAATATCTTTTTGGGAGTATTAGGATATTAGAAGCTAATATAATTAAGAAAAATATTAAATTAATGTTTAATTTGATTAAGCTCATTTAGTTTTGCATCTATTATACCTCATCTACAATTACTTTGAATTAACAAAAATAGCTAATCATAATTTATAATAAAATATTATTTTGATATTAAGTAAATATGAATTAAAGCTAAATAAGATAAATTAAAGAAACATAATATAGCCAAAATCAAAGCGATGTAAAGGTAACATAAGAGTAAACAAAGAGTTTGATATTAATATAACTAAATCAAAGGAAAAAATTTGAGGAAAAGAGATAAATTATAAAGGAATGTCACACTACAGATTACTTTAATTTTTTATGTGAAACATCAATAGTCGTTAAATTAGTTATTAATTAAAAAATCTTATAATGGGTGTGTAAATTCTAACAAACAAACTTTTTAAGACTATAAAAAATATTTAATTAAAAAGTGGTCATCTATATGAGTCCATCAACATTAGCTTCTTCTCCATTAGACCATATTTGGAAATTAGTTACTTACAAGAGTAATTAATAATAAATGATAATAAATTTTTATTTTAAAGTTAAGTAAATATATGGTGGAGACAAAATAGGATAAAATATTGAAATGTAATAGAAACGATTCAAAACAATAAAAAAGTCACATGATAAGAGATTTAGAGTTACATTTATACATAAAAAAATAAAAAATATATTTCAACAAATGAGGTAAATTATATTGGAAATTTATATTTTAATATACAAAAGAGTTCAAATGTAACATTCTAGGTTGTCAAATAAAAAATGTTAAAAATTTCACCAAAAACATGGTTAGCAATAGAAAATAAAATATTCAAAGATTTAAAAATAAATATTTAATTAGATGGAGCTCATCAATTTAAGTCAAATGACTCTAGTTTCGTCTCGATTGCACCATGTTTTAATTCAAGCGAAATTACTAAATAAGCACAAGTAATAGTTAATTATTTTTTTAATATTAAGTAAACATATAATAATACTACAATGAGTTAAATTGAAGGAATGCATTGTAATCAAATGAAGGTGACTTAAACATCACATGGGATGAGATGTATAGTTACATGTAATTGTAACAAAATCAATGCAAAGCTTTTGAAAATTTGAGATAAATTCTATGACAAGATTGCATTCCAAGACACCAAGCAGATCAAATATAACATCTGTATTCACCAAATATGGTGCAAATAAAAATATTCCCAAAAAACATGCCAAATATTAAAAATATTAAAATGAAATTTTAATTGGATAAAACTTGTCAACATGAGTCAAATGAAACTTTAATTGGAAAGACTAGATCATGATGAGAATTGTTGTGAACTAGCAAATTATATAACAAAAAATAATAATAAATTATTATTTTCTAATTGTATAAATATATATTAAATATAAAGAGAGATAAATTGAAGAATTATAATACAAAAAAATCAATTGTATTAAAATGTCACACGAGAGGAAATTTAAAGTTAGAAAGTAACATAACAAAATTAAAGTGAATAGCCTAAAAAATGAGATAAATTGAATGTGAAATTTCAATTCAAATTATACTCATAAGATTGAGTGTAAAAACATAAATTATCAAATCTAATATAAACTAAAATATCCCATAAGTTATGTCATAATCTAATAAAAAATATTTTTAGAAAAATAAAAAAATGAATATTTAATTAATTATACTTTGTTAAATCATGTTAAAAATAATTTCCATACTAAATGAGGAAAAAATTAATAATTTTTTATATTTAAATATCCGATTGATATATATTAAAAATAAAAAGTGATAAGTATAGGAAATGTGAAATACTCAAATCAAGGTAATATAAATGTCACATGAAACAAAATGCTGAGTTATGCAGTAAAATAATCGAATAAAAGTGAAAAACGTGAATAAATGCAATAAATTGCATAGGAAGGTTGCATTCTGAGTTGCTAAGAATATCTTGTACAACATCTTCGATGGTAAAACTAAGTAGGAAATCGACTATCTTGCAAATCAACCAAAAACCAAAACCCAAAGAAAAATTATTTAAAAATGTGAAATGATTCTTTAATTAAATTGAGCTTGTCAAGATGAGAACAATGACATTTTGTTTGAATAGAATAGAATTTAATAAGAATTTTTGAGAAATTACCAATGTAAGTAAGCATAAATAATAATAAAATATTTCTTCAATGATTCAAAAATATATATTTATAATTAAATGAGATAAATTTAATCAATATAATATAAAAAATTATAAAGTTTTGTAAATGTCACATAAGAAGAGATTTAGAGTTACACACTCATAAAACCTAAACAAAGTAAAAATTTTTAGTAATAAGAAATTATATCAGAATGCTATAACACAAGATACTAAATAGATTAAGCATAACATTCTTCCTAATCAAATAAAGCACAATAAAAATATTTCATAAAGCATTCTAAATAAAAGAAAATAAAATATTTTAAAAGATAGAAAACGAATATCTTACTGGGTGGAGCCTGTTAGGACTTGTCTAGCAACATTTGTTTAGTCTTGATCAACGATATTGAAAATTACTAAATATTAATAAAGTCAAAATATTATATTCATTTCTTGAGATTAAGTAAAAATATTTTAAGGCTAAAAAGTGATAAATGAAAGTAAAGTAGTATAGCCAAATTAAAGCAATCCAAAGGTCACATGATATGAGATTTTTTGTTAAATAAAAATTTGATCAAATCAATTAAAAACATTTGAGTAAATTAGATAAAATATATATGAAAGTTAGATTGCAAGTTAAAAAGAATATCGGGTGTAATATCCTTTGATCATCAATTCATGTATGAAAAAATATCCCTCAAAGCTCGTAAACAACCATAGAAAACAAAGTTTTTAAAATAATAAATAAAAATATTTAATTGGATAGAGCTCATTGAGATGTGCTAAATGTTGTTCGTATCTTTTGGATCAAACCTACTTTGGAATTATTAGAAATAATCAACATAAATAAACACGAATAATAATAAATTATAATTTTCAAATTAATTAAATATATATATATATATATATTAAATCTTAAATGGGGTAAATAAAAGCATTGAAATGTTTCCAAATCAATGCAAAACTTTTGATGAAATGTGATCAATAAAATGAGACAATTACATTCCAAAATACTAGGTAGATCAATTGTAACATGTACGACCATCAAATAAGTTTTGAATTGAAATATCTTGTGTGGCATGCTAAACATTGAAAATAAAAGATTTAACACCATTAAAATAAATATTGAAATTGATAGTACTTGTCGAGACAAATCCAATAATGGATTTTATATGGAATTATTACAATTTTTCATAATAAACAAGATCAAAAAAATAAATTATTCATTTAATATCTAGCAAACATATATTAAAGTTAAAATAAGATAAAATTGAATAAATGAGACAAAGTATACATGCAAGGTTCATTATAAGTTACTAAAAGGATTGAGTGTAACAACCTCAATTGTTAAATTAGGTATGAGTACAAATGTTTCTAAAGGCATGCAAAGACCATAGAAAAGAACACAATTAAAAATATAAACATAAATATTTGATATAATATTACTCAATGAGGTAAGTCTAATTCTATTTGTATTATTTCAAGCAAATCACATTCAAAATTATAATGAATTACTAAATTAAAAAATAATAAATAATAAATAATATATAATAAATAATATTATTTTTTAATTTTAAATAAATACAACTCAAAGTTGAAATAAAATACATTTTAATAATCTAATGTAACAAAATCAAATTGGTGAAGGAAACATGTAAGGAGAGTTAAGTTTCTATAGAGATAAGATAAATTATAGGAAAAAGTTTTATTCCAAACTAGTAAGACAAAAAGTAACATCCTCGATCATTAACTTTCTGTGAATTAAAATATCTCATTAAACATATGTAAACATTATAAATTAAATAATATGAAGATATAGAAATGAATACCCAAATGGATAGAGCTCCTTGACTTAAGTATAACAAGGTTTTCTTCATCATGATTATATTCATATGCAATTAGAATGAAATAAAAAAAGTAAATAATTATAAATATAAACAAAGTGTCATTCATTATTAAGTAAATATATTATATATCAAGAATGAGATTAATTTAATCAACGTTACATAAGCAAATTGAAGCGATGTAAAGGATAAACAAGAAAAGATTTGGTGTTGCATAGCAATATAAACAATTTATCGTGAAACAATATAAGAAATGTGATATAATGTAAAGGAATGATGCATTACAAGATATTAAGTAGATTGTGTTTACCTTCCTTGATAACTAGATCAATTAGGAATTGAAATGCCTCCCAAAGGTTATGAAAACTCTACAAAATAAAATATTTAAATGTAAAAAAATAAATATTTAATTTGATGAAACTTGTTTACTTGAGGTTAGTGAAAATTTATATATCACAATCAGTCATCAATTGTAGTTATTATGAATTATCAAAATAAGCACAAAAATATTAAAAAATCATTTTAATAAAATATTTAGTAAATAGATATTATAGCTAAAATAAGATAAATTAAAGTATTTTAATATAGAAAAAGTAAGCCATTATAAAGCTCACATGAAAGGAGACTTAAAGTAACATAGCACAGTAACCAAGTTAAAGACAAAAACCTTAGAAATTAAAAAAATTTTGTGGAAGCCTATAATAAAATATTAATGTTATCAAGTGGAATATTGTCAACTATAAAACATGGAATGAGACATAAAATCTTGTAAGACATGCCATCTAAAATTAAAAAATTAAAAAAATTTTAAAATAAAATATTTAAATCTATAGAACTCGTCAAGACGAGTCAAATGATGCTTGTTTTTTCTCGTATAGGCCATATTTAAAATTATAGTTAATTTCCATTGAAAATGATAATAAATTATTATAAATTAGGTTTTGAATATTAAGTAAAAATTTGAATAAAACAAAATTATATTGGTATGGTGTGTCCCAATACAATAAAGAAATTGATCATGCTTGATTGTTAAATACGACATGAATTGAAATATGTTTGAAATCATGCCAAACATAAAGAAAATAACTCATCTAAAGATATAGTAAAGAATATCTAATTGGATGAGGCTCTTTAAGACAAGTCAAATGAGTTATCAAAGTAAATAAAAAAAATAATATAAAATATATTTTTTAATTTCTAATAAAAATTTATCAATGCCAAAAAATTAGATAAATTGAAGCATTGTAATATAACCAAATCGAAGCAAGGATTTTGTCACATAGTATGAAATTTAGAGTTGCATATTGATATAACAAAAAAAAACAGCAAAGTTTGAAATAATGAGACAAATTATACATGAAAGTTGCATTCCAATATTCTAAGGAGATCGAGTGTAACATTCATGATTATCAAATAAGGAACAAAAGTATATGTTTCATAAAGCAACTCAAAATGTAAGAAAATAAAATATTGATAAATTTTAAAAAAAAATAATTAATTGGATGGAGCTCATAGAAGAGAGCCTAATGACATTTATAACATCATAAATTCTCCTCTTTTAGATTTATTATGAATTACCAAATTAAATAACACAAACTAATAGTACATTATTTTGCTTAATATTAAAAAACTATATATTAAAGCTGAAATGAAATAAATTAAATAAATGTAATAAAACAAAGCTCACAAAAGAAAAGATTTTCAGTTACATAACAAATAATAAAATAATGTAAAAATGTTTAAAGAAATGAGATCATTTTTATTGGAAAATTCTATTCCAACATACTCAGGAAATTTTTTTCAACATTATCAATCATTAAATTAAGCACCAGTCAAAATACTAAAACTTCTTGAAATTATAAAAATAAATTATTTGAAAACATAAAATATAAATATTTAATGAATTAAGCTTCCTAAAGAGGCTCCTTTAATAATTGTTTCATCTTGAGTGTACTTCATTATAGATTACTAAAAATTTCCAAAGCAAACAAACATAACTAATAATAAATTTTTTATTTTAATATTAAGTAATTATTTTTTGAAGTGTAAGTGTAGAAATTGAAGCAATGTAATATTACTAAATCAGAGTGATGTAAAAGCTACAAGAGTCGAGATTTGGAGTTAATCAAATCAAGACGCATAATTTAAGAAATTTAGATAATTTGTATAAAAAAAGTTGAATTATGAGATACTTAGCTTCAAGTCTTATTTTAAATTATAGAAATTAATATTTAATTTGATATAGCCTATTGAGATGAGTTTAATGATATTTAATTTGTCATGATCTGACTATGTTTAGAATTACTATGAAATACCAAAGTAAATAATAGAAAAGAATAATAAATTATTATTTTGGTATTAAGTGAATCTATGTTAAGGATAAAATTAGATAAATTGAATAATGTAATGTGGCCAAGGTGGAGCGATGTAATGGTTAGATTAGAAAATAGTTTTAGTTACCAAGTAATATAACCAAATCTAAAAAAAAAACTTTGAAAAAATGGGAGAATTACAAGAAATTTACATTCCAAAATATTAAGAAGTTTGACAAAAAAATCCTATCTTATAAATTAGTTATGTCTCCAATATCTAATAAAGTGCTCCAAAATCTCAAAAAAGAAAATACTTAAAAATATAAAATTTAATATTTTGCTCGCCAGAGCTTATCGAAGGTGAGTCCAACAACTTTTGTTTCTTCTTGATCACACCTCATGTAGATTTATTTTAAATTACAAAAGTAAATAAGCATAAATACTAACAAAATAAAGTTTTAATTTTAAATAAGCACATATTAAAGTTTAAATTTGATAACTTGAAGAAATGTGACCTAATTAAATCAAAATGATGCTAAGGTTTGTCGAAACAATATTTAGAGTTGCGTAGTAACATTAACAAATTAAAGAGAACAATTTGTACAAAAATTGATAAATTATACAATAATATTACATTCAAACACACTAACATGGTGAAGTGTAACATCCTCAATAGTAAAATTAGACGTAGATTAAAATGTCTTATAAACCATACAATACCCTTGAAAGAAAAGTACTAAAATTATTGAAATGAATGTTCTTCTAGATAAAGATTTTCGAGACGAGTCCAATGAAGTTTTCTTTGTCTTGGTCAAACCATATTTAGAAATACCAAAATAAATATGCAAAAAAAGAATAAAATTTAAATTTTATTTTAAGTAAATATATAGTAAAGATGAATGAAATCAATTGAAGCAATGGAATACAACTAAATTAAAGTAATAAAAAGTCAAATAAGAGAAAATTTATAATTACATAATAATATAACAAATTTAGAAAACATTGATAAAATAACATTTTATACATTATTCTAGTGCCAATTGTTTCTTGTCAATAGGACCTCATTTCAAATTACCACAAATTATCAAAGTAAATAAGCCAAAAAAAAAAATTATTTTTTAACATTAATTAATAAATATCAAAACTACAATAAGATAACTGGAATCAATATAATAAAATTAATTCAAGGAGACATAAACGTTAAAAGATTTATGTTACATGGAAATAAATAAAATCAAAGAAAAAATGTTTGACAAATAAGATAAATTACATGGTAGTGTTGCATTGCAAGATAATTAAGAGATCAAGTGTAAAATCCTCAATAATCAAGTCAAGTAGTAATCAAATTATATCTTATAATGTGACAAAATAATAAAAAATAAAACATTTAAAAATAAAGAAATAATTGTTTTATTAGATAGGGCTTAATGTGACTAGAACAACTAGAAAAATGAATAAGCATAAATATTAATAATTTTCTTTTATGTTATGTAAATAAATATTAGAGCTAAATTAAGATTATTGGAAACTATATAATAAAAAAATCATGGCAATCTAAAGGACACAAGAGAGAAGAATTAGAGTTACATAGTTAAATAAAACATTTGTAAAAAATGATTTAAATCATATAAGAATGTTGCATTGAAAGATAACATGGAGATTTAGGGTGATAGTCTTGATCATCAAATAAAAAACAATTTAAATATCCCATAAAGAGTGCAAAGACCCTATAAAAGAAAACAATTTCAAATAAAAAAATAATATTTAATTTGGAAAAGCTTGTTGAAATAGGTCCAACAACATCATTTAAAATTACTATAAATTACCAACAAAAACAAGCACATATAATAAAAAATTACTATTTTAGTTTTAATAACGTATTTATTAATGTGAAATTGAGATAAATTAGAACGAAATAATAAAACCATATCAATGAGAAGAGTTTGAAGAATTGATATTAATTATGTGAGAAAATCTACATTCCACGATATTGAAGAGTTTTTGTGTAGTATCTATGACTGTCAACTTATGTATTAAATAAAATATCTTATTAATCACACGAAAAATATTAAAAGTAAAATATTTAAAAATATAAATTTAATATTCAGTTTGATAGAGCTCTTTGAGATAAGTTTGATGACATTTGTTTCCTCTCAATTAGGCCGCATTTGCAATTACTATGTTTTACCAAAGCAAATAATTGTAAATCAAAAAAATTATATTAAGTAAATATTCATTAAATCAAAAGATAGATAAACCAATGTAATGTAGTGTAACTCATTCAAAGCCATGTAAAGATGACACAAGAGGTGATTTATTGTTAAAAAGTGATATAATAATATCAAAGAAAAAATTTGAAAAAAATGAGATCAATAGTATGGGAAAAAATTTTTAAGATAAAAAAGAGTTTGACCGCAAATCTTTGATTGGCAAATATGCTACAAATTGAAATTTCATACGAAGTGCGTGAAGTCTTTGTAAAATAAAACATTTAGAAATACATAATAAATTTTTAATTAAACAAAGGTCCTTGAGACAAGTCAAACGACGTTTTTCATCTCGATTAAAACTTGTTTAGAATTATTACAAATTACCAAACTAAACAAACATAAATAATAAAAAAAATCTTTATTTTACATTTAAAAAAATAATATTAAGGCAGAAATAAGATGAATAAAATAATAAGGTACAACCAAACAAAAATTATATAAAGGCCAGACAAGATGGGAAATAAAGTTTCATAGTCAAATATTAAAAGCAACACAAGCCATTCAAAAAAGTGAGATAAAGTGTACATAAAATTTGCATTACTTTATATTAACAAGATCATGTGTAATATTCTTGATGATCTAATTATGCATAAAAATAAATGACTTATAAAGCATGCTAAAGCTACAAAGCAGAATGTTTTAAAAGATAAGAATAAATATTAATTGGAAGGTGCTCATTAAGATGAGTCCAACAACATGACCCTCTTCTCAATCAGATCACATTTGAAATAACTATTATTTATTAAATTAAAAAAGCATAAATAATAAAAAATTATTATCTTAATGTTAAGTAAAAAAATATTAAAATTTAAATGACATTAAGTAAAGTAATATAATAAAACTAATTCAAAATGATGTAAAGGACACATGAGAGGAGTTTTAGAGTTTCATAGTAATATAACCAAATCAAAGTGAAATTTTTAAAGAAAAGAGATAAAGTTCAAGGGAGAGTTGGATTGTGATATATGAAACATATCAAGTCTAGTATCATCGATCATAAAATAAGGAACGAATAAAAATATCTCATAAAATGTAAAAAAAATTTACAATGGAAAATGCTTAGAAAAATAAAAATGGATACTTAATTACATAAAGTTCATCATGATGACCCCAAATGGACTTGTTTTGTCTTGATCGTATTGAATAGTTGACCTTTAACCATAGTGCTTTATTTTGTGATAATAAATCCTAAGTATTTCTAATTATTTAGTTTGAACAAATTTTTAGATTTTATGTACTCGATCCTCATGACTCATGGGAGAATATAAAGATTAAGATGAGTGAATGTCAAACCTCATGAAGATTACCTTGGGTTGAATGCAAAACAATCAAGAGATATATTTTGTATTTATGTTTTGCTATTTTAGCTTTACTTTGATTAGAATATTAAGCATGATATAATTTTTTATTACAAGACAAAAAATAAATTTCTTTGAAGTTAATAATCAAATAAAAATATTAAGGTTTTTGAAAACTTAATCCAACTACCATAACCATCATAAGAAAATTTTTTTTGATCAAACCTTAGTATTATCTCAATAAATTTTTAAAAAGGGATGTTGGAATTAAAATAATTAATTAGTAAAAATAATACTAATTAAAATAATAATTAAATGTGGCTTAGTTTATTATACATAGGAAACAAATGTGTTGACAATGCCTTAAACACCCATGTTGTCAGCATATGAGTTTGGAATGTTAGTCCCCAAACAAGTTGATCAGTTCTGGTGACAAAAAACTTGCTTTGATTGGTTGTTAGATTAGGTCATTACTCTTATATCTACATATGAATTATTTCAAAAATGTAACACCATCGAGTGTAACAACTTCGATCATCAAATAAAGTATGAATCAAAATATCTCCAAAAGTGTGTGAATATTTAAAAATATAGAAATAAACATTTAAGATGATGGAGTTTTTTGAGATGAGAGCAACAAGATTTGTTTATTCTGGATTGGATCATATTTGTAATTGTACAAATTAGTATAGTAAAAAAGTACAAAAAAATTATTATTTAACAACTAAGTAGATATTTATTAAAGCTTAAGTGAGATAAATTCAATCAATATAATTTAGCAAGATTAAAGCGACGCAAAAATCACATGCAAGGCAATTAAGATTTATATAGTAATATATCGAAATCCATGAAAAACATAAAAGAAATATGATAAATTAAATGAGAATGTTGCACTCAAAAGTACTAAGATAAATGAGTGTAACATTTGTAATCAATGAAATTAGGTATAAATCAAAATGTTTCTGAGAGCATGCTAAACCCTTAGAAGATGAGTCCAACCACATTTGATTCATCTCAATCCTCTTCTTCAAAATTATAGAAAATTACCAACATAAATAATCACAAAAAATAATGAAGGATTCTTCTAATATTAAGTAAATATACAATGAAATTAAAAGAGTTAAATTGAATCAATGTATAACCAAATAAAAATTATATAACGCTATATCTTCTATGGTGTGACATTTATATCACTTTGATTTAGTTATATTACATTGCTTCAATTTATGCTTATTTACTTCACTAATTTGTAGTAATTTTAAATGAGGTCTAATTGAGATGAAAGAAATGACGCTAGACTAACCTGAAAGAGTTATATCAAATTAGATATTTAAATAAAATCCTTTAAAAATGTTATTTTCTAACGCTTTGGCATGATTTTTGAGATATTTCAATTCATACCTAATTTGATGATTGAGACTATCACACACGATCTCGTTAGCAACTTGTAATGTATTCTTATTGTGTCATTTATCTCATTTTGTCTGATGTTTTTGTTTGATTTGGTTATATTGCTATGTAACTTCAAGTCTTCTCTCATGTGACATTTATATGTCTTCGATTTTATTATATCACATTGCTTCAATTTATCTCTTTTCAACTTTAATTTATATTTGCATAATATTAAATAATAATTTGTTTTTATTTATTCCTATTTATTTTTCTAATTAACAGTAAGTTCAATTAACATCTGATCGAGATGAAACAAATTTTGTTAGACATGTCTCAATGAGTGCTTTCAAATATATTTTTTAATATATTTAATTATTTTTCCAATGATTTTCATACACTTTATGAGAAATTATGATTTCAAATTGATTTGATGATCGAGAAGTTCACATTGATCTTGTTAGTTTCTTGGAATGTAGCATTTTTGCCAAAATTTATCTTAGTTCTTTAAATTTTTCTCTTTAATTTAGTTAAATCAATATGAAACTTTAATTCTCATCTCATGTAACTTTTTACCTCATTTGATTTGGTGGTATCATAGTACATCAACTTAATTTTATTTCTTCAATTTATTTAGTTGATATTAAAAAAAATTTTATTATACTTTATGTTCATTTACTTTTTTAATTTATAGTAGTACAAAACAAAGGCTTATTAAAATAAGACAACTACTATTAGACTTAACTCATCAAGCCTTGTGCAATTATATATCCCCTTTTGTATTTTTAATTGTTTTATTTTCTATAGCTTTTGCATATTTTATAAGATATTTCTATTAATGAATTTTTTGTTGATTAGGGATAGTGTTCTCGATCTCAGTGTCATGGAATGTCCCATTATATTATAATTTATCTTATATCTTAAATGTTTTTCATTTGAATTGATTGTATTTGTAAGTATAAATCTCCTTTCTGGTAAGCTTTACATGCCTTTAATTCTTTCGTATTATTTTGCTTCAATTTACATTATTTTTGCTTTAATATATCTTTATTTAATATCGAAATATTTATTTTTTATTTTTTTCTTTAATAATTCATAGTAATTGTAAGGGACATCTAGTCAAGATGAAATAAAAGTCATTGAACTCACTTGATGAGCTATATGCAACTACATTGTTAACTCCATACTTTAAAAATTTTTATTTTTGAATTTTTGATAGTTTTTTGAATCATTTTTATTTATCACTTATTTGTCAATGTAAGATATCAATTTCAATCTCGTTAGTTTCTTCGAATACAGCTTTTTCTTACAATTTATCTCTTTTCTTGTAATTTTTCTTTTCAACTTAGTTCTATTATTATGAAACTCCAAATATCCCCTTATGTGATATTTACATAGCTTTGATTTAGTTTTGTTATATTGTTTTAATATATCTCATGTTAGCATTACAAAAGTTTTACTTAATGTTAAATAATATATTTTTTTTATTTTTTAAATGCTTAGTTACTTTGCTAATTAATTATAATTTCTAACAAGGTCTAATTGGCACGACATAAACATCTTATGATTCACTAAAAATGACCATTTAAAAATTCATTTTTATATAATTAATTTAGTTCCCATTCAAAAGTAGTTTTAAACTATTACTAAGTTGAAGCAATACTATATTAAAAACTAAAAGCAAGTGTTAAGTGAATGGAGTAAGGACACTCAAATTAAAAAAGAATTCAGTCATCAATATTTTCCACTAGCGTGAAGCTTTCAATTAATAAACTTCAAAACAAGAATGAAAATTGGATTAAAGATAAGGATTACATAACTAGAGAGGCCACTCAAAACTTTCAAAATCCACAATCAACCTTAAGAGGGTATTATAACTACAAAGCTACTAAAATGTTCCAACAATACATATCATGCCTATTAAAAGAGACCCCATTGAATAATTTACCCAATTACTAAGGAAGACTCAAGAGTGGAGTGGAAGGACTTATTCTTGAGGTAGCTATAGGCTTATGTGTATTCATTGGTCTATTCTAAAAAAATGTTGGGACACTATCATGCAAAATCCTCAACTAGACACATAATATTTTTTTAGTGGAAGACCAGTTACCCTATCTATAGTAACAATATGTGCCATCCAAATTAAAAAATCATAAACTATATGATCATTTAACAACTTTAAGTTAATTAATTTTAACAAATTTGTTAATAAGATCTACACGAAAAATTCTTACTAATAGAATTACGAAAATAATATAAAAGATAATCTCCTCTGAACAATTTGTATTTATTAGAGGGAGAAACATAGCTAACAAATTTAATGTATTGGAGAGTTGAATCGATGAAGAATTGTTGCAATTTAATGATCTCAATTGCGAATTTTTATTCAATGTATTACAAGCATTTAGATTCCACACTAAATTCATACATCAAGTTAAAAATTACCCCCATTTTAGTAGACACTCAATAATTGTTAATGGATGCCCATGTGTATTTTTCAAAACTACATGTGTGAAGGAGAACCCATATCACTTGCTTTATTAATATTGTTATTGAGGCCTTATGTCATGGAATATGGATCACACATTCTAGTGGTCAAATAGGCAACTTATCAACCCCAATATGTTGTGCACGTATTACCTATCCCTCATTTGTAGATGACATCACCATCTTCATCGTTCTTAGGAAATTATATTTGAAATTGTTCTTTATACCTAATTCTATAAATGACATGTCAGAGAATTATTCTACAAAAAGGTAGGCGATTATGTTCCATAAAGCCCATCATTAGAATGTAAACTTAATTAAGACCAAGAAAGGCTTGGTGAAATGATCATCATCTTTGAAAGATTTTAGAATCAAGGTCTTTATTAGGACAAATAAAGCATCAGTATATTAATACATCATCAAAAACATATAAAATATATTTCAATAGATGGAAAAACAAATGATTATGAAAAATTGTATTAGATTGGATACTCACTAATCTCTAAATGGTGTTGGTTCCACAAAAATCTATTATAAAATGAGTCAAAATGATAATTGTAAAATTCTTCTAGAAAAGGCTAAACAACCATAATAATTTCCATTGGAATTTTGGGATGATGGTATTTATCACATTAAAGAAAAATATTTTTGGTTTTAAAAATATTGCCACTAAAATAAAGGTGTTCTCTATAGACTTTGGCAATTATTCATCAATTCTAAATTATTGTAGGCAACATTTGTGGAAATGAGGTATAAACACACCATCCAAAATTGGAAAGTTAAAATAAGGAGAGTTACCACAAGTTTTTTTCTTTCATAGCATACAAACAAAGAATGTTCAAGTTATAGACCATACTAACAAATACAAGTAAGATTATGATTATAAGAAATAATATTAAAGTAAACTAGAACATTACAATGTAGATTACTCAACAAAGCTCAACCTAGATTACAAAAATATAATTTAAAGTAGAAAGTTGATTATGATAATGCCAACTTTAATCTATGTAAAGAGTTTGTTGAATTTAGTAATGTAATAATGATTTTTTTAGAAAAAAGAGATGTGGAATATCAAAAGCTGAATTAAAAAATCATACTTTAATGGGTAACAAACTTCAACCATGAGAAGAATGATTCACTAGTATTTTAGAGTAAGATATACAGATTTCAAATGTCTCTTAATACATGCAAAAAATATTACAAAATAAGACTTTCAAAATTATGGAAATGAATATTTAATATTATAGACCTCAAGGTGATGAGTCTAGTGTTATTTATTTCATCTCAAATGAACCTTGTCCAGAATTACAGTTAATTACCAAAGCAAAAAAGTGTGAAGAAAAATTAATTGTTATTTTGAACTTTTAGTAATTATGTATTAAAGTTTAAATGAGATAAATTGAAGGAATTTAACATAACCAAATCAATGCAATATAAAGTTCAAATGGTAAAAGTATTGTGTTATTATGTATAATGAAATCAAAACAAAACATTTAATAAAATGAGACATGTTTTTTGGGAAAGTTGCACTGCAAGATGGTAAAGAGATTGAGTCCAACGTCCTCTATTGTTAAATTAGGCACATATAGAAACATCTCATAAACCATGCCAAAGACATACTAAAAAAGTTTTTAAAAAAGAAAAAAAACAAAATTTAAAAGGATAGAGCAAACCGAGATGAGATAAATATTTGTAATACAATATAATGAAATCAAAGACATGTAAGGGTCACATAAGAGGAGCTTTAGAGCTAGTAATATAGCAAACTCAAAGAAAAAACATTGAATTGATTAGATAAAGTGTATAAGATAGTTGCATTCTAAGATACTTAAGAGATGAAATATAACATTTATTGTTAAATAAGGTACAAATTTAAATATCCTATAAGACATACAAAAATTTTAGAAAATAAGATATTTTAAAAATAAAAATAAATGTTTAATTAGAAACAGATCATACATATGAGTCCAAAGCATTTCTTTTGTCTTGATCAAACCACTTTTTGAATAATTTGAAATTACCAAATTAACTAATCATAAATAATAGAACATTATTATTTTAATATTAATCCAATATATATCAAAATCAAAAAAGAGATAAATTAAAGAGATTTTATATAATTAATTCAATGTCATGTTGCAATAGTTTGTAGATTTTGTGTTGCATAGTAATCTAAAAAATCAAAGTGAAAAGATTGAATTATTTAAATAATTTTTTTGGGAAAGTTGTATTCTAAGATTCTAAGGAGATAAAAAAAACAAAATATCTCATAAAATATGCAAAAACCTTCAAAATAAATTTTTAGGAGACAAGTATGAAAATTTAATTGATAAAGATAATGATGATAAGTCTGATGATATTTGTTTGTTCTCCTTTAACATCTCATACAATTAATGTGAATTCTCAAATTAAATAAGTAACTTAAGAAAGTTGAATTCTATAACAGTAAGAATATATAATCTAAGATACATGATCGTGTAATCTAACATGAATAAACATTTGTCTTAAAGCATACTATAATCATTAAAAATAAAATATTTAAAAACATAAAAAATGGATGTTTAATTTAAATTTGGAACCACTATGAATTACCAAGGTATAAAAGAATAAATAATAATAAATCATAATTTTAATATTAAGAAAATAATTATCGAGTATGAAATGAGAGAAATTGAACCAATTTAATAAAACTAAGTGATGTAAAGGTTAAAAGAGGGTAAATTTAGAGTTATGTACTAATATAAACAATTCATAGTAAAGAATTAAAAAATAAGACAAATTCTATAGGAAAGTTGAAATCCAAATACTTAAGAGATTAAAAGCAACATCCTCAATTATCAAATGAGGAATTGATCAAAATATCTTATAATGTATGCAAAAACTCTAGAGAAATAAACTCTTAAAATGTAAAAATGATTATTTAATTAGATAGAAATACTTAAGATGAGTCCAATAACATTTGTTTTATCTTAAAAATAGATTTTTTTTGCAATTACTATAAACAACCAAAATAAATAAACATAAAAAATAGTAAATTATTATTGTAATATTAAATAAATCTATAGTTTTACTAAGCTAAGATTAATAAAGGAAATGTAGTACAAATAAATTAAAGTGATGTAAATGTCACCCTAGTCGAGATTTAAAATTGTACAATAATTTCACCAAAACTAAGAAAATAATTTGACAAAATAAGATAAATTATACAAAAAGTTTAATTCCATGACAATAAGGACATTATGTCATGCATTCACAATCATGAAATCAAATACAAATTGAAATGTTTTAAAAATTATGTAAAACCCAAGAAAATAAATTATCTAAAATTATCAAAAAATAATATTCAATTATATAATGCTCATCAAGATGAGTGCAATAATGTTTGTTTTGCAAACATAGGGCATCATGTAGAATTACTACAACTTAACAAAACAATTTATAAAATAATAATTTTTTTTAACAATAAGTAAATATATATTAAGTATAAAAAGAGATAAATTAAAACAAAGCAATGTAACAAAATCAAAGAGATAAAAATGTCACACAAGAGGAGATTTGGTACTTTAACCAAATCCTCATGACCAAATTAATGTGAAACATTTTAAAGGATTAGATAAAATTAGTTAGAAATCAAAAATATCTCATAAAGCATGCATAAAATCTATGAATTTAAATTTTTAAAATTATACAAATGAACACTTAATTGGATAGAACATATTCTGACAACTTGAACGATGTTTGTTTGGGCTCTAATAAATCTCATTTGGAATTACTTTGAATTAAAATAATATTAATAAATAATGACATCATTTTTTTAATATTAACGAAAAGTATATTAAAATTGAAATTTGAGAAGTTGAAGCAATGTAATATAACTAAATCAAAACTATTTAAAAGTTATATAAGAGGAGAATTAGAAGTATAATCATAATATAGCAAAATAAAAGTAAAAAATTGGAAGAAAAAAAATAAATTGTATGAAAAAGACACATTAAAAGATATAAAAGGAGTTCATGTATAACAACGTTAATCATCAAAATATGAACAAAATAAAAAGTTTCTCAAAGGGGACCAAAGCAAATGTTAAAAAATAAAAATTTATTTATATTTACAATAATTTAAAAAATTAAGTTAGAATAAATATTAATAAAAACATTTTATATAAAAAAAATAAATATTAAAGTTGAAAGGAGAAAAATTAATGTAATGTAATATAACTAAATAAAAAAAAACATCTCATGAGCAAAGAATAGTAGATTTAGAATTATATAGTGATATAGCCAATTGAAGAGAAATATTTAAAGAAATGAGATAAATTATGTAAGCAAGTTATATTCTAAGATATTGAGAAGATTGAGCATATCATCCTTGATCATCAAGTTTGGTATGAATCAAAATATCTCATAAAACATTATAAAAGACTAGAAAATTAAAAATTTCAAAATTTAAAATTAAATATTTAATTGAATAGAGCTTGTTAAAGTTGATACGTCAACATTAATTTCATATTAGTTGGACTTCATTATGAAATACTATAAATCATCATAGTAAATAAGCAATAGTAATAATAATAAGTTATTATTTTAAAGATAAGTAAACATTTATTAAAGCGAAAATAAGTTCAGTTGAATCAATGTAATATCACCAAATCAATGACAAATACACGTCAAACATGAAGAGATTTTAAGTTACACTATAATATAAAATATGAAAGAAATAAAATTTAATGAATGAGTAAAATAGAAAGGGAAGTCGCACTATATGGTACTATGGAGATGGGTTGTAAGGATACATAGTTAAATAACCAATTCAAAGTGAAAATATTTCAAAAAATAAGTTAAATTATGCATGAATTTTGTGTCGCATATTGTTAAGGATATCAAGAGTAATAATCTCAATCATCAAATAAATTTAAAAATATAAGATGAACTTCCAAATGGATAAAGCTCATAAAAATGTGCCCAACAATGCCTATTTCTTCTCAACTAGTCCACATTTTGATATGTTATGCATTACCAAAATAACCAAACATATATAAAATTAATTTATTGTTTTAAAAAATAAGAAGTATTTGTTATTACTAAAATAAGATACAATGAAATAAAAAACCAAAAAAATCGATGAGAAAGCTTTGAAGAAAATTTGACAATTATGTGATAAAATTCACATTCCATGATACTAAGAAGATCATATGTAACATCCAAGGCCATTAAATTAGATGAAAATTAGAATGATTAATAGACCATACCACAAATATTAAAAATAAAATATTTTAAAATATCAAATTAAATATTTTGGGATAGTTCTTGAAATAAATTAAAGAATGTTTTTTCTCTTACTTGATACTTTTTTAGAATTACTATGATTTATCAAAATAAATAAACATAAACCATAAAATGAAATTCATAATAAGTAAATATATATTAAATTTTGAAATTGATTAAGTCAGGAAATTTTATATAACTAAATAAAAGACAAGTGAAGGTGAAATGAGATGTTTTTTAGTGTTAAATGGCAATATAACAAAATAAAAACAATATTGGAAAGAATGTGATAAAAAACACTAAGGATACTGAGTGTAATATCTTCAATAATAAAAAACATACAAATTAAAATTTTTTATAAACTATGCCATGATTTTAGAAAATAAAATATTTAAATATATAGAAATAAATACTTAATTATAGATAGCTTGATTTGATGAGTTTTACAAAAAATTTTATCTCGAGTAGAATTTGTTTGCAATTACTAAAAAGGTATCGAAGTAAACAAGAATAAAAATAATATATCTTCATTTTGCTATTAAATAAATAAACATTAAACTTGAAATGTGATATATGAAATTAATTATGTATAACTAAATGAAAGTTAAATAAAGGTCACATATGCGGTGAATTAGAATTTCATAGTCATAAAAAAATCAAAAGTGTTGTGTAGAAATGAGACAAACTATACATGAAATTTACATTACGTGATACTAAAGGGATGAAGCATGAGATTCTTGATAGTTTAACCATGTGCAAATAAAAAAAGTCATAAAGCATTCCAAAACTATAATAAAATAATTTAAAATGCAAAATGAATTTTATGTTGAAGGAGCTCATTTAGATGAGTTTAACAATGCTTCCTTCATCTTGTCCAGACCGCATTTAATATTACTATGATTTACCAAGACATAAAAGCATAAATAATAATAAATAAACATTTTAATATTAAGTGATAATATATTAAAGTTTAAATGATATCAATTAAAGCAATATAATAATACCAATTCAACATGATGTAGAGGTCATGCTATAGGAGATTTAGAGTTAAATTATAATATAACAAATTCAAAGTGAAATTTTTTAAAAAATGAGATAAATTATAACATGAAGTTATGTTCTAAGATATGAAAGAGATTGAGTTGATATCTTTAGACATCAAATTAGGTATGAATAAAACTTTCTCAAAAAATATATAAAAACTTTAGAAAATAAAATATTTTAAAATATAAAAATGAAAATTTAATTTGATAGAGTTGACTGCGATAAGCTCAACTACAATTGTTTTGTCTCAAACTTATTGTATTATTGACCCCTATCTATGGTGCTTAATTGATGATAACAAACCTTAAGTATTTTTAATGAATTTATTTTGAGAAATTTTTAGATTTAGAGTGGTGAATGTGTATGTTTGTAGTAGAACTTAAACAAGATGATGAGTAAATGTCAAATTACATAAAAGTGAAATTAGTTATAGTGGAAAAACTCGAAGAGGTATATTTTAAATTTAATTTTAGATATTTTAATTTGAACTTGATTAAAATGTTATGTTCTATATACTATTTATTATAATAGAGAAAAGTAGTTTTTATTTAGATTAATCGTCTTAGAAAAATATTAAGCTCCAAAAATTAGTCCATCCTCCTTGACAAACTTGAGAATAATTTTTTTATCATATTGCATTATTGTCATAATAACTTTTACTAAAAGTACATTATAATTGTCATACTTAATTAATTAAAAAACTAATTAAAAAAATATTTAAATAACAATTAACTTATAAGGAACTAACACCAAATCCATCAAAGGCATCGAAAATACTCATGACAACTAACTACTTAGGAACACTAGTCTACAAACAAGTTGACCAATTTGACTAAGTCTAAACATTATTTAATAGGTTGTTAGATGAAGTTATTACTTCTCTCTACAGTATATCAAATGTTTAAAGTTATAACATCATCGATCATCAAACCATATATGAATTAAAATGTGTCCTAAAGTGTACCAGTTTCTTATAAAAAAAAATATTTTAAAATTCATAAATTAATATTTAAATCGATAGAGCTTGTTTAGTTAAGCCTATCTTCATTAGTTCCATCTCGATTCTACATCATTTGGAATTATTTTCTATTATTACAATAAAAAAATATAAATAATAATAAATTATTATTTTAATGTTAAGAATTGTATTAAAAAATTTAAATCGATCAAATTCACATATGTAAAACAACCAAATGAACTTAATGTAATGGTGACATGATAAGAGTTGTAGAGTTTCAAAGTAAAATATCTAATTTAAAACAAAAAATTTTAAAAAGGAGATAAATTTTATGGAAAAGTTGTTTTGTAAGATACATATTATACAAAGAATAACATCCTTGATAATAAAATAATATGTAAGTCAAAATGTCTTAAAAAATAAGACAAAACTTTAGAAAATTAAACCTTTAAAAATGTTGAAATAAATATTTATTTGGATATAACTCATCATGATATGTCTGATGGCATGTATTTTGTCTCAATCAAACCTTATTTGGAATTAAAATAAAATAACTTACTAAATAAGTATAAATAATAATAATTAATTAATTTAATATTAAGTAAATATATATTAGAGCTAAAATTTGAAAAAGTGAAGCAATATAACATAACCAATTCAACATGATGAAAATGTCATATTAGAAGAGATTTAGAGCTACAATTTGTAAAACCAAATCAAAGAGAAAAATAGTAAAAAGGAGATGAATTTTACAAGAAAGATGCTTTCTAAGATAAGTGGGATATCGAGTTTAACAATCTCAATATTTAAATCAAGTATGAAAAAAAATATTTGTAAAATTTACCTTAATACCATAGATGCATACTACCCTAACAATTTGCTAAAATCCTTAATTTTTTATTTGGATATATTACTTTAAAACTCTAATTCTTTTGTAGTCTAACTATCACATCATTTTTATTTAAATTAAATTTGTTCAATTTTTCTCAATTTAGGTTTAATATATTTTTGCTTCATATATGGCATAATAATTTATAATTTTTTTTATCATATTAATTTAGATAATTCATGGTATTTTCAAACAATATTTGATTGAAATGAAGAATACTCATTTGACTCATCTCAATAAGATGTATCTAATTAACTATTAATTTATATAATTTTTTCAAAATTTTTTACTTTGTAGTCTTTTGATATGCTTCACTAGACATTTTTATTTCTATCTACTTCTAAAGATCATTGATGTTATACCCAATCTCTTTAGCATCTTGGAATGGAATATTATTGTATAATTTATGTCATTTTTTCAAAAATTTCTCTTATATTTTATTATATTATTATATAAATTATAATGCCTCCTTATGTGACCTTTATAACTTAATGGGATTTGATATAATTTCTTATTTCAGTTTTTTTATTTAAATTTTAATAAATATTTACTTAATATTAAATTAGTTCATTATTTTTATTTACATTTGTTTAGTTCTTTTAATTGTAACAGTTCCAAATAACATTTGATGAAGACAAAATTGACCTTCTTGGACATGTCTCGATTAACTCTATGTAAATAAAGATTCATTTATATATCTTGAAATATTTTACTTTAGTATGTTTTTACATGCTTTATCAGGCTTTTGAATTTATACCTAATTTGATGATGAAGATTATTACACTTGATTTTCTTAGTATCTACAAATACAACTTTTTTAAAAAATTTATCTATTAAAACTTTTTCTTTTATTTGCTTATGTTACAAAGTAAACATAATTATCGTATCATGTGACCATTACTTTAATTTTATTTGGAAATATTATATTATTTAATTTAGTCACATTTCAGCTTTATCTTATGCTTAATATTATTTATAGTATATTTTTTATTCTTATTTAATTTGTTAATTCATAATAATTCCAAATTAATGTAAACATGATCGAAGAGGAGATTTCAAGTTGTAATGTATTACTACTAACTCAAATGAAAAACTTTCAAGAAATTAGAGAACTGTTTTAGAAAATTTTCATTCCAAGTTACAAAGTAAATCAACTGTAACAACCTCTATCATCAAAACAAGTATAGATTAAAATATCTCACAAAGTTTGCCAAAAAATTTTAAAAAGTTTTCTTTAAAAAATAAAATCACATATGTAATTATACATAGTTGATTTATTTGAGTCCAATGATGTTTTCACGCCTTGATCAAATAATGGTTAGAATTACAACAAAATAAAAAGGTAAATTAGCATAAATAATAGCAAATAATAAATTCTTATTAAGTAAAAACATATAATGCTAAAATTAGTTAAATTTACAAGCGTAAAATAACCAAATAAAAGCAATATGAACCTTCCACAAGAGGAGATTTAGTATTAAATAGTAATATAACAAAATTAGTGTGAAATATTTGATGGACAAAAGGTATATTATTTAAGAAAGTTACTCTGCAAGATATAAATGAGGTAGAGTGTAACATTCTCAATTATCAAATCTTGTACAAATTAAAATACCCTTTTTGCTAATATTCTAAAAAGTAAAATATTCACGAAATTTATAAATTAATGTTTAATTGGATTAACATTATTGATATTTATTTTGTCTCGTCTAGATTTAGCTTGGAATAAATGCAAACCACAAAAGTAAAGAAAATTAAATAATAATAAGTTATTATTTTAACAATAACCAAATATACGTTAAAGCAAAAGAAGAAAAATAAAGTAATTTAGTATCACAAAATCAAGGCTAGGTCACATAAGAGGAGCATTAGAGCTTCATAATAATATAACCAAATAAAAGAAAGAAATTGAAGGAAAAGGTAAAGAATATGAGATTTGCATTTTTAGAGAATGAGGTGAATGTGCATAATATCTATTGTTATCAAATAAAGTACAAATAAAAATATCTCACAAGGTATGCCAGAATCTTAGAAAAGACAATATTTAAAAATATAATCATTAAAATTTAATTTGGTGGAGCTTATTTGGAGTAGAAAAATGACCTTGATTTCTTATTTCTTGCAGCTTATTAGAAATTAATACAAATTGCAAATGAAATTATAAATAAATAATAATAAATAATTTTTTAAATATCTGAAAAATATATGTTAAAGTTGTTATGAGATAAATTTAAGTATTCTAACATAACTAAATAAAAATGATAAAAATAACTTGAGAGATCAACAAAACATCCTCAAACATCAAGTGCAGTACAAATTGATATGTATCATAAAACTTGTAAAAATTTTGTAAAATAAAATGTTTAGAAATATAACTATAAACATTAATTTTGACAAACCTCATTATGACAAATGTTATGATGTTTATTTTTTCTTAATTAAACCTTGATTAGAACTATTATAAACTAGAAAATTAAATAAACATAAATAACAATAAATTTACACTTCAAAATAAAGTTATGTACATTAATGGTGAGGTTTTATAAATAGAAGCAATGTAAAATGAACAAATTAATGTGATGTATTAGTCAAACACGATTAAAGTTATTGTTTAAGAGTAATACAACCAAATAAAATTGAAAAAATTACAAAGCAAAGATAAATTATGGAGACTCAGTGTAGCATTCCCAATATTAAGTTAAGTACAAGTTAAGCATCTATAAAGAATACAAAAATCCTAAAAATTAAAATATTAAAAAATACAAAAAAAAATATAAATATTAATTTAGATAAAGCTTATCAAAAGAGTTTACTGAATTTTTATTTTTATGTGACATTAGTTGGAATTATTATTATTAACTAAATTAAATAAGCAAAAATTAAAGTTGACATTAGAGAAATTGAAGAAATCTAATATAATGAAATAAAAATGATGTAAATTCACAAGACAAGAGATTTAGTATTACATGATAATACAACAAAATCAAAAAGAATAATTTTAAGATATGAGTTAAATAATAATGAGAAGTTGTATTTCAAGATACTAAAGAGTTCAAGTGCAATATTCCTTTTCATCAAATCAAAATTGAATTGAAATTACAATAAAATATGTAAAATTCTAGAAAATATAACAAAACAAAGTTATAAGTATGAATAAATCATTTGATAGAGCTCATTAAGATAGTCCAAATCCATTTGTTTTGTCCAAATCAAACATTGATTCCATCTAACATGAACTAACAAAATAAATAAGCATTAATAAAGAAAAATTAATGTTATAATGTCAAGAAGTTTATATTACCACAAAAAAGAAAAAAATCTTTAGCAATGTTCTATAAATAATACAAAAAGTTATAACTGCCTCATAATATGAGAATTATAGTTTTATTGTAATGTAACAATATTGCATCAAAAAAGTTCAAGAAAAATGAGATAAATCGAATTAGACATCCTCGATTGTCAAATAAGCTATGAATAAGAATTTCTCATAAAACATACCCAATCCATAGAAAGTAATATATATATATATATATATATATATATATATATATATATATATATATATATATATATCATTTTTAATATACAAAGGTCACTATGATAAGTCTAACAAATTTTGTTTCATCATAATCAAACCTCATAAGGAATAACTCCAAATTTCAAAAGTAAAGAGAAATAAATAATAATAAATTATTATTTTAAAATAAATGAATTAAATATTAATAATAAAATGAGATAATTAAAAGTAACGTAATAAATCCAATTCAATGCAATGTAAAGCTTACATAAGAGGAGAATTTGAGTTTCATAGTAATACAACAATTTCAAAATAAAATATTTCAAAAAATGAGATAACTTTTATAGGAAAGTAATATTACAAGTTATTAAGGAGATAGAGTGTAACATCCTTAATTATCAAACATGGTGCAAATTGAAATTTCTTTTATTGGGTTTTAAAACCCAATAAATATTTTTTAAAAAATATAGAAATAAATATTTTATTTAATAGAACTCATCAAAAAAAGCCTAATGATATTTCTTTCATCTTCATCACACCACATTTAGAATTGACATAAATGACATAGCTAAATAATGATTAAAAAATATTTTAATATTAATTAAACACATAATAAAGTGAAGATGAGGTAAATTAATACGCTAAAGTAATAGCAAATAATGTTAATATAATTGTCAAATAGTAGGATAAGTAGAGTTTCATAGTAATACAATGAAATCAAAACAATAATTTTAATAATTTTCATAAAGTTTAAGAAAATATTATATTCCATGATAATATAGAGTTCTAAGGTAGCATCTTAGATCATCAAATCAGAAACAAATGCTAATGTATCATATAATGTCTTAAATCCCTCTAAACTAAAATACCTCAACATATATAATCAAATATTTAATTATATATAGGTTATCATGTCAATTCCAATTACAATTATTTGGTCTCAATTGGACATTGTTTGGCTTTGCTAGCAATTACTAAAAAATAATCATAAATAATGATAAATTATTTTATTATTAAGTAAATGTTTATTGAAGTCATAAAGAGAAAAAGTGTAGCAATATAACATAACAAAATCAAAGCAATTTAAAATTCACATGAGAAAGGATTTAGGCTTATATAGTAATATAACCAAATAAAAGCAAAGCATTCTAAGAAATGAGATAAATTTTACAAGAACATTAAGTTCCATGATATTAAGAAAATATGCCTGATATAAAATCTACTACAAATTAAAATATCGATTAAAAAATACCAAAAACCTAGGAAAAAATTAGTAAAACTTTAGGCAATATTATTTAAATAGAAAGAACTAGTTGTGACTAGTGAAATTACATTAGTTTCACTTTGATTAAGAGCACCTTTAGAATTACTGCAAGTGACCAATCAACTAAATAAGCAAAAATATTTATAGAAAACTATTTTAGTATGAATAAAATTTATATTAAACTTAAGAGAAAAATTGAAACAATTTAATCTCAAAAAATCAATGCATTGTCAAGGTTATATAGAAGAACAATTAGAGTTTCGAAATAATAAACCAAAAAAAAGGAAAACAATTGTTTATGTAATATAAATTTTATGAGAAATTGATATTCAAAAATGCTAATGATATTGAATGTAAATCCTTGGTGATCAAATAACGAAGTGATTTGAATGACTTGTAAAATGAGTAAAAACCCTAAAAATTAAATATTTGTAAATATTAAAAACATTTAATTTGATAGAGAACATCGAGTTGAGTCCAACGGCATTCATTTATCTGAATCAGACCTCATTCGAAATTACTACAAATTGCTTAAATAAATAAGGATAAATATTAAAAAATTGTTATTTTAATATCAAGAAAATATATTTTTAAGGAGTAATCTAATAAGTTGTAAAAAGGGTAATATAACAAAATTGAATGCAACATAAAAGTCACATAATTGGAGAGTTAGAGTTTTATAGTAATGTAAACAAATCAATATGAAAGAACTAAACATGTGATAAATTACATGAGAGAGCTACATTATAAGACACTTAGGGAGATTGATTGGAATATCATCAAACATCCAATTAGCCATGACTTGAAATGCTTGGTAATGTATGTCAAAACACTATCAAATAAAATATTTTAAAAGGAATATTTTATTGATTAAAGCTCATTGAGATGTGTAAAATGATTTTAATTTTGCATTAATTAGACCTCATTTAAAATTGCACTAATTACAAAATAAATAAGAATATGTTATAATAAATTATTATTTTAATATTTACAAAGCAATAAATAATGTTGAAATAACAATCATGAAAAAAAAAGTAATTTTACCAAATCAAAGCAATCAAAGGGTCACTTAAGTAGAGAATTATTGTTGCATACTAATATAACAAAATGAAGCAAAAGTTATGAAAAAATAAGATAAATTATATGAGAAAGCTTTATTGTGAGATGCCAAAGCGATCTGTTGTAGCATCAATCTCCATTAAATAATTAAAAAGTTGATATGCCTCATAAATAATTCAAAACTTAAAAATATAAATAATTTGAAAATAATGAAATTTTTATTTAATTAATTGGAGCTCATTTTGATGACTCAAATTATCTATTTCATACCTATAAAACCATATTTCAAATTATAAAAAATTACTAAAGAGAAAATAATAATAATAACAAATTAGTATTTTTATTTTTTACAAACATATAACAATGCTAAAATAACGTAAATTGAAGAAATATATTATAACCAAATCACAAAATTATAATGGTTAGACTAGAATGGAATTAGTGTTTTATAGTAGTAAAATTAAAATAAAATTAAAAATTAGCAAATAGGAGATAAATTATACGACAAAATAGCAATCTAAGATACTAAAAGGGTTGAGTATATTTCTTCAATTCTTCGACATGGAATGAATTGAAAAGCCTTATGAAACTTACAAAAAGCCTAAATATTAAAAATATCAAAAAAATATGAAAATAAAAATTTAACAAGATAATGTCCATCGAGAACAACCCAAGGATGTTACTTTCATATTAATCGAAACTAGTTTGCAATTATTACAATACACTTTAATAAATAATCATAAATAATAATAGATTATTATTATAACATCAAGAAACCATATATCAAAGCTAAAATAAGATAAACATAAATAATATTATATAACCAAATCAATGTAATGTAAAGGTTACAGAGACATGTTTAAGTTAGATACTAATATAACCAAATCAAGTAAATGTTTTAAACATTAGATTAATTTTATCATAAAGATCAATTTATAGATCACAAAATTTTGTCACAATTAAAATGACTTGTGAAACATTCCAAAATTATAAAAATAAACTATTTAAAAATATAAAATGGAATATTAAATTTGATGGAGCTCACCAAGTTGAGTTTAATTATTCTTACTTTGTGTCCATTTCATCTCATTTAGATTTATTACAAATTACAAAAATAATTAGAAATAAAAAATTATGTTTTCAATATTAATTACATGTTTATTAACACTAAAATGAGATAAACTCAGGCAATGTGATGCAATCAAATCACAATATTATAAAAGCCAAATGAGAATAGAATTAGAATTTCTTAGAAAAATATATGAAGAAATGAGATGAATGTCTATGAAGAAATGATATTCATTTGATGTCAATCAGACCATTTTATGAATGTCTATGAATTACAAAAAAAATAATAAGCTTAAATAATGATAAATTTTATTTTGTTAGTAATTAAATGTATTCTGAAGCCAAAACCAAATAAATTAAGGCAATATAATATAATGAAATTAATGCAATATAGAAAGACAAGAGAAGAGATTGAGAGTTACTTTGTAATATAAAAAAATTGAAGAAACACAATGATGTGAGACTTCTTTTCAATTATGCTTGTTTCATATCGGTGATTTGATTACGAATAAAACAATGAGTTAGAGTTGCATAAACAATGATTCTTCTTTCATATTGGTGAGACTTCTTTTCAATTATGTGATTGATCAGATGAAATTAGTATAAAAAACAACAAATTATTATTTCAATTTTAGTTAATGCTAAAATGAGTTAAATTAAAGGAACATAATCTAACTAAATCAAAGCAATGTAAAGGTTACAAGTGACAATAAATTGAGCTTCAAAGTAATATAACCAAATAAAAGGGAAAGTTTTGAAGAAAGAGAAAAATTACATGAGAAAGTTGCATTCTGGAAAACTGAGCAAATTAACTGTAAAGTCATTTATTGTGAAATCAAGAACGAATCGATTTGTCTTTCAAAGCAAGCAAACACAATAGAAAATAAATAAGTTTAAAAAATACAAATAAATATTTTATTAGATAGATCCTATCAAGTAAAGTTTCATAGCATTTATTTCATCTTTATTTGTTATATTTTAAAATTTTTAAATAAATATAAATAATAATACATTATTATTTTAAATTCAATAAACATATTTGAAAGTTAAATTTAGTTAAAGTGACATAATTTAATATAATCAAATAAAAATTATTTAATTGACAAATGAGAGGTGATTTAGAGTTATAATGTTACATTATAATGTCAAAGAAAATCATTTGAAAAAATTAGATAAATTGTGTGTCAATGTTCCGTTTGACTATACTATGCTAAAGTGAAACATCCTTAATTGTCAAATATGTTATGAATCAAAATGACTCATAATACATGTTAAAATTAGAGAAAATAAAATATCTAAAAATATAAAATTAAATATTTATTTTGATTTTAGCTCATTGAGATCAGTCTAACAAGGTTTCTTTCATCTTAATCAAGCAACATTTAAAACAATGGCCAATTATCACAAAAAATAAGGATAAATAAAAATGAATTTTATATTAATATTAAGTAAGCATATATTAATATTAAAAATATTTATTAGTTTAATCAGTATAAAATAGCTAAATAAAAGTGATGTAATGGTCATACAGGAGCATATTTTTTGCTGAACAATAATAAAACTGAATCAATGTGTTGTATTTGAGGAAATAAGATAAAGTTTATAAGAATGTGGAACTTAAAGATGCTAAGCAGGTCCATTGAAACATTGTTGATAGTCAAATCATCGATGAATTAGAATGTCTTACGAAGCATGTTAAAAATCTAGAAAATAAAATGTGGAGGAACATATAAATGAATATTTGTTATATTATAGCTCTTTAAGACAAGTCTAATGATAATTATTTCATCTAGAATGGATCATATTTGGAATTTCCATGAATAAACAAATTTAGTAAGAGTAAATAATAACAAATTATTATCTTCATACTAAGGAGATTTATAATAATGGAAAAAATGATATAAACCAAAGTAATGAAATATACTAAAATCAAAACAATTCAAATTTTACACAAGAAAAAAAAATTCAGTCAATATTAAAACAACCAAATCAAAAAGATTTAAAAAATGAGATAAATTGTTTGAGAAATTTGGATTCCAAGATACAAAGGAGATTGACGATAGCATCCTTGAATGCTAAATCAATTATGAATCAAAATGTCTTACAAAGCATGCAAAAATCATAAAAAATAAAATGCCTAAAACTATAAATGCAAATATTTAGTTAGATAGAGCTCTTCTTTATTTCTTTAACAATCTTTGCTCTGTCCAATTGAACCTCGATGGGAATTATAGTGAATTATAAAAGTAAATGGGGACAAAGAAAAATAAATTATTATTTTTAATATCTAAGAATATATACTAAAGTGGAAATCTGACATGCTTTGGCAATTTAAATTAAAGAAAGCAAAGTGAATTGAAGCTCACACAAGAAGAAAAATAGAGTTTAATATTAATATAGACAAATCAAATCAAAAAAATTTGAAAAATTATAAATTATTTGAGAGAAGTGAATCCAAGATACAAAGAAAATCAAGTTTAATTATCTCGTTTTTCTAATAAGATATAAATCAAAATTTATCATAAAACATGTGGAAACCCTAAGTACTAAAATATTCAAGAATATAAAAAAATGTTTGATTTGATAGAACTCATTTAGACTGATTTAATAGTATTGGTTTCAACATGATTAGTTCTCATTTGGAGTATTTTGAATTACCAAATAAAAGAAGTGCAAAAATTAATAAATTTTCTTTTTTAATAATAAGGAAATAAATATTAACAATGAAATAACACAAACTAATGCAACGCAATATAATCAAAACAATGCTTTATAAATATCATACATTAGAACATTTGTAGTTACATAGAAATATAACTAAATTAGAACAAAAAATTTGTTGAAATAAGATAAATTTTAAAGTTTCTTTGTAAGCTATCAACGAGATCGTGCACAATGTCGTCAATTATCAAAAGAGGCATACATCAAATTATGTCATAAAACATGCCACAAACATAAACAATATAAAATAAAATTAAAAGGAGTTATAAAAGAATTGTATATATATATATGTGAAAATTTAACTAAAAAGAGCTCATTGATATGAGTTCAACAACCTATTTTATCTTAATATGACCTAAATTATAATTACTATGAATTCCAAAAATAAATAATAATAAATAGTAACAAATTACTTTTTTAATATGAAGATATATATATTGTTGCTAAAAGGATGAAAGTTAAAGCACTACAATATAAACAAATCAAGGCATTGTATTATATATTAAAAATAAAATAAGATAAATTAAGGCATTGTATTATACCAAATCAAAGAAATGTAAAGTTTATAGGAGCACATAAAAAGAGTTTTAATGTAATATGAAAAAATCAAAGAAAAATATTTGACGAAATGAGAAGAACTATATGAGAATGTTCCACTCGAAGTTATTGAATAGATTGAGTGCAACATCTACAAAAGTCGAATGAGGTACAAATTGATATGTCTCTTAAATGATGTAAAAACCTTATAAAATATCATATTTAAAAGTATAATAAAAATATTTAATTGGATTGACCATGTTAAGACAATTTGATGATTTTTGTTTTCTCTTGATCAGGTCCTGTTTTGAATTTGTATGAATTACAAATTTAAATAAGCATAAATTATATTAATTTATCCTTTTAGTATTTAAAAAATATATTTGAAAGCTAAATTTCAATAAAATTAAGTAATGTAATATAAAAAAGTCAAAGTGATTTAATATCACACCAATTTAGGTTTAGACTTACAAAGTGATGTTACAAAATCAAAGAGAACCATTAGAAGAAAGGAGATGAATTATATAGGTTGCATTCCAACAAACTAAGAGCTCAAGCATTTCATACTAAATATTCAAATTAGTTATGACTTGAAATGTACCATAATGCATGAAGAAACTCTAATGGATTGAGCTCATTTAGAATTTTCTAACACAGAAATTTCACCTTAATCAAATCTCATTTATAATTACTAAGAATTCTAAAAGTAAATAGGTATAAATAATAATAATTTTGTATTTTATTGCAGAGAAAATAAATATTAAAGCATTAAAAATATAAATTTAAGCAATATAATATAGCTAAATCAAAGAATTGTAAAGGTCACTTGAGAAGACAATTAGAGTTTGACAATACTATAAAAAATAAATAAAGAAAAACTTTAAATAAAGAGATAAATTATAAAAATAAGTTTCATTCTAGGATACTAAGGATATCAATAAAAAAATTCTCCATCATAAAATCATGTACAAATTAGAATAACTTATAAAATATGCAAAACCTATTTGAAATAAAACAATTATAACTATAAAGGTTAATTATTTATTTTATATATGCCCTTCAAATGAGTTTGATGATCATTATTTTACTAGTTAGACATTGATTAAAATTTTTTTGAATTACCAAATAAAATAATCATAATAAAAATAAATAGTTAAATAAATATCAAGAAATATATATTAACCCATAAATAAAACAATGTAAGACAATATGATATAAAAAAATCAAAGCAATGTAAAAGTGACACATAATCAAAATTATAGTTCCAAAGCAATATACCCAAATCAAACATTAAATTTTATGAAAATGTGATTATATTTATGAGTAACTTGATTTCCATGATACTAAGAAGACTTAGTGTAAAATCTTTCATAATCAAATCATATATGTGGTAAATGTCTTATAAAAAATTTTAGAACATTAAAAGTTAAAAGGAGCCCAATGACAATTATTTTGTATCAATTAATACTCACACAAGAAGAGATTTTTTTTGACAAAGTTGTTAAATCAAACAAAAATGTACGAAGAAATAAGATAAATTATAAGTGATAAATGCATTCCAAAATATTATTGATGCTAAATGAAACATCCTTGATATCAAATCAACAAGTAGTCAAAATGACAAATAAAATGTGCTAAAATCTTGCAAAATATAACATCTAAAAATATAAAATGAATATTTCATTTGATATAGCTCACTGAGATGAGTTTAATGACCTTTGCTTTATCTTCACTTGATGTTGATTGGAAATACTTTGAATTATCATATAAGTAATCTTCAATAATAATATATTGTTATTTTGGTATCATGTAATATAAATTATCACTAATATAAGATAATGAAGCAATGTAAAATAAAAATTAAAAAATATGAAGTTATATGGGAGGAGAATCAGTGTTTCATAGCAACATAAGCAAATCTTAAAAAAATTTGAAGAAATGAGATAAATAGTACAAAAAAAGATTCATACTATAACATGTGGGAGATTGAGTATAGCATCTTAGATCATCAATTAATTTATGAAATAGAATTCCACTTAACGCATGTAAAAATCGTACAAATTTAGAATAATTAAAAAATACATGAAAAAAGAATATTTAATGGAATATTGCTCGACAAAACAAGTTTGATGATTATTTCATTTAAAGTGATAAATATTTTTTAAAGCTAAAATGATAAATACTAAAGCAATGTATTACAACTAAATCAATGTTATGTGAATGTTAAATGAGAGGATAATTAGAGATCCATAATAATCTTTGCCAAATAAAAAAAAAACATTTTGAAGAAATGAGATAATTTTTTTGTGAAAGTTGAATTCAAAGGTATTAATGAGATTAAGTGTATCGTCTTCAATCATCTAATTACTTAAGAAATGAAATGTCACAAAAAACGTACCAAAACTCTACAAATAAATTATATAAAAATAAATCAAAGTATAAGAATAAATAAAAATATACTTTAATTAATGTAAAAATGGTCAAGATTAACATCCTTGATCATAAAATATGATATGAACCAAAATATCGTATAGAGTATGCCAAAACCTTAGGAAATAAAATATTTAAAAAATATAAAATAATATTTATTAGATAGAGCACATGAAGAGCAATTCAATAATGTTTGTTTTGACTTATTCATACCTCTTTTGGAATTAATTTTAATTATCAAGATAAATATTGACAAATAATAATAAATGATTATTTTATTATTAAGTAAATATGTACAATAATATAAAAATAAGATAAATTAAGGAAAGATAATATTAAAAAAATTAAAATAATTGGAAGGTCACATGTTATAAGATTTACAATTACATAGTAATATAACTAAATCAAAGCAAAAAAAATTTGAAAACAATAAGGTAAATTGTAAAGAAAAATAACATTCCATGATACCAATGAGGTTAAGTGTAAAATTCACACTTGTCAAGTTATGCACAAATTGAAATGTCCCATAAATTGTTAAAAAATCTCAAAAACTAAAATATTTAAAATATAAAAAAGTAACATACAAACAAATAGAGCTCATTGAGATGAATCCAATGACATTTGTTTTGTCTTAATTTGATATAATTTAGAATTACTATTAATTACCATAAAAATTAGCATAAATAATAATAAAATATTTCTTTAGTTTTGAGTAAATATATATTAAAATTGAATTAAAATAACTTGAAGCAAAATAAATATAACCAAAGTGTAGCAATGTCTAGCTCACAAGAGTAAAGATTTAGAATTACATAATAATATACCCAATCAAAACCAATAATTTGATGAAATGAGGTATAGTATTGGAAAGCTACATTCTAAGAAGCTAAATATATTTAATATAACATCCTCATTCATTAATTTGGTGTAAATCATAAATATATTATACAAGATTGAAAAACCATAAAAATTAAAATATTGAAAAATATAAAAGTAAATTTTTAATAGAATAGTGCTCCTTGAGATGAGTCCAATAACATTTATTTCATCTCAAATGGACTGCATTTTTAATTATTTTGAATTAAAAGTTCTAAATAATTGCAAAGGAAAATAATTTACTAGTTTAATAAAAGTAAAAATATATTAAAGCTAAAAATAGCTTCCTTAAACAACCGTAATATTACAAATCAAAAAATGACAAGGTCATATGAGAATAGTTTTATAGTTACATAATAAAATAACCAATTTAAAATAAAAACATAGAAAACAATATGATAATGTTGCATTCTAAGATAATAAAGAAATAAACTATGACATCTTGGATCATCCAAAAGGGAAGGAATAAAAATTGCTAATAAAGTTATTAAAAACCTTTTTAGTTAAAATATTTAAAAACATAAAAGCTCTATATAATTACATAATTCTTATTGGATTACCAAAGATAACAAGCATAAATATACAAATATTTATTTTTAATGTTAATTAAATATATGTTAAATAAAAATGAAATAATTTAATATAGCCAAGCCAAATGACATGTAAAGGTCACATAAGAGAAGAGTTAAAGGTACAAGCTAATATAATTAAATAAAAGAAAAATATTTCAAAAATTAGATGTATTAGAGATTAAAATTATATTCAAAAATACTATGAAGATTGAGTATAATATCAATTATTATCACTACTGGTACCAATCAAAATGTCTCACAAGATGTGCAAAATCCACAAAAAGATATTATTTAAAAAAAACAAATGTAGCAAGAAATATTAAATTTTATTAAACTAGTCTAAAGACATTTGCTTTGTTCTTGATCACATCACTTTTTCAATTTTTATGAATTACCAAACTTGATAAGTATAATTAATAACAAAAGGTATTTTAATATTAAGTAAATATATACTAATACTAAAATGAGATAAATTAAAGCAATGTAATATAATAAAATCAAAGCAATGTAAAGGTCATTAAAAGTGAACATTTTTTGGTCGAACAATAATATAAATAATATAAAGTAAAACTTTTGATGAAAAGAGAGAAATTGTTGGAGAACATTTTATTACTTGATCCAAAGGAGATGTGATGTAATATCATTGAATGTGAAATCTAGCATAAGTTGAAAAGACTCATAAAACTTGCTAAGACCCTAATAAATAAAATAATTATAAAAAAAATAAATACTTAATTAGACGTAGCTTATCAAGATGAGTCCATCACTATTGTTTCATCTCAACTAGATCTCATTTGTAATCCTAAGAATTTCATACAAAATAAAATAAGAACAAATAATTAAAAATTAATATTTTAGTGTTAACTAAATATAAATTAAAGCTAAAAGGAGATAAATTAAAGTATTATAATTCAACAAATTCAAAAGAATGTAAAGTTCACATGTGAAGAGATTCAGAATTACATTATAATATTATGACATTAAATTGAAAGATTTGTAAAAATAAGAAAAATGTTTAGGGAAAGTTGCATTCTAAGATAGTACAAATATGAAGCACAATATCCTTCATTAAAAAATTAGGTCCAAATCAAAATATCTCTCAAACTCTACTAAAGTCCTAAAAATATAGAGATTAAGAGTAAAATCCATGATCATCAAATTTGGCATGAGCAACAATGACTCATAAAACGTACCAATATCATAAAATAAATGAAATATTCGAAAATATAGAAATGAATATTTAAATTGATAAAACTTTTTTAGACGAGTTCAGTGACATTAGTTTCATTTGGACCAAGATTTATTTAGAATTGCTACAAATTTTCAAATTAGATAAGCTTCAATAATAATAAATCATTATTTTATTTTAGATGAGTATATATTAAAAAATAATTAATAAAAATTTAAGTATTATTATAAAATCAAATCAAAGTGATGTAAAGGGCCTATAAGAGATGATCTAGAGTTATATAGTAATATAACCAAATCAACTTGAAAAGCATGAAATCAAATGAAATTTTGTTGATCATCAAATTAGGTACAAATCAAAATATTTTTATTAATATGTCTAAACCATAGAAAATTAAATATCCAAAAATTTAAAAAAATGAATATTTAATAGAAAAAGATGTTATAGATGAGTCCATCGATGTTGTTTCATCTCAATCACACCTTTTTATGAATATTATAAATTATGAAAATACATAAGTATAAACAATAATAAATTATTAATTTAATATTAATTAAAAAGTATAGAAAAACAAAAATAGAATAAATGGAAGCAATGTAATATAACTAGTTTAAAGCCATGTAATGGTCATCTAAATGATAATTTAGAGTTAGATAGTAATAAAACTCAATAAAAGTAAAAACATTTTGAAAAATAAGATAAATTATGAAGAAAAGTTACATTCTAAGACAATTAGAAGATCAATTGTAAGATAATTGATAATGAAATTTGGTACAAATGAAAATGCATTAATTTAAGATGCAAAAACTATGGTAATAAAATATTAAAAAAATATGGAAATAAATTAGTAATTCCATAGAGCTCATCAAGACATGTTCAATCACATTTATTTCATATTAATCAAACTTATTTTAGAATAACTACAAATTTAAAGGGAAAATAATCATAAATTAAAATTAATATTATATTAAAAATTTAGTAAATAAATAGTAATATTGAATGTGAATAATTGAGGCACTCTAATACAAAAAATCAAATCGATGTAAAAGTTAGATGGTAGGAGATTTAGAGTTACAAAGTAATATAATGAAATCAAAACAGAAAATAATAAAAAATTAGATTAATTTGTGGGAAATTTCTATTCCATAATACTAAGGAGTTCATGTGTAACAAACACAATTGTTATGTGAGGAACTAATCAAAATAAATCATAAAATTACCATAACCTTTAAAAAAAATATTTAAAAAAATAAAATGAAAATTTAATTTTATAGAGCTTGTCGTGCTGAGTCCAGTGATATTTGTTTTGTCAAGATTGGACCTCATTTTCAATTACAAGAATTTTCAAAATTATATAAACATATATAATAAATAATATTATTTAAATATTTAGTGAAAATATACTAAAGTTGAAATTAGATAAATTAAAACTATTAATTAAATGACCACAAATTATTTGTCATACAAGAAGAAATGTCAAACATTTTGAGAAAATTTTATAAATTTTATGAGAAACTTACATTCTAATATATTGAGGAGATTAAGTGTAACAATTTCAATCATCACATTAGATGTGAATCTAAATATCACATGATGTATGCTTAACCCCTTGAAAATAAAAATTCAAAAATATGAAAATAATTATTTGATTAGATATAATGCATTATATTAGTCTAGTAATTTTTTTTCATCTCATCTAGATCCCAATTGAAATTACTATGAATTACTAGAATAAATAGGCATAAATAATAATAAACATATTTTTAATATTAGGTAAATATATGTTGATATTGAAGTGAAAAAAATTGAAATATTTTCATATAACCAAATTAATGCAATCTCAAGATCATATTAGGAAAGACATATGTTATGTAGTAATATGTCCAAGTCAAATCAAAAATGAAAAAAAAAAAGAAAAATGGTACAATAATGCTGCATTCTATGATACTATATAGAATGATTGTAAGATCTCCTTATTTAAATCATGTATAAATAAAACTATCTCATAAATTGTGCCATTACCATAGAAAATTCATCTATCTAAAATTTCAAAATGATTATTTAATTTGAGAGAGGCCATGAAGATGAATCCAATGATATTTATTCTTTTATGGTCATGGATCGCATTGAAAATTGACTAATTCTAAAACAAATAGCATAAATAATAATATATTATTATTTTATATTTAAGAAAAAATATATTTAGGTTGAAATAAGATAAATTGAAGTAATCTAATTTAACAAATTAAAAAATATGTAAATGCCACATTAGAGAAGATATAGATTTACATAGTAATATAACCAAATCAAAAAAATACAACAAATAAGATTAATTCTATGAAATAGTTACATTCCAAGATACTATGGTGAAAGACTAACATTCTCTATCACCAAATGACGTATAAATTAAAATACCTCTTACAGTATGACAAATCCTTGGAATGTCAATACTAAAATTTTAAAATAGAAATATTTAATTTGATAGCACATGTTGAGGTGAGGCCAACTACATTTATTTTATTTCAATTGAACCTCATTTTGTAATACTATTAATTACTGAAGTAAAACTATATAAATTTTTACTTTAATATAAAATAAACAAAATATATTACAACTAAATTGAGATGGCTTGAAGCATTATGATATATCCTATTCAAAGTGATGTAAATGTCAAACTAGGGAAGGCTTAGAGTTTCATATAGATATGTACAAATTGATGCAAATAATTTGAAGAAATGAGATAACTTTTATACCAATGTTTTGTTCGAAGATACTAAAGAGATTAAGTGTGACATCATCTAGCATCAAATCAAGTACAAATTAAAATATCTCATAAACCATGACAAACCATTAGAAAAAACTATTTAAAATATCAATATATATATTTAATTCGAGAGAGCTCACTAAACTAAAACAATGATGCATGTTTCATCTCGATCATATATCATTTTGAATTATTGTAAATTACAAAATTAAATAATCTAAAATAATAATAAATTTTTGTTTTAAAAATCAAAGTGAAGTAATATAATATAATATAATAAAATTAAGCCTAATATATTTTATTGTCAAAATATGTATGAATAAAAATATCTCACAAGCATGCCAAAACTTAGAAAATAAAATATTTAAAAACATAAAAATAAATATTTAATAACATAAAGCCTATCAAATGAGCCCAACAATGTTTTTATCTTCTAAACAGACCTCATTTTGAATTACTATAAATTACCAAAGTTAATAAGTATAGATACTTATTTATATTTATTTTAATATTTACTAAGTACAAGTTATAGCTAAAATGATATTAATTGATGCAACATAACATAACTAACTAAATGCAATGTAGAGGAACATGATATGGTAACTAGAGTTTTATGAAAATATAACAAAATCGAAGCCAAAAATTTGATGAAATGAGAAATAGCACTTGAAAGTTGCATTCTAAGATACTAACAAAATTGAGGGTAACATCCTCAAGCATCAAAATTATGCGCTAATTGAAATGAACAAATATCATTATAAATTATACTCGATCTCTTTAGCATCTTGGATTGAAACTTTCTAACAATATTTATCTTTATTTTTCAAATTTATTTATTCAATTTGTTTATAGTACATGAAATTTTTTTCTCCTCTCATTTGACCCTTACATCATTTTCATTTGGTTATATTAAATTATTTTAATTTATATTACTTCAAATTTATAATATACTTAATTAATATTAAAAATAATAATTTATTATTATTTATATATATTTAATTGGGAAATTCATTATTACTCCAAATGAGAACCGATTCAGATGAACAAATGTCATTAGACTCATTTCAATGAGCTCTATCAAATTAAATATTCATTTTTAAGTTAGTTTAAAATTTTATTTTTAAAGTTTTTAGTCATATTTTAAGATGCATTTTGATTCATTGTTAGTTTGATGATAAAGAAGGCTAAATTTGATCACTTTAGAATCCTATATTGTAACTTTTTCATACAATTTGTCATTTCTTCGAATAGTTTTCCTTGATTTGGTTTTATCACATTATAACTCTAAATCTTCTCTAGTGTGATCATTTAATTGCTCTTATTTAATTATACCAAATTGCTTCAGTTTATCCAATTTAGCCTTTAACACTTATGGACTTAATATTAAAATGCTAATTTATTTTCTATTTATCTTTATTTACTTTGCTAATTCATACTAATTACAAACTATGACTGATCATGATGAAACAAATATTTTTGTAATTCTCTAGAGAAACTATATCTAGTTAAATAGTAAATTTTATATTTCACATATTTTATTATCTAGGGTTGAAAAATGCAATACAAGATAATTTTATTTGTATTTAATTTCATGATTAAGAATGTTATACTCAATATCCTTAGTATTTTGAAATAAAAGATTTTCATATGACATTTCTTTTTTATTTTAATATTTTACTTCGATTTGGTTGTATTATTATGTAACTCTAAATCTTCTTAAGTGTGAGCTAATACGACAATGATTTGGCTCTGTAGCATTACTTAATTTTATCTTATTTAATATTTATAATATATTCACTAAGTATTACAATAATTATTTTTTTGCATATTTATTTTGTAATTCAAGGTAATTAAAAAAAAAAGGTTTGATCATGATAAATCAAACATTATTTAATTCCAATCTACAAACTCTAATAAATTAAATATTTATTTTAGATTTTTAAATATTATTCTAGGTTTTATGCATATTTTGTGAAATATTTTTATTTGTACATGAGTTTATCATTGAGCATGTCACATGATCATGCTAGGATCTTTAAAAACAACTTTCTTAAAAACGACCCATAAATTTTTCTAATATTTCATTTTTATTTGGTTATATTTCTATGAAACTCGAATTCCCCTCTTCTGTGACCTTCACATTACTCTATTTGATTATGTTACATTACTTTAATTTATCATTTTTTAGATGTAATATATATTATTTAAATATTTAAATAATAATTTGTAATTATTTATGTTTAGTTAATTTTGTTATTTATAGTAATTTTAGATGATGTCTAAATTAAATTAAACTAATGTCTTTAAACATCATGAGATTTTCGCATCTTTTGTAAGATATTTAAATTTCTTGCTAATTTGAGGATCAATAATGTTGCACTTGACCTTCTTATTATCTTAGAATTCAAATTTCCTATATAATTTATATCATTTCCTTAATTATTTCACATTGAACTTTTTATATTACTATGAAACTCTAATTATCCTCTTGTATGATCAATATATTTATTTGATTTATTTATATTTAATATTATATTAATTTATCTCACCATAACTTTGTTATATGTTTAGTTTACATTAAAATAGTAAATCTATTATTTTTTATACTTATTTAATTTTATAATTCATCATTATTACAAATGACGTTTTATCAAGATGAAGTGAAAGTCTCTATACTCATCTTGACAAGCTCTATCTATTTCAATGTGCATTGTTACATATTTAAATATTTTAATATTTTAAAAATTTTGGTATTCTTTATTGGATTTTTTTCATTTTTACAAGATTTAATTATTAATGTTGTTTTGCTTCATCTCCTTAGTTGCTTCGTATGTAACCTACCTTTAAAATTATTTCTTTTTGTCTTATTTTTTGCTTTTATTTTATTATATTATAGTGTAACTCTAAATCTTCTCTCATATGACTTTTATATCAGTTTGATTTTGTTATATTTCCTTACTTCAAATTGTCTGCATTTAGCATTAATATTTATTTACTTGGTAATTCTAGTAATTCCAAATGAAGTCTAATTGAGATGACCTAAATGTGTTAGGACTCGACTCAATGTGTATGTCTAATTAAATATTCATTTTTATAATTCTAAATATTTATTTTTTTCTGACAAGATTTACAGGGCATTTCAATGTGTACCAGATTTGATCAATGACTATATTACACTCATTATACTTAGTATTTTGGAATGTAACTTTGTCATATAAGTTATCTTATTTTTATAAATGTTTTGTATTTGTTTGATTATACTACTATGTAACTCTGAAACTTTTCATGTGTGACATTTACATTGCCTTCATTGGTTATATTACATTACCTAAATATATATTATTTCAATTTTAGCTTATATTTATTAAATATTAAAATACTAACTATTTTAAATGACTATATAAGTTTGTATTTTGTTGTATTTTCAAACTATTTTTTATTAAGATGGAATAGATGTCATCAAGCACATCTCAGTGAACTTTGTCTACCTAAATATTCATTTTTTAATATTAAATATTTTATTTTATAGCATTTTATGCAAGGTTTGCTAGTCATTTCAATTTGTTAATTGTTTTTTGAAGATGTTACACTTGATGCACTTTGTGGCTCGTAAAGCTCATTTCTTATAAAATTTATATAATTTCTTTAAATTTTTTCCTTTGATTTACCCTTGTGTTATCATTATATTGATGTGATTTGGTTATATTACATTATTATTTCTATTTATTTACTTAGGTAATTCGTGATAATTTAAAATGTTCTCTTAGAACGATGAAACAAATGTTTTTTGAGTCATCCCGACAACCACTATTAAATTAAATATCAAGTTTTATATTTTTTTAAATAATTATTTTCTTATATTTTTGAATAATTTATAGAAATTTTAACTTATACCTGATTTTATAATTAAAGATGTTGGGCTCAATCTCCATACTATCTTTGAATGCAATATTTTTTTAATAATTTATCTCATTTCCTTAGATATTTTAGTTTGATTTGGTTATACTATTGTAAAACTCCAATTCTCTTCTTTTGTAACCTCTATATTGCTTTTATTTTGATTTATTACATCGCTTTAATTTATCATATTTAAGCATTAATATATATTTATTCAATATTAAGATGATCATTTATTATTTTTATTTTTAAAAATTTTGTTGCTCATATTAATTGTAAATAAAGACTAATTAATGAAACAAATATCATTAAACTCATCTTGATAAGCTATATCCAATTAAGTTATCATTTTTATATCTCTATGTATTATTTTCTTAGTGTTTTGAAATTCTTTACTTGGCAATTAGGTTTGTACATAGTTTTAATGGTTGTTGTTGTTACACCTGATATCCATATTACTTTAGAATTGAACTTTTTTTTACAAATTTTCTCATTTATTTAACCTTTTGGCATTAATTTTGACGTATAACTATTTAATTATAAATTTCCTCATATGAGATCAATACATCACTTTAATTATTTTATATTACGTTACTTAAGTTTGTCTCATTTCACCTCTATATATATTAACAAAATATTAAAATAATAGTTTATTGCTATTTATACTTATTTACTTTCATAATTCATAATAATTCAAAACAATGCCTGATCAAGGCTAAATTGACATTATTGTAATTAACTTGGGCAGCCATATCCAAGTTAATATTTATTTCATATTATTAAATATTTTATTTTCTTGTATTCATGTAGACTTCACAAGATATTTTAATTCACGCTAGATTTGATGATCAAGATTGTTGCAATCTCCCTTGTATCTTAGAATTCGCCTTTTTTATAAAATTTACCTCATTTATTCTAAGGGTACTCTCTTATTTTATTGTATTACTATGAAAGTGAAATTCTATTCTTGCTCCACACTCACATCATTTAAATTTTGATATATTATATTATTTTAATTTATCTCATTTTAGCTTTAATATAGATTAACTTAGTATTAAAATTAATTTATTATTATTTATGTTTAAGTACTATCTTAATTCACTTTAATTTTGAAAGAGGTCCGATTGGCACGAAAAAGACGTCATTGCACTTGTGTTAATGAGCTCTAATCAAATAAATACTTATTTTATATATTTTTAAATATTGTATTTTTTATGATCAAGACATGTTTTGTGAGATATTTCAACTCGGACGTAATTTGGTAATCGATAATAAACACAGTATTTTTATTTTATTATATGACAATGTGCCTCTAAATCTTTTCTCAAGTGATATTTATATCTCTTTGATTTGGTTACGTTATATTACTTCAATTTATCTTATTTCAGCATTTGTATATATTTAGTTAATGTTAAAATGATACTTTATTAATCTTTGTGCTTATATAAGTTGGTAATTCATAGTAATTTCAAATTAAGTTTCATCAAGAAGAAAGAAATAGAGTTAAGCTTGTCTCAATGAGGTAAATAAAATTAAATATTCATTTTTACTAGTTTAAATATTTTATTTCTTAGGGTTCTATCCTACATTTTAAATGCTTTTATATTTGTATCTTACTTGATGAATGATGATGTTAAACTCTATCTCCTGAGTATTTTGGCATACAACTTTTTTGTATAATCTATCTCATTTCTTTAAAGTTTTTGCTTTCTTTATAATTGTATGTAACTCTAAATCACTTTTCCTATGGCCTTTGTCAACCTATATTTGTTTATATTAAATTATTTAAATTTATCTCATCAGAACTATAATATATATTTAACTAATATTTAAATAATAATTTACTAATGTATATGCTTATATATGTATGCAACTCCTAGCAATTTCAATCAAGATTAGATCAAGTTCAAAAAAATATTATTAAACCCATCTTAGTGACCACTATAGCTAAATATTTATTTAATATTTTTAAATATTTTTTTTGTTGGATTTATGCTCTGTTTTTAAGTTATTTCTATTTGTACTTGATTTTTTTATCAAAGAAGTTACACTCAATCAACCGATCATCTTGGAATGCAACTTTCCTATACAATGTACCTCATTTCTTTAAATATTTTGCTTTGATTTTCATAATTACTTTGTATCCCTAAATTTCCTCTTATGTGACATTCACTTCGCTTTTATCTCATTAAATATTATTATTATTTATGCTTATCTACTTTAGTAATTTTCATTAACATCAATAAAGGTTTGATCAAGACAAACAAATTGTTGATCAACCCATCCCGAAAACCTCTATTTAACAAAATATTAATTATTACATTTTTAAGCATTTTATTTTAATGGCTTTTGTTATGTTTATTTGGACATTTCCATTTATTATTTTTTAAATGATTGAGGATGTTACACTCGAACTCCTTAGTATCTTTGAATACAAATTTCTCATAAAATTTGTGACTTTTCCAAATTTTTTGCTTTTATTTCATGACATTGTTAACAAACTCTAATTTTTTTTGTTGTGTGATTTTTACATGACTTTTAATTTTTTATACTACATGACATTGATTTATCTCATTTTAGCTATAATAAATACTGACTTAAAATTAAAATAATAATTTTTTATTATTTATCTTTATTTTGTTTGTTAATCCATAGTAAATACTTTATTTTCTATAATTTTGTTATCTTTTATAAGACATTTTGAATATTGCAAAATTTCATGATCAAGGATGTGATACTTGATATCCTTAGTATCATGAAATACAATTATCTAATACATTTTATCTTATTTCTTTAATGATTTTTCTTTAAATTAGTTATAATACTATGAATCTCTAATTCGTCTCTTTTGTGACCTTTACATCGCTTTGATCTGCTTATATTTCACTCTTTAAACTAATCACATCTAAACTCATTATATATTTAAATAATTTTAAAATAATAAATTATTACTACTTATGCTTATTTACCTTTTATATTTCATAGTAATTCTAAAAAAGGTCTAACAAAGTTAAAAAAAAAACCATTGAACTCTCCTTGATTAAATCGAAATTATTAAGTATTTGTTTCTTTTTGTAGAGATTTAGAATATTTTATCAAACATTTTGATTCATACCAAATTTGATTATTAATGATGTTAACCCCAACATTCATGGAGTCTTGTGTTGCAATTTTCCAATAAAATTTATCTTATTTTCTCAAATTTTTTACTTTGACTTAATTATATTATGAAATAATTCTAATTATCCTCCAATGTGAATTTTATAATTGTTGGATTTTGTTTTAAATAGTGCTACAATTTATATCATTTAAACTTTAATTTATATTTCCATAATATTAAAATAATTTAGATAATTCACTAAATAATCTCAATGAGTTCTATCCAATTAAATATTTATTTTTATATTTCAAAATATTTTATTTTCTATGATTTTTGCACTTCTAATGTGAAATTTTTAGTGATGTTTTATTTGACAATCAAGGATGTTTCACTTGATCTTCTTAGTATCTTGGAATGTAATGTTTTTATAAACCTTGCAAAAATTATTCAAAATTTTACTTTTATTTGGTTATATTACTTTGAAGCCCTAATTCTCTTCCCTTTATAAACTTCACAAGACTTTGATTTTATTATATTACATAACTTTATTTTATCTCATTTTCGCTTCAAGATATATTTATTTAAAATTAATATAACAATTTTTATTAGTTTTTTGTTATCCTTAATAATATATTGTAATTCCTAATGATATGTAATAGAGTCAAATTAAAAATAATTGAACACTCCTTAATGAGTCCTATCACATTAAATATTCTTTTTGTTTTTTAATTATTTTTTATTTTTATTATTTTTAAATAGGAATTTTTAGATATTTTAATTCACGATTTATTTAGTAATCAAAGATGTTACATTAGATCTACTTAGTATCTTAAAATGTAATTTTCTTAGTACAATTTACTCCTTTTTATTCAAACTTTTCTTATGTAGTAAAATTGGCAAGAAACCTTAATTCTCCACTTTTATCTCGTATACATCAATATTAACTTATATTATTAATTACTTCAATTTAACTTATTTTAGGTTTAATATTTATTTATTTAATATTAAAATAATAAGTTATTATTTTTTATGCTTATTTAGTATTCTAATTCATAGAAATTTTAATTGAAAAAATATAAATACAAAACTAACATCATTGGACTCATGCCAATAAGTTATATCTTGATAATTTTTCATTATGATATTCTTATTATTTTTTTCTAGGTATTTTGGATGATTTTTGAGGAATTTCTATTTGTATCTAATTTAATAATTAAGGATGCTACCCTCACTCCCCTTTGTATCTTAGAATGTATGTTTCTCATATACTTCACCTTATTCTTTCAATTTTTTCACTTTAGTTTAGCATGATTACTATGTAACACAAAATCTCCTCACTCATGACCCTTATTTTGCTTTAATTTTTTTGCATTACATTACTTAAGTTTTTTTGGTTTGAAGTTTAATTAATATTTACCTTATACTACATAACACTAAATCTCCTCACTCATGTCCTTTATTTTGCTTTAATTTTTTTTGCATTACATTGCTTAAGTTTATTTTCTTTAAAGTTTAATTAATATTTACCTTATATAAAAATTTATTATTTATCATTATTTAATTTAAAAAGCAAAAGTAATTCCAAATAAGGTTTGATAAAGATGAAACAAACCCCTTGCAATCATCTTGATGAGCTCTATCTAGTTGAATATTTATTTATTATATTTTTTAGCATTTTATTTTCAATGGTTGTGACATAAATTTAGATTCATACCTCATTCAACCTTTTTAATATCATGAAATAAAAATTTTACATAAAATTTGCCATATTTCTTCAATTTTTTTCTTTTATTTGTTTATATTATTATGGGACTCAAAATCTTCTCTTATAACATTTGAATTACTTTGAATTTATTACATTACAATGAATCAATTTATCTATTTTTAAATTTAATATATATATTTACTTAATACCCATCTAGTAATTTATAATTATTTATGTTTATTGAATATCATGGATTGAAAATTTCTCAAATAATTTATCTTATTTTTTTAAATTTTTTTACATAAAATTATATTGTTATGAAACTCTAATTCTCTTCTTGTGTGACCTTTACAACACTTTAATTTTCTTATATTCTACAACTTAAATTTATCTCATTATGAATTTATTATTTATCATCAAAATATGGAGATTATTAAGTCATCATTATGTTTGATGAGTCAAGAATTAAATATTTAGTATTTTTTTTTCAATGAACTTGTTTAGTGCAAAATAGGTTTACATATAAAGAACAAGCATGCACTTTTAAATATGTTTAGAGATCTATAAAGTATCTTAGAGTATTCAATAAACTTTAATGATTAAAGACATGTGCATCAAATTTAAAAATATTTTCTTTCTATGCTGAAATAAAATGTTAGCTTGTTGATTACAAGGCACATCTTCATTCTTCTCACTTTGAAATCTTAACTCAAGCATCCAATACTTAATTATCTCCTTAATTTACAAAATGTATAGGACTTTAATTTTTTAATCATTTAATTCTTTCAAATCGTACCTAAACCATTTTTTAAGAAATATAAGATTCTATTTTTCAATCATTTTTTTAATTAAATCTTACTAATTTGCTGACACCAAATTTTATGTTAAACTAATTGTTGAACTTTGACTAAATTTAAAAAAATAATTTTGTAAAAAATTTTAATACTAAAAAATTACCTTAAGTTACATCCTAAGCATGTGCCTAGGTGCAACCTCTCAAGTCTACCAAGCTTGAACAAGCACATGCAAATCTCTAGTCAATAGGAAGCTGGAACAAAATTTAGTTGAGAATAATTTTAACAACTATGCATAATGATCGGAGTACAATAAACTCAAAGTATGTGAAAAAGTTGTGGGTCTAATCCTTCATCATGATTAACCTATAAAGCATATGAGTGTCATATGGGATGAATTCTTAAGCACACAAGAAAGGAGCCAACCCTATATAATTGCATGAAATATGGCGCCTATGAAATCCATATAAATTAAATAATCTTTTAATAGTCTGAATAGGACTATTATTTTTCATATGGTAGAGCCTAAAATGGTTATAAATCATCACCATATGATCGTAGGTCGGATGATGGAAACTTGACTTGCATATATTGACTCTCTTAAGCCTCAAATTTTAACGATAAGATCTCATTTGCTTTAATTAGCAAGTTCAGATTTATTCAATCTTGTTTCATATGTTTTATGTTTAATTTGATGGTTTAGATCTCTCTAATTTGAATCTTATGGTCCAAATCTAATGTTTTTTACTTTCGATGAATTAAATAATCCAAATCTCATCCAACTTGGTTGAATAGCTCATATCAATTCCATCTTGATGTAACCATCCATAACTTATCCACTTTCACATCCTTTGATCTGGGAGTCTAGAATCACTCTAATTAGATCAAATGGTCCTAGTTGTTCCCTCTTAATGGCTAATTAATTAGACATTTTGTGTGCCATTACATGCAACCTTTTCAGAATAACTTTTAAGTCATTAGGAAAGGCTTTGTGTTATTTGGTATAACTTTTTAAATAGCTTTTGCTGAACTTTGTCATGCCTATAAGAAAAGGTTTTTTTATATATCTTAAATCTTTATTCATGAAATAAAGAATGAATATGACAAAAATTTTAACATCTCAAAAAATGGCTACATCATATGCCACTGGTGTAAATTTCCTAGCGGTAGTTATGACATACTATTAGTCTAAATTCTAAATTCTTTGAGCTAAGTCTAAACCTTCTACACTTTTTTTTTGAATTCCCTTCATAATTTTGAGCTCGTTTACCTTTCTATATTCATCAACATGAATAAGAAAATTTCTATATTTTTATTAAAAATTTATTTCTTGCTATATTTTTTTTCTTTTGAGTTAGGAGGACTGACAATTACATAAGCCCAAGTTCAATTTGATCTTATAAAAAGTTTTGTTGAGGTAGAGCTTACAAAGCCAAGGTTATAATTGAACCAACAAAAACCTAGCAAATCGGGGGTGAACCATAAGAAAAAACCTAAACTTGGTTGGAAAAAAAATATAAAGAAAAACCTCAATTTGTAACTCTTTTATAGTGAAGTTTTTCTTGAATTTGGTTGGGGATGCATGTATGTTTCAGTTTGAATCGAACAACTTAAAACTTTTATGTACTATTTCAACATATATTTTTTAAATCATAAAAATTATAAATTAATATATTTATAAATCAAATTTTCCTATGAACATAAACTTCTTTCATAAAGAATATTTAAAAAATAAATACAATCTTAAAATTAGCAAAAATATTTTAAAATACACATACATGTAAGTTCACCAACAAGCACAAACAAATACACACACATGTATTCTAGCTACACAAACAAGCTCATGCACACAGACACACACACAGACATGCATACACCCACACACATGCACACACAAGCACACAAACATACACAAGCACACATTCTTACAAATACACGCATCACCTCCCCAAAACAAGAACATGGACACACACACACATATGCATGTGCACACACACACAAATCCATTTACACAAGTGCAAAAACACACACACATGCATGCATCTACACATGAACATGCACACAAACATGAACACACACACTCTTACTGACATGCATGTGCATGCAAACATCTACACATATACATGCATAAACACACACGCATGCACACTTGGAATCACGTACAAGCATAAATAAATGTGCATACACACACATGCTGACACGAGCACACACAGCAACACATGGGGATGCACCTATGCACAAACTCCTACATGCACATACACACACCTATACTTATACACAAGCACATGCAAAAGTACACACATACACATTGAGCCACACACATAGAAGCAAAATTAGGCACACACATGCAGATGCATGCACACTCACAGGCATGCAGAAATACATGCAAATACACACAAGCATGCTCATGCACACACACTCCCAAACACACACATGCGTAGACAAACATAATCAAAAGCATGCATGCTTGAAAATGCATGCAAATACACACAAAGACTTGCACACACACACATACAAGTGCATAAAAACTCAAATAAGGACATGCACACACACACATTTGCACACATACATAAACAAGTGCATACAAGCACATGTGCATGCAGACATGCACATATGTGCAATCGAACACACATACACACACAAGCTCAAACACCGTAATGTTCGCACACACCCATGCACCCATGCACACAAGCACATAGACACAAACACATGCATACACATGCACATGCTCCTCAACAAATGTATACACATGCATACACATAAACACACACTTGAACACAAACACACAGACACACACATACATACAAGTACATGTGCAAGCACACACACGTGTAAAGGTCAACACACAAATAGACACACACAAACAATCTCAAACACACACGCACACACACTCATGCACCCTTACACACACACACATACACACTTGCATGCACACACACATACAAGCACACATGCATACACACACATCGAAACACATACGCACACACACCCATGCACACATGCACACAAAATCATATGGACATGTACACACATATACACACATGCACAAACACACAATCATAAAACACACAGGCACATACATGGAGAGATTCACATTCATATGCACATGCATAAGAAAACACATGCACATGCACACACCTACCCACATGCACACAAACACAGATGCACATACAAATAGGCACACACACTCACATGCATAAATGAACACACATGTACATGCAAACACAAGCATGCATATGCATACACATGCATGTACACACCCACATACACACATATACACAGACACTTGTACACTCACATACATACAAACACACCTAAACATACATGCATGCACATGAACATGCACAAGCACATCCACATTGACATTCATGTATACACACATACACATGGACAAACATCACACACACATGAACACACTTACAAGCACACTCATGCAAACACACAAATATAAACATACACACACAAACATACACATGCAAACATGTATACAAACATATGCAAACACATAAGGGCACACAAAAACACACACACATACACACACATGCACATGCACGCTTGCACACATGAACAACAAAGACACATGCATGCACCCATGCACACACACAAGAACACATGCACACATATACACACATGCATGTGGTAGCACATTCACACATGCACACACAACCACAGATGCACACACACAAAGCCGCAAACGTGCACGCAAATAAACTTATGCACCCAGACACACAAACATGCATATACATGAAAGCACAAATGAAAGCTCACAAAAGACATGCACACCCCATGCATACGCATGGACATAAACATATATATGCTTATGTACAAACACACACACATAATCACACTTGCACATACAGACACATAAGCAATACACATTCATAAGAACACTCACACACTCACATGCCACACAAGTACACATGCACATGTCCACACATACATGCATAGACACAAAAAGACACTCATATACAAAGATGCACATACACAAACATGTACATGTACATGCATAAGCACACACACACACACAAACACCAAAACAAGAATACACACACATAGTCACACACAAACAAACACACAGGCACAAGCATGCACACATAAACATGCACATACACATACACACACACACAAATGCACACAAGCATACACAATCTCACAGACACACCAACATGCTCATATTCTTGCACACACACACACAAATGCACAAGCACGAGCACAAATGCATGCATACAAAGAAACATGCAAAACAAACACTCTCACATACTTGTGCACACACACACTAAGATCCATGCAGAAACAAACATACACACATCCATGCAAATGCACACACCTGAACACTCCCAAATGTGAATGCACACACAAACACAAAAAGTATAAATATACACACACACTCACACACATGCACGCATACACACATATATAAAAACATGCACATAAATGTACACTTACATGAACACCTACACATAGATTTGCATGCACCTCCCAAAAATCACATCCATGCACACACACACACACAAATGCAAGTGCACTCACCCATGTGAATGAGTGTAAATGCACTCATACACATATTCATAAACACAGACACACCCCACACACCTGTACACACACAATAACACACATGCATGCACACTCACACACACATTCACAGTTCTGCTACATACACTCACAAGAACACAATCACACCCACACACACACACAACAAATGTATATGCAAGCATCCTATATGCACACATATACACATAAGCATAGAGGTACACATGCATGCACACACACACACATGCATATACATAAGCACACATATTCAAATATAAGCTCAAATAAATTCAAACACATATAGAGACATACACATGCATGCACCCACACACATATAGACTTACAAGCGCATGCACAACATCACACACACATGTACATGCACTCACAAACTTATACACACATTGGAACACACATGCTCATGCTTAAGCACATCAAAAACCACATTCAAGCACATACACAGTGTGCACAAACACATAAGTACATGCAAACACACATACACAACATAAACACATGCATGCATAAACAATAACATAGGTTTGCATGGCACACACAAAAATGCACACATGCACACACAATCGTAGTCACATGCACATAATAGAACAAACACATATACACTCATGCGCACACACACATCCATAAAAAAATAAGCACACACACACACACACTTGCACACACTAACATGCACACTTGCAAATTAAAGCACACACACAAGCACACATGCTCATACCCATACACCCACAAGTACCTAAGAAGACATACATGCACATAAGCACAGACACACACACATAGCCACATAAGTAGACACATATGTACTCATATACACACCTATACGCAAACATCCAATGGCACAAATGTACCCACACTTACACACACATTCAAATACTCAAGTATACACACACACACAAATGCACACATAGAGGTGCACACACATGCTCACACATGTACACACAAATGACCACACATCCAAACACATGCATATGTATAAGCACATTAAAACACATAAATAAGCACATACACATACACTAACACACTAACACACACAAACACATAAGTGCGCACATATGCACATAGACAAATACACAAAGACAAGCACGAGGACATCGATGCACATGCACATGCACACACCCACACACTTTGACACACACATACAAATAAACACAAGCATGCATAGATGTGCACAAGAACACTTAAACATGCAAATACACAAACGAATGCATAAGGACACACAAGAACATTTACATGCACCACACCAAAGAATACACACGAGTCCATGCACACAAATGCATTCACAGACATTCGTGCACACACATATGCTCATACACTTATATAAATACACAGGCACAAACACACGCACACACACATACACACTTTCATACACATTCACACGCACGCACATAGCTCCACACATCCATAGTTATGCCTATTGACACACATAGACATGCATATGCATGCACATCCATTTGCACACACACACATGCACAAACAAACCCACACATACACATAATCACACAAATCAATAAATGTATAAAAATGCAAATGAATGGATACACATACACACACGCATAATGAGATGCAAGTACACAAACATGCACACATATGCAAATGCACTGACACACACATGTACACACATACACACACATAAATGTGCAGACATGTGCACACATGTACATAAAGATACATGCACCCCTACATACACATGCATGTACACACAAACACATGCAAGTATGCACTTGCACATGCACATAGACACACACCCTCATGCACCTACATACACACCCTCATAAACATATAAACACATGTACAACTACACACACACACAACCACAAACATAAACATACACACATGAACATAAAAATATTCACACACATGTGCATATACACACATATGCCCATGCACATAAATATAAGCGCTCAAACACACATGCATGCACAAGCACACAAAAATTCATAAATAAGCACACACATATGCACCCACACATTAATAGAACCACATATGCACATACACACATACACACACACATATACTCAAATACACAAAAACTCACACACATATGAATAAAAAACACACATATGCACCTAGACACACAAACACACACATATTAGCATACAAATATGTATGCACACATGCATGGGTAGTCACCATGCATACACACATCCACAATCACACATGCACACACTTAGAAAAATACACACACATGTACACACACAAACACCCATGCACACACAAACATATGTGTGTGTAAACACACACATGCGTGCTTATGTAGGTGCACGCACACATGCTTAGACACTCACACAAAGACACATACACCCACATGCACACATGCACAAATGTAAACATGTAAGTGCATAACAACACACACATGCACACAAACACACACAAACACAAGGAAAAACATTGAAAAAAACATAAATACACTCACCCACAAAAGAATACACATGGATAAGCATAGCACAAACACGTGCACACACACAGAAAGATACACACACAAGCACAAACACAATCACAAACTCACAAAAACATAAAGGAACACACATGGATAGACACAAACACACACATGCAAGCACACATACACATGCACACTTTTGTGTGCAAATACATACACACATGCAAGTGCTCACATATGCATGTACACACATACACACACACACACACACATCTACACACAAGCACATAACAGCAAGCACAAACAAACACACACACACAACAATGCACACACTTGTGCTCACATGTACACACCAATACACCGACACAGACATACTCACACACGACACACACGCACACATGAAAGCATGAGCACACAGAAACAGATGCACATACAACCACATGCACAGACATAAATAAACACACAAAAACACACACATACACTCACATGGATGGACACACACAAATGAACCTACATACACAAGTAGAAGCACACCTACAAATACTCACATGCACACACATGCATGCACACATACAACCACACACATGCACACATAGACACATTCATACTAGCACTCATATGCAAACAAACAAACACAAACATGTACACACACTTGCACACCCACACCCATGCATATAAGAGAACACACTCATATAGTTACATAAAAGCACACACACAAACATAGCACATAAAGGTGTAAACAAGTGTGAAAACATATAGACACACATAAACATACACATTCACATGCACATGTGTGCCCCCACACAAACATACAAACTAATAGGACTCACACACATGCATGCACAAAAGCACAAGTAAACATGCACACTCATATGTAAGCACATATGAATGCCTACACACTGACATGACATTCACACACATAAATGAACATAGAAAAAAGCACACATAAACACATGCACACATACACTCACACACAAATAAACTTGCATGAACACACATATACAAACACCAAGCTTTGCACACACATGCACATACTCATGCATGCACTATAAGATAGACTTACATAAACATAGGCACACACACATACACAATGACAAACACACACATGCACACACACATGTATGCACACACATGCACAATTAAGTACGTTCAAGCACAATAGTAAATGAAAACACACACTTTTTGGCACACATATACATAAGAGCATGCATACATACTTAGATACATAAACATACACACGCACACATCCACAATGACACATATACACATAAAGACACACTCATGCCCACAAAATTGCACCCAAACACACATAAAAATACACATGCATGCACACATATGCACATGCACACAAAAAGACATGCACACATAAACACACTCATACATGCACACACCCACACATCGCTACATACACACACATGCACACAAACACACTTGAATACCCATGCACATGCACATACACATGCAAAGACATTGATACATTTGCACACTTGCACCCACACATACATGCATTCACATGAACTTTCACACAAATGCAAACAAATACATACACACACATAATCACAAGCATGCATTCACACACATTTGCATGCACATGCCAATAAAGAAGCATGAACACAAGCGCACACACAAGCACACATATACAAATAAACAAAAATGTACATGCACACACAGATGGACACCTATGCATATATGTACACACACATACACTCAAACTAGCACACACACATGCACAAACACACATGCATGCACACTAATGTACACAACACACAAACATGTACACACAAATGCTTATACAAACACAAGCACACAAACATATGTATGAGTGCACACAAGCACATATGTACACACACACATACAAGAAAACACATGAACACACACATGGATGCACACCCACACACACATAAACGTACATGTCGGCACCAAAATGAATAAATACACATACAAGTGCACACACACACACATAAGCATACATGCACACCCATGCACACACAAGCACACATGCATAGACAAACAAACCCACAACCACACATATCCACACACAAATGCACCAACACATAACCACACACATGTGCACACACATGCATGCACAAAACTTCACAAACATTCACACACATATATGGATGCACTCATGCACAAATACAAACCCACAAACACACACACATGCACATACAAAAATTCCCACAAACATGCATGCAAACACATACACACTCATACACATGTAGACAAACACATGCACAAGCATATGCAAATACATGCACACATGTACACACAGGCATGCTTGCACATAGACACACACTCACATAACTAGATATGCTCATACATACTCACACACATGCACACATGCATATACACAAGCACATGCATAAAAACACAAATAAACACACACACATGTGCACAAATACCCTCTTATGCATTCACATGTGTAGATGTATGCTCATGCACATGCACACATGCACATATGCATGCATAAATGCATACTCACATGTACACTTTTATGCACACATACATGCACAAACACATATGCATAGACATTTGCACACACATGTACACACTTATAAAAACATGTTTACATGTACATACATAAATACAAACAAAAAGATACACACATGCACCAATGTATACACATAAATGTTCATAGACACAAATGCAAGCATGCATGTAGACACATGCATAAGCATAAACAAACTCAAAAACACAAACACGCATGCACTCACCCACACACACATTTGTGTATGTGCACACACATATGTGCACAGACACCCACCAACACACACACACACAGTTGCCACACACATGCACACACCCACACATTCACACACATGCACATGCACACACACATGACATGCATGTTGACACACACACACACAAGTATGTATGCTCATAGCCACACTTACACATGTACACACTTGCACCCACACTAACACACACTCGCCCACACAATCACACAAACACATGAACATTGACTAACATGCAAATGCACCTACATGTACACACAAACAGGAGCACATGAATAGACATACAAACAAAAAAAAGAATACACACAAACATACACACACACACATGCATGAATAAACACTAACACACTCCCAAATCCATGATCACACAAACGCAAGCACTAAGACACACACATGCACACATGAACACAAAAAGATAGCCACACACATACATACACATACATAAGCAAGTGCACACAAACTCATGCACACACACACCTACACACACATTCTCATAAACAAAATATGCACACACATAAACAAGCATGAACATGAACACAATGATGCCAAAAAACATGCACACACTCACACTCACACATACACATGCATGTAAGCATGCATGTGCATGTAGACACACACACATATAGGCATTCATGCACATAGCTACACACATATGCACACACACACACACGCACACATAAATATGTGCACCAACACACACATACACCCATAAGTGAACTCATGTACATGTAAATGTACACTCACACAAACACACACACATACATGTATAAACACACAAATACACACATGCATGCTAATGTACACATGCACCTACGTACACATCCCCTCACAAACATGGCCAGACACATGGACGACACGCAAAACATGCACATTCTTGGGCACACCCAATTGTTTGTACACACAGACATACACACACATTCATATATACACACCCACATGCATGATAACAGGAACATGCACACATAAACATGCATGCACACACACAAGTAGGCACACACATATCTACACAAAACCATGCTTGCATAAACACATACACATGCATGCATGCATACACACATGTGCATGCACACATACATACTCAAAAACTACACAAATGCAAACACACATAATTACACACATGTGCATAGACATACATAAATTAAAGCACACACTGACATACCATCACATGTGCATACAGGCATGAATATACAAACTAATACACACAATGCATATCCACACACATATACATGCACCCACACACATACACACATGTGCACAAAAAACACACACGTATGCACATAGACACTCATGGATACTTATGTATATACATGTGCACACACACACCCAAGCATCCACAAAAGACCCACACAAACATAAATGCACATGCATGCCTGCCCGCTTGCACAACACAAGCATACACACCCACTTACAAAAGCACTCACACAAGAACACACACACACACACATAGGTAAAAACAAACACACAAATAAAAATGCACGCGTGCACAAATGTAAACCCATATATGCACACGCATATGCCCACAGACACACACACAAGCACATGCACACAAAAGCATACACACATACACAAGCATAACCAGATGCACACATAGGCTCACAAATAAGCACACACATACATATGCACATTGACATGAACCGCATGCACATACACACACATGAATGCACACACATAAACACATGAACACACATACTTGTCGATACGCATATAAAAATGTATTCACATTAACACACACACACACACACACATGCACATTAGCATACACACATGCATGCATGCATGCACACAAATAAATAACCCCACACATTTAGATGCATGCAAAAATATGCACACTCACATAAACACGTTTGCATACACACATATGCACATGCACATATGCAAACACACATATGTACATAAATGCAAACATGCACACATACATGCATGCACACACATCCACACACAATAGCACATGCATGCACACACATACACACACACAAACACACAGCCACACACACACACATAAGCACACACACTGATAGGAACATGTAAACATATGCATGCACACTCACCCACACACACACACACAGACATATTTGCACACACACCTAATCACATACAATGCCAATGCACACAAACATATACTTGCACACACCTATGTGTATGTGCACACATGCACAAACACACATGTACACATAAACACAAGCACATGTAAATGCACATACCAACAAACATGTGCAAAAAAAACAAACATATAGATGTACACTCACACAAACATACACAAACGCAAGCACGCATACAGACATGCAACTGTATACACATGTACACATATATGCACATGCATGTATACACGTGCACATACGCACACAAAAGCATAGACACACCCACACACACATGTCCACCCAGACACACACACAAACATATGTAAAAATGCACATATACATGCTCATATGCATGTGCATGCATACACACATACATGCATGATGACAAAAACAATCACCCATACACATGTTCACACACTTGTAAACACATGAATTCATAATGCTCACACACCAATATGCTTGCACATACATATAGACACAAGCACACACATGTACACACATGCATACATACATACACACACATACACCATCATGTACCCATACATACAAACACACATAGGTACACATGTACATGCCAGCTAAAACACATGTACGTAGTGTGCACATTCACACAATCTCATAACCATACATGCACATACACACACATGCACCTATAAGTGCAAGAAGACATGCATGTAGACACGCGCATGCACAAACAGACAATTATATGGATGCAAACAGGCACAAATGCAATCCCAAAAATAAACACACACACACATGCTCACATTCACACACGTGTTTATGCAAACCCACATACATGCACATGTACACAAACACATGCATACACATATATATATATATATATATATATATATATATATATATATATATATATATATATATATGCACATGTACAAGCACACATGCACATATACACATATGTAAGCACATGTACACACTCATGTACTTATGCACACTCACATATACACATGTGCACATAGACATGCACATGCATACACATGATCATGCACACAGAAAAATATGCACACATTTAAGTACATACATGCACATGCACACACACACACATGCATTTGCATAGACACACACACAGGCATATACATGCACACACACATTCGCAAAAAAACATGCACATAAGTATGCATGCATATAGACATGCAGACACGCACACACATGCACATGTACACACTTAATAATACATATGCACACATAAGCACACAAATGCACAAAGATATGAACAAACACATGCACACACACACCCACATGTGTATGCATACACACACACACACATGTTCACACAAGCATGAATGCACACATACACACATAAATGCACACCCAACAACACACATGAATACACACACTCCTAATGACTCACCTTAGAACAGTTGTGCACCTGTACATACACCCACACACACATGCATGCATACACACACACACTAAAACACCCAAATACAGACACCACCACACACACATGTGTACACATACACATGCATGCATGGCACACACACATACATGTACATCCATGCACTCACAGAGCCACACACATGCACATGCACAAATGCATAAACAAGCATTAATACGCACACACACAAGGATAAGCACATATTCATGCATAAACACACACACACAAACACAAGCTCACCTGCACACATACAAAAACACACAAGCATACACACACATGCATATGTTCATACACGTAAGCATATACACACACTCACACACATAAGCACACCGACACGCATGCATATTGTAAGCATAACACACACACACACATGTATGTGTGGATGCACTCATACACATAGAAGTATGCTCGTATGCACAAAAATGCACATGCACACATGCGCATAGGCAAACACACACTCATGGACACACTACAAGTACATGCATACATGCATAAGAACACAAACATACATACCAAAATGCAAGCACCTAAGCACACACATCAGCACATACATATAAGGAATTACTCTAGCATATCCATGTTCCTACATACACACTAAACACACACAAACACATGCATAAACATACACACTTACAGATGCATGCATGCACGCACACATACACGTACCTATGCACATATATACACACTCACAAACAAAAACATGCACATAAATATACACAATTACACACAAGCCGACACATACATGTGCATGTTGGATCACACAAACATAAACTCACACTTTCTCTCACACACCTACTTGCAAACATGCACAAACACACATGCTGACACAAGACTATACACACACATGCACATACAAACAAGCACATTCATACATGTGAACTTGCAAATACATGTATTCATAAACACATACATATACACACACACACATAAATGCACACACATGCATTCATGCATACATGTGCACAAGCACATACATGCATAAGTGCAAACAAATACATGTGCAAAACCTTAATCACACATGCACACAAACACAAAAGCATGTAGGCAAGCACATACATGCTTATACAAATACACACAAAATTACTCACACATATACATACATAACGATATTATGCACACACACTCTCACAAATGTACTCAAAAAGACACATGACCATGAACCCACATGCACACATCCACTTGCATACATGCATGTGAATTTGTGTGTATATGCATGCATTTGTGTGCATGGATATACATGTACATTTGTGTGTGGACATTTGCATGTCTATTTTGTGTGTGCGTGCATGCATGTGTGTCCATGTGTGTGTTTGTGCAAGTGTTTACATGTGTTTGTGTGTATGCGTGTGAGAATCTTTGTGTGTATGCATATGTATGTGCAAGTGTGTATGCATATGTTTGTGCATGCACATATGTTTGTAAGCACACATTCACAAACACTTGCACATGCACACACATAAACATGCTTGCACACACCCACATACATGCACATGTGCATCCAAGCAGACAGACACGTCACACACATATAAACATGCACATGCACAGACACACACACATAGACATGCACATGCACTGACACACACATAGGCACAAGCAAATGCACATGCATACACAGTCAATCATACATGCACAGACATGCAGAGGCATGCAAGCACATCGATACACAAACATATTTACACTAAGACACTTTCACATATGCAAAAATGATGAACACAAATATGCATAGGCACAAGAATGCACACGTGTGCACATATGCATGCAAACCCACACACGTACAAACACAAGCACATACATAGACACACATGCATACGAAATACAAAAGCACACAAACACAAACACACACATGCATGCACACATGCATGAACATGCAAAGACACATACAAGTACAAATACACACATTCATACATGTATATGTAAACATACATATATAAAATAATGCACACACACATAGACTCATCCATACACACACATAGACACACACATGCGAATGGATGGACATATGCACACAAACACACAAATATGCACAACAAACAAACACGACAATGCACACACAAACATGCACACGTAAGTACACAAACTACCACACACTTGCACACACATTCACAAATAAATGCAAACACAAATACACATGCACATACATATGCACATATAATTACACAAATAGGGTACACACACACCTGCATAAACACATAAATAGGCACATATTGAAGCTCACAGACACATAGACATATCCATAGAAGCACACACATGCACACACAATTACACACATCCAGAAACACACATATACAAGTGCACAAACAAACACACATGCATGCACACAAATACATGAACATGCATACCCATGCACATGTACACACAAATGCAAATGCACTTGCATAAGTATGCACAAACTTAAACAAAGGCTGACACATTTGCACGCACATGTACATCGACATGCACTCATACACGATCACACATGCATACACACATGTACACATATGCACAAACATACATACGTGCATACACATGCACAATCATTCACTCAAGCAAATGCACATATACATACACACACATAAGTATGCACACATGTGCATGCATGCACACACATATGCACACCTATGCTCACACACGAATGTATATAGACACATGCACACATGCACCCATACAAATGCTCATGTGCACGTGCATGCACCTATACAAAAATGCACAAACACACAAATGCATGCACACAGACTTGTAAACAATTATGTTGGAGCACACACACACACACTCACCCACACACAAAGATGCATAAACATGTACACAAACAAACATGTGTGAATGCACACACATGCACTTACACATGCATCTAAATGCATAAAATCCTTACACACAAAGACATGCATGTGCATGCATGCACAAATTTATGCACTCATGCACACACATATGCACACACAAATACACACACACACACACACTAAAAAAATACACCTTCGCACATACTAACACACACATGCATATACAATTGATTTCACACGTGCACATGCTGACAAACACACACACACCAAGACACACATGCACACACATGCACACACATGCACACCCATGCACCCACTCATGCACAAATATTTGCAAAGGACTCACATACAATGGAACATGCACACAAAAGCATGTGCACACACACAGAAATACATATGTACACATGCAAACACACATCAGCACAAAGGCATGCATGTTCTCATACATAAGCATGTACACACATACACACACACACACTCATGCAAAGCACATATAGATATGTGCACATATCTGTGCCAGTACACACATGCACACATACACAAACATACACATGCACATATACACACATGCATATGCACATGCACACACACAGATGAATGCATGCACACAAATACACATGAATGCACCCACACACACACACACAAGTAGACACATATGCATACATACACCCCCCACACACACACACCATACACACCCACACACACACATGCACACGAACACATGTGCACAAACAAGCCTTCACAGACACAAGATCACAAAAACATCGACACGAATATGCATAGAAAAATGCACACACATTCACCCACCTACTTACAAACACACACATGCACACACATGCACCTTTACTTGCACACATACGCACACTCATGCACATATAGAGGCACAAACGCACACATGGCACAAAAATGCATGCACACACTCATACATGCATGCACATACATACACACGCACCCTTGCATCTGCACTTGCACATATATACACACACATATACTGGCACAATCATGCACACACACACATGTGCATGCACACATACATTCTCATGCACAAGTAGACACACACACATTGAAATGGAAATGCACTCACATACACACACATATATACATATTTACACACTCACAAAGGCATGTGCATGCACATAGAAACATGCACACATGCATAAATGAACACTTATAAGAGCACACACATACCTGAAACCAAACACATTGATGCAAACACATGTGTACATTTGTGCATGCACTCACCCATGCACATATGTGAACACATGCATACAGAAATGCTCATACACACACATATGCACACTTGTGCACATGCACATGTACATACACACACACAAATGCATACATATGCACATATGCACATAGACATGAGCACCCACATAGCTACATGTATATGCACACACATATGTCTGCACACAAATACAAGCACACATACACACATAAACACACACATTTACATAAGCATACACACATGAAAACACACATCCATAAAAACATAGATCTGGTTATAGGCACTCACACACACACATACACACACACACATAAGTAGATGCACACATAAAGACATGAGCACAAATAGACATGCACACATACACACTCACACACAAATACACTCATGAAAACACAAACATGCACACACACACACACACTCAAATGCACACACACATGCACACTTAAACATATGCACATAAGCTCACATGCACACAACAACACATAAACATACACACACGTGGAAAACAATTCCATAACTACTCACAAACATGTTCACAAATATACATGCGCAAACACACATGCACACAACACACATATGCACACGAACATACAACACATATCCACTCATACATGCACACAAAAACACATATGCACACACATGAGTAAAAGCATGCATAAGCACACACACCTATTGGCATAAATATACAAGCACATAAGCATATGCACATGCACATACACAGACACAAGCACCCATACACAAAACCCACGCATGTACCCACGTACACACATGCACACCCATGTGTACCTACAAGCACACATCCATATGCAAACACACACACATACACATGGACATACATATGCACATACTCAATTACACATGCATAAAAAATACACATGCACACACACATTCATGCACATGCAAACACACCAATATGAATAAACACACACTCACACATGCATAAACACACACACATGCACATAAATGCACACACATACATATGCATGCTCCCACACACATGCATTAACATAGCCATGTACAACTTCAACATGCAAGCATGCACACCTAAACTCACAAACACACACACTTAGAAGCATGTGTATGCAAACACACATGTGCACTCACACACATATGCGAGAAAATAAGCATACAGTCCCACACACGCACGCATGCACAATCATGCACACACAAAAACAAAGACTTATATGCACAGACATGTGTGCATGCATTCATAGAAACACAAATGCTTGCACATATACACACATGCACAAAAACACTTGCATACACATACACAAGCAAACAAAAGCACATGCATTCTCAAACACACACGCGTGGACACATTTCCTCACATGTACACATGAACAAATGCATATACATACACACAAATATAAATTCACACACACATTTATGCACAAACACATGCTTACACACACATGAAGACACAGATGCATAGTCACATTCACAAAAAGTCACATACACATAAATAGATGTTGTGCACAAATGAACACCCGCTTGCAAACACACAAACATGCACATGCACATTTATCTATACACCTACATACATTCACACACATGCATATACACTTGCACCAAACATGGACACAGACATAAATGCATAGACAGGACCATACACATACACACATACAAACACACACATATGCACACACTTTACATCATGCACATGGGCAAACACACACATGCACTCACATACATAGTCATTCATGAAGACAAATACACAAAAACATGAATAGACATACACATTGGCACACACACATGCACACAAGGATATCCACATACATAGACACATATACACATGTGCACAAACACACACATACAGACAACTACACAAATGCACGCATACACTAATACATGCACACTTACACATTCCCACACACACATGCATGTGCAAACACACATTCACATGTGCATGCACATACACACAATCACATGCATGCACACATGCATGCACAAGCACATGCACATACACTTGTGCACACACAGAAGCACCCATTCATAAAAAAACTCTCATGCAACCAAACTCACACATAGACTTGAACACACACACACACATACATACACACACTACATATACACATGCACACGCACCATAATGCACACACATATGAACACATGTGCATAAACTTGAACACATAAATGTGCACATGCACATATACATGCACACACATACGCAAACACATGAGTACACTTGCTTGCACACATAGACATTGATACGCATGCATAGATATAGGCACACAAATGCACACACATATGCACAAACACACACTCACACATGCACACACACAAACACCCACATATACATACAAACACACAAAAACCCACACACATGAATGGGGACAAACACACATGAACAATTACAGATACATAGACACATACCCTCACAAATACTCAATCACAATGTATGCACTCAAATTCACACATACACACTACACACATGCATGCACACACACATGTACATACTTTTATACACAGACATACACATTCACACGCATGACAAGAACATGCAAATGCTTCCATAAAGCAAATAAGTGCACATGCACCCACACATGAACATAGTCATACATGCATACACATACATACAAACTCACACATGCATGCAAACACATGGACACAACCACACACATGTGCATAAACATGCATAGACACACAAAGACACATACATAAACACACACATAGGAACACAAGCATGTATACACACACTAATAGATACACTCATGCACACACATACATGCACACAAATACACATGCTTTGACACACAAACACATGCACACACACACACACACACTTACACATGAACACACACACACACACACACAAGCATATGCATATGCATTATCAAACATGCATACGTACACACGCACACATGCACATATGCACACAAGTATGCAAACACACATGAGTGTGCTAACACTCATGTGCATCCACAGACACACACACACACACACACAGATATATATATATATATATATATATATATATATATATATATATATATATATATATATATATATATATGCAAATGCAGACATGTGCATACATGCACAGACGTAGCACAGATCGATGACAATGCCAACACACCCTGACAAACACATGTAGCTATACATGCATGCGCACAAACATGTAAACATGCACACACACACACACATGAGCATACACATGAACACACACATGTATAACCACACACATGCATAAGCACACATGCTCACACACTAGATTGAATCAGGTTAAGAATTTACTCCTAAGTTGGCTAAGGCACAGTGAGTTAGGTTGGACTCATGAAGTGTTAAGTAATGGGATCAGGTCATGTTAGAGCTATAAATATTTGCATAAGTGGCTTGGGTCATTAGTTCTTAATAACACCAAGGGATAGCAAACACCATTATGCTGACTTTTTAGGTTGAGGATGTATCATAAATGCTAAACATCATATACAAGCTTCAGTTGTGGGACTAAAAATTTACCCCAATTTACTTTCAAACTATAGTGAATTAGTGCCATGTAATTGCACTTTTTTGTAATTGAATGATAACGATCAGCCTACCTTTACAAGAAGTAGATTCCAACTAGCCATTCATCTAATAATGTTGATTGAATGGATGAGAATGGTACTACCATTTTGAATAATAATTTTCAACTTATCATTTATTCATAAATCCTAATCAAATAGCGAAGTTCTTCTTCGCTTTTATGAGTAGTGCATTTCATCCAGCTATTTATCCATAAAGCTCCATTGAATGGTTGAGATCATCTCTACAATAGTGAATAGTGCTCTTACACATCAATATTATGGATCTAGTATATAGGATCAAATGATGTTAATCAAATTTTTCATAGATTTGATTTGGACCCTTTATTCAATATTTTGATTGAGTGGTTCCTATTTCATCCATTTAGATGGAATGATGATCACTATTCTTACTAGTAATTAGTGTTTTAAAAGTTGTTTGTGCTTTTTTTGAATGTCAAAATGTAACAACAATTTTGGTGACCATTTGTAGTCGTTGGAAAATTTTTATTTTAGTATAAATATTCTAACATAAATAGTGGAACATTATGAGTTATAGGATTATTGATGTTAACCCTACCACATTAATATTTTTTGAAGAAAAGGTACAAAATAAAAAATTGCAATCCAATTTTAACGCCTTTATTGGAGCCATATTTGCAACTCATTTTCTCTTTCAAGCTTTAGCGTTTTCTTTGGTTGCATATCTTTTTGGTGACTTTTTTAAAATTGATTATTTATTTCCTTATTGCTTTCTTATTTTCTTAGAAAATATTATATTAAAGCAAGATCTTTATTGAATTTATTTTTCTCAATAACATTAATACATATTGATAAATCTTATGGATTTAATATTTTAAAACAAAATCCTTTAGATTATTTCAAACTTTTCCATATATGCATTCATATTCCAACATCATAATCCATATAATTATGTTATATAAGTTTTTATAAGTGAATAATGAAACATTAAGGTTAATTATAATTTTGTGTTATACTTTAATATTATAAGCTTTTATAATTGAGTGTACCTTTGTTAGAAATCCTTGTCTGATTGATTGGGAGTAAATGTAGACACATGTTAGGTTGAACCACCTAAAAACCTCTTATTATTTTTATTTTCTTTATTATTATATAATTTATGATATTTTTCATAATTAATAATAGTTAATTATATATATAATACATTTATAAAAATTATTTTTATGAAGAATAAAATAGTTTATTAAAAAATGCTTTTAAAATTATAAAACATATATTTTATTTTAACATTTTTATTTAACAAAATTTTTAAATGAACAATTTTATAATTAGAAAAGTTTCGTTTTAGAAAAGATTTTAAAAATAAAAAAATTTTTAAAAGCATAATTCAACCCTTCCCCATCCTTTTAATTGGCTCAACATAGATTATATCAAGGGGTATAAGAGCATGTTGCATCAAAGGAAAAACTTCATTATAGAAGACCCCATCTTTTTCATTTCTTATTGTGTGCTGAGTGGCCATTTATATTTTTAACAACATGCATCCTCCTATGTTCGAAGGTCAAAATTTTTCTTTGTGGAAAAATGATTTTGTAGATTTTATTTAAAAAAATTGTATTTATTTATTATTTTTATTTAAAAATCCTTTTATTGATTTAAATTTTTTTGATGAATAATTTAGAAGTTTAAGGTAAAGATATGCTAACTGAATGAATTATCTTTACTTTTCTTTATCTAACCAATTTGAAATCAAGATTTGTCATCAAAAAACGTCTTTTAAGGCTATGTAAGAACTAGAGAACTTATATGAAAAATAGGTTATGTTTCTTACCCAAGATAAGAAGAAAATGAGAAATCAAAAGAAAAAATAATAGAGAAAAGAGAAACTTTATGCCCTCAGAAGTAAGCTCATCATTCCAAGGTGTATAGTAAATTTCTTACTTTAATAATGACAATCTCATTATTAGTGATGATCGTTTGAGTATTCCTTTTAATAACCTTATAGTTTAGCATAAGAAATTTATTGGGTTGTATACTAGATTAAAAGAAAAATATGACAAGGAAGGGCATCGTGTTTACTTACCAAAATGTTAATGTAATAAGTTTAAAGCTAGAAATGAATAGCTTCAACGACATTTCCTTATACATGACACTAATGCAAGAACCTCACAAAGTAAATTTGATGAATATAAGAGATCTTTGGCCTTGATCAATTCATGTATTGATTCTCTGAAATATGAAAATATAATATAACAACTTATTTGACTCAAAAAGGTAGATTGAAATGTTTATATGTATATATAAATGGTAATAGTAGCTATTCTATTTCACATATGTACAAACATACTTCATCATATAACTATGTGATAAGAAAAAAAATTAGTTTGCATATTATTCATTTTCATGCTAAATCCCAAGTTGTATGCAATTGTTGTGATAGGCATGGACATATTTCTTATGATTACTTAAGAAATTCATCTATTTAAACTATGATAATTATGAATGGACTCTTAAAGGAATATGTTTAAAAAATACCTTTGTAAAGACACATTAATCACAAACTATCACAATTGAAGCCAATATGTTTGGGTCCTTAAATTTAAAGCTTATATAGGTGCATTGGTATATCTCCATATTTAGGATCTTTGAAAACAAGCCTTGCCTCATGAGTTTGCATGTCACCCACTTGCAAAATATTTATGGCCCTTAGTTTTAAGAAAAACTATTTAGTTTTCTTAGTAAATCTATTATAATTATTTAAGAACTCTTTGCAAAAATTGAATAGATCATGTTTCCTTATGTAGCTTGATTTCTAAATTTTAGCTTAGATGAGTTTTAGGAAAGTGAGAGCATCAAGATTTATGATGTTGTTTGATTTGTTATCATGGACAACTAGATCAATATCTTATACATAGATTGTTAAATTATCATATAAGAAATATGAATTTATTTAGTGTGTCATTAAAGTCTTATGCATTTTATTGAATTATTGATTACAAGTGAGATAAGTGGAAATGCTTTTTCAAAAACTATAACTTCTGAATTCTAGAGATAGAATTTGAAAAAATTCAACTTGGAGCTTAATGTGATAGATAATGTTCATACAGGTTAAGCTATTAAAGAACTTGTTGGAAATTAAAGACACAAGCAATGGTGAGTAAAACTATGAGATATATTGAAAAAAGTTGAAGAATTTTGACAAATTATTATTTTTTAATTCTTTTTTTTGCTGTAGATGAATTTTGAAATGTAGTATTTCATGCAATAATATGAGATTCTTTTTATCAAATCATTATTTGTTAAAACCTTTCATAAGCTCACATTACTCATAAGTATCACCCCATTTTAATGAATTTGAAAGGAGGTGAAACTAGTGCTAGAATGAGATTAAAGAAATACTTTATTTTTAAAGATTAGAATGTTGTTGTTGTTATGTTAAGAATGAGATTTAGAGTACTAAAATGAAATCCTTAATTAGTCCATAAATATATATGCAAGTGAATTGGCTCATTAATTCTTAAGACTGCTAAGGCCAATCGACCCCATTAGACTGACCTTTATGCATAGAGTAAGCATTATTAATACCAAACTTCATATACAAGCTTGCGATGTGGGACAAAAAATTAGTTCTATTTGCTTCCAAACTGGAGCAAAACATTTTTTTCTAATAATGTATTTTCACAATTGAATAGCGAGGATCACATCCTCCTTTAGTCCATGTAACTGGTCATTAGATGAGCATGATTGAATGGATGAGATTAACTCAATCATTTGGAATAGTAATTTTTCATCTTACCTTCCATCCATAAAACCAAAACAATTGACTAAAATCTTCTTCACATTTGTGACATCTAGTCACCCATCCATAAAGTTCAATCAAACTCCTAAGATTTTCTTCACCTTTGTGAATAATGCTCTTACACATCAACATCATCTATCCATCATGTGGGATCTAATGGTCTAGATCAATTCCTACTTGGATTAAATCTAGACCCTTTATTCAACATTCTAAGCAAGCAGCTCTTATTCCATCCACCTATATTAGACAACAATAGCTATTCCCACTCATAATCAAATATTTAGAAATCCTTTTGTATTTTTTTTTGAAAGACAAAATGTAAGACTATTTTGGCTCACCCATTTTAAAAATTAAAAAATTCTATTATTGTACAAAATATTCAAATATAAATGGAGGAGCATTAGAGTTGGAAGATTGATGATTTTAACCTTACTACATGAATATTTTAAGAAGATTTTCCCATCTGATTTTACATTAAAGTTTCCTAATTCTCTTTTCCCATTATTTAAAATGCAACATTTATAACCAAATACATGTAAATGATTACTTTTTGGTTTCTTATCAAATGCTAATTCATATGGTGATTTTTTTCATGTAGGTCTAGAAAAGTATTCTATTTGGAGCATAGAAGCTGTAAGCAAAGCTTTTGCCCAAAAGAATTTTGCTATACCATACTCATTAGTTATAGTTCTAGCTAAATCTAATAAACTTCTATTTTGGCTCCACTATACCATTTGGTTGTGAAGTTTTAAGTGCTCAAAATATGTGAAAATTTCCATTATTATTACAATACTCAATGTATTCATCATTTCTAAATTCTCTTCCATTACCACTTCTAATGGCAATTAAGTTATGACCTAACTTATTTTGTAATTTGGTTATCAATATTTGAGATTTTTTACATGATTCACTCTTTTGTCATAAGAAAGTAACCCAGGCATACTTGGAATAATCATCTACTATAACTAATCCATATCTCTTTTCTCTTAAACTAATGGGATGTATTGTTCCAAAAACATCTACATGTCGAAGTTCAAAAATCTTCTTAGAAGTGACATCTTTCTTGGTTTGAAAGCTTCTTTTTGTTTTTTTCCTAAATTTGTAGTCCATAAATAATATTATCAACAAAAGTTAATTCATGTAAATCACTAACTATGCTAAATCATTTTTCTTAAGATATGTGTACTAGTATGAAAAAATCCTTTATGCCATAAATTTAAGTTACTAGTATGCGATGCAAAACATTTTATTTAAGTATTATTTATAGTTTTTAAATCAAGTAAATAAAATTTTTTCTTGTAGGAACAATAATTATTATATTTTCTTTTTTACAAATTTTACATGTAAGAGTATCAAATGAAATACTAAAACTACAAAGATAAGTAAGGCTAAGTAAATTATACTTTAAACCTTGAACAAATAAAACTATAATAATTAAGAATATAAGGTACCCAATAATATCAACTCCTTTGATAAATTTCTTTGAATTGTCACCAAGCACAGTGTTTCCTTTATCATAGGCTTTTAGTTATGTGAGTAGCTTGATGTTTCCTAACCTGTGTCTTGAACACCCATTATCTAAGAACCACATGTTCTCCTCGACATTTTAAAGAAGAAATTCTTGCACTCACAAATTAATTGTAAGATTTAGGAAGCCATAACATTTTAGGTTCAATAAATTTAAGAGTAGTTAAACTACTATTTTCCTTCCCTACGCAAGCATAAGTAGGATAGTTTGAGTGGACATTATTTTTAATTCTACAAGTATATGAAGTGGGACCTAAATTAATGTAATAATTATATATAAGTTCATTATAACCATTTGAAAAGTAAACATTATTATTAAACTTATGAATATCAAATATTTTGAGAAGTGTAACATCTTTATTAAATGACTTTGCTCTTGAAAATGAACAACTAAAGTGCAAAGGTTAAAATCATCTAAATCTTTAACTAAGAAAGCATGCACATTAATGTTTTGTACTAAGTCATCATTGGTATTTTTTATTTAATCACAAAGACCTAAACATTCACAACATTCCCCTCAAGTTTCTCATATTTTTTACTTAAAGTTTTGATACATTTTTCAAAATAAAGCAATTATTTAGCAATTTTTTTCATTTGAATAATTTACCTTTTCCTCACTTGAAGATGCACTCTCTTCTTCTTCCTCATCTTCCCTAGTCATTATGTAAAAGAATCTTTCATTATTATTCTCCACTTCACTTGTACATAATTTTCTTGAATCACTCTAGGCTTTTTCAATGCTTTCTTTTTCTTCATACTTTTTCTTCTCATTTTTTTTCCTTTTCAACTCTTTCTTGTATGATAGGACATGCTAGCATAATATGTCTTGTCTTTTTAGATTCATGACGAATATTTTTCTCTTTCCTTCTTATCGTTATCTTAAAGTTTTGATTTTTATACTTTCTTATACCATTAAGAACTTTAGATAGGACTTTTAAAATTAAAGCTTTCCATCATCATCAGTGGATTCCTCTTCTAAAATGCCTTCCCCTATCTTCAATACTATTAGTTTTTCATTTATTTTGTTTCATCTCAATTAATTCTTTCTTTTATTTTCTTATTTCTATTTCTAGCTCATTTGTCATATGCTCACCCATAAAGTCATATATTTCATTATAGAAATTTTTTTGGCTACCTTGATGGTGGTGGCTAATGGATCATACCCTTTTGGCAAGATTCATAGTATGTTCTTTACCTATTCATTCATAGAAATTGGCTTTTCCAGGCTAGCAAGTGTAATAGTAACATTAGTAAATCTAATAAATATGCTTTTGAGGGACTCATTTGAAAGAATCCTAAATAACTCATACTCATGTGTCATTATGCTTATTTTGTTTCCCTTAATAAAAGAAGTACTTCCATATGTTACTTCTAATTTATGACAAATCACATAAGCAATTTCTAAATTTATGATTCTATTAAATTTTATGGCATTCAAAGCATATTATAAAATATTTATGAACATATCATTTAATTATACTTTATATTTTTTTGTTATCATCCATTTCATGAAAAGGTTCAGGTATAAAGGTACTTTATTCATTTTTCCTTATGAGAAAGTCAAAAAGAACTGGCATCACTTCTTATATTGTTTATCAACAAATTTTAAATGACTGGCCACCCTAATTTTCTAATAAAAATAATAATCATCACAAAAGAGTGTCGGCCTACTGGAAGACACATCTTCACTAAACCTAGTCGAACCATCAATTTGTGTCGTATATCTCCCAAAGAATTTCTTCTCGTTAAAAGGGACCTTGCACTGATACCAATTGAAATATTAATTGGGAGAGATTGGAAATATTAAAAACTTTAATTTCTTAAAAATTTGTTAATTTTTACTTTGATAATACAGCTTTAGAAATTATGAAATAATAAGGTACAAAAATTTAAACTTGTATATAAGAAACTTTTAGGTGGTTTGGTTTAAAATCAAGTGTACAACCACCTCTAATAAAAACTATGTATAAAAAAACCAAATAAACCTTTCAACAAAAGCTAGGAACACTAAACTCTTATAATAAGAAAGTAAAAACATGCTATAATAGTATTGCAACAAAATAGAATTGGTAGAAAAAGGAAAGAAAATAATGATAAAAATCTGTACAAATAAATTCCTATGCTCGACAAAATTTTTAACAGTATATAATTACTTTAATTTAATCAACTATAAAGTGAGAAAATGAGAATTTAGCTGATTGGAAGATGAATTAAAAACAATTGGAGTTCATTGAAGAGACATGTAGTGTAAAAAGGTGACGATTAGCAATGGCTGCGAATTGCTTTAAGGTCTTGACTTGAGAATTCTTCTTTAAAATTTTGTAAAGGTTTTAATCAACAAATTTTAATAAAAACTTCTATTTATAGACATATTATAATGATTAAAAGCACTTACCAAACAACCAACATTACATTTTCACTTTCACAATTTTTAATTCGAAATTTAATATTTAAAAAAATTCCCAATGGCTAAAAATAAGAGCTAAAAGAGCCTTTGCATTATAACTTTAGATCAAATCGAACACGACCATTCGATTGCAAATATTGTGCTATCGACCAAATAGAATTTAAAAACTTCTTTTTAGAAATATCATTTGTCTGGGTCATTAGTTCAGAATTATGATCAGAGGATATATTTAACTTGTCTAACAGAAGAAATACGAACCATGCTATTACGAAACTACATGATCAGATGACTAATAGAATTAGTAGGTTGAAAAATTAGATATGAAGGGGATCATTTGATTGAACAAACGCATGATCAGATGGCCCACTTAACTCCCACAATTTGGAAGTTTGTCGCATAATAAAAGCAATACTTTTAGACCCACGTGGTGTATTTCGAATGTATTTTTCTCCATATAAGAAATCTGATGTATGATAGAGGCAACCTAATTTTGAGGTTGGCTGCGTCTTGGCTCGTGGGATTTAATTACCCACGTGCACCAATAATCAAGCAATTCATTACATTCAGAGGGTAATGTTCTCGATCTATGCAAAATTCAAATGTTTTTAATGGGTTCAAGATTTATGCCTTAATCTGACATAAACATTGCAGCAACTGGTGAACCACAAATGATTATTAGGAAGATAATTAGATTTTTGTATTATATTTTAAATTTCTAATCTAAATCATCACTATATAAAAGGATTTCAAAGATGTTAATCAAATATTTTAGAAATATGTATTTCAGATATTGAATCAAAATAGTGATAAAGAATATAAGAGATGAAAGTTAATTAATAATTTTGTACCTTTAAAAACTAATTTTAATGAAGCTTAACATTCTAAAAAAGTAATTAAAGAAATTAAAAGTCATGTCAAAAAAATATTTCTTATTTGTTTCCATTTCTACCATGATTATTTTTATGAGATTTTACTTTTTGTTCTCTCACAAAGGTGAAAGCATATAAACAAGTGAAAATTTTATTCCAAAATATTGATCTTCATCTTCACAACCTAGTGAGCATTCATATTTATACAGACCTTAATGACACAATAGTTTGCTAAGTTATAAATAAAAAAAGTATATTTCAAAATATCAAATAACCCTTTTATGAATTTTAAAAGATATTTTAGTATTCAAAAATTCAAAATAAATTATAAAAAAAATATTTTGAATAAAAATTGATTTTAAAAGCCTTAAAATTAATTAAATTAAGTAGTTCTAAATGAGTATGTGTTTTTGGTGGCGGTAACAGTGAGTGGTGAAATGGTGGGAGGCAAAATAGTTGGGCAAGCGGCAAAAGGAAAGCTTTCGGTCTAGTTTTCAGGAATGCATCATTCAAGCATAAGAGCATGGGTCATTGAAGACTAGCGAGTTAATATAGGTCATCGTAGGTCAAAGCGCACCAAGTTGGTCAACGCTGGTCGAGCTAATTAGCTAAGTTCTAGGGTTAGTTTGGGTCATGTAGGCGAACGAGTATGGCTAGCTGGCAGCAACAGCTGCTAATGACGACAATGCAAATGAAAAACAACAAGAAAAGATAGAAGATGGAAAAAAATAGCCAAAACTAAATTATAAGTATTTTTTCAAGAAATTTTTAGCCAAATTTTATGTCATCATACTTATGGAATTCGTGCAATGAGAATAGGTGTGCATTTGTAAGATAACACTAAATGCTCTTACATCACAAGCACACATGCACATGAGGGTCAACACAATTGCATGCATGCAAATCGGCACACACACACATATGCACATATAAGCACACACAGACATGCACAAAGAAGAGAGCAGAAACACAATAAACACATACACAAGAACACGTGTGCACAAGAACACATTAACACACACACACTCATGCACACACACATATAAACATACACACACAAGAATAAAAACAAATACATGCACACATGGGCACACATGTAGACACAGACAAACATGTGCATACACATATGCACAAACACACATGTGCATGTACAGATGCACACACACATGAAGACAAAAATGTGTGCATGGATCAACAAACGCACGCATGTGTGTGTGATTGTGAACATGTGCAGACATATACACACATGCACAAATACACACACCTTAAGCACACTTACACACACACACACAAATGCATGCACACACATGCACACAATAGTAGGCACACATATACACACACTTGCATCACATAAACATATGCACATGAAAATGCAAATATACACACACACACACATGCATAAAAACACACATGTGCATGGACATGCAAAAAAACACATACATGCACAAAGATGCACACACAAAGGTGCACTCACACATACACAAAAATGCATGCATGCACACACACAAACACAGAGATGTGCACACACTGAATGCATGCACACACACACACACATGCACACAAATATGAACAAACACACATGTGTACGCACCAATAGTTACTCATGTGTATACATGCATGCATACACACGTGCACACACACACACATATACATGCACAAATGCATGCATAAGCAACCAGATGCACACATATATACATACATGCATACAACCACACAAACACACTAGCACACATGTAAACACACATATGCACACACATAAACACACAGAAAACAGACATGCACAAACACAAGTGCATGCTTGCACACGCATGCATCGACACATGCACACACAGACTTAGATGCATGCACACTCACAGACACACATAGATGTGCATGCTCACACAGTATGCATGCCCACTACATACAAACATGCATATGCACATACATGAATACACATGTAAACATACACATGCATAATCATGCATAAAAACATATGTAAACATGCACATACACACCCATATACACCTAGACTTACAAAACTACACACACACACAAAAGTACACACACATGAATGCACATATGCACATGCACATGCTCGCACTCATGCATGCATATACATAGGTGCACACACACATGCTTCAAAGTACACATGCACTTGAACACACACTAACAACCATGCATTCACACTAACACATAAATACTCATGCACACACACACAAATGCATGCACACATACACACAAAGCATACATGCACGTACACTGCACACACACACAAATGCATGCACACATACACACAAAGCATACATGCACTTACACATGCACACTTTCGCAGATACACATTCTTATGTGCATGTATGCACATAGACATGCACATATGCACACTTCCACACACACAAACACACACATTCTCATGCACATGCATGGACACATCAAAACGCACACATGTATATGTAAACACACATGTGCATAAGCAAGCACACATGTACAAACACATATGCACATATGTACATGGACAAGCAAACATACATGCATTCATAGCCATGAACATGCACACTCATACAACAAGCACACACACATATGCACATCTACACAGTCATGCGCACACACTCACACCAACACTTGCACACACTCACACACACATGCAAGCACACTTGTGCATGCATGCACCTATGTAAGGGTGCACATGCTTATGTACAGACACACGAACACACAAACATAAGCCCACACACACAAACCCATATACACACATGCACACAACACACATGCATACATATCACATATAAATGCAAACGCATGTAGACAAGAAAAATTTTCTCACTTAGGAGTGAGCTCATCTAATTATTTTCTCATTTTTGTACAAATATTCTTAGTTAAAAACTCAAATATATTTTTACTTATATCCCAAATTTCCAAATAATTAGATTCTAAAATTAAATGCATACAATTTTTCTAATAATGATAAAACTCACCTTTGAACAAAGGTAGTTGATGTGATACATATCTCTCAGACAAGATCACATTATCCTTAACAGAAGGATAAGTCATGAGGATCTTGTCTTTAAAATGTCTTTCTTTTTTTGAAAAATCTTAGACTAATTCCATTTGATGTGATTAATGTAAGGAAAATGTATAAGAAGGAAGTCATAAATTCTGCATTTAAAAATTTTTCAATTTTTTAAAATTTTTTAATTAAAGAAAAAATATTTATTCATGAAAATAAAAATTTATTTTTAAGAAGACTATCAATGAAACTAAATTGCTCAACAATAAAAGAAATGCATCAAGAATTTTTAGATGGTTCGAGCAAAACATGTGCCAACATCTACTCTTAATCACCATCTGAGCTTCCATTAACAACTCTCTTTTACTAGGATTTGTAAGGGTGAACCAATTACAAACTAGTGCTCCAATGACACATGAAAATCTACAAAAGATTGGCAACATGAAAAAGAAATAGCTTTACAAAAACTTCTACATGCAAAATTACTACACCTTTAACCTTTTAAACAATAGTGGTACAAACTCATCAATAATATAGATATTACTAGGATGATGCAAAAAGATTATAGAAAAGAGGAGAAGAAAAAATAACTAAAAGAGCCCATAGCGCTTGCAAGCCCTTTGAAATTTGATGCTCACAATTTTTCATTTCTCTTGAGTGCTTATGAAATTTTCAAGTTGATTCAATAAAAACATATCAAAATAACTCCCCAACATCAAGAATTAGCTTTCCAAAAAATAATCATTACAGGTGACGAAATAGGAACATGAAATGAAACTATCGTCCGATTCTGAGCTGACAAAGAAGGAACCATCTAATTAAAATAACTATTAAAGTTTCTATATTTAATCGCAGCACGACATAATGTGGATCATTAGATCAAAAAGTTGGATGGATAGTGGTGACGATCAGTATATGTTTGGCAAAGTTGGACGACCTCTCAACCATTCAATCAAGCATTCTGAATGACGACTAGAACAAAAAAATATTAAATGAACATATGCACGCACATAGTCACACATACAAATGAGCACACAAGCCCACACATATACACTTATGCACCCACACATACAAAAACACACACACACAAGAACATAAGCATACACAAACATGCACACGCACATAGGAGCACATGTACACATGCAAACACATACAAGCCTATGCACAAATGCATAGACACACCTACACACATGAACACATGCATGCATAGCACACAAACACACATACATACACATGGACACATGCACACACACACACACACGAATGCTCGCATGCACACACATGCATATACACATATACAAACAAGCATAAACATACATAAACATGCACACAAACACCCACACACACACATGAACACAACCATACACAGAAATATATGCACACACAACTGCATCCATATGCACAAAAACTTAAATACACATACACAAACACCAACACACTCATGCACACACACATGCATATGCATACACAAAAAAACACACATACATAGATACATAGAAATACATGCAAGCACATATTTGCACATGCACATGCACACATATGAAAACACATGCACGCAAGTGTGCACGAACATATGCAAACAAGAACACAGATGCACCTGAAAAAGTGCACAACTAGTACACACATGCACATTCATACACATGTGCATGATGCAAGCACTCACATGCACAAAAATGCACACACATGTGTGCACATGCTCATAGAAACACCCAACACACATACCCACACACAAATAATATACACACACCCATGCATGAGCATAGATGTGCATGCAGAGACACTGACATGCACCAACACATACACACGTAGACACTCACAAACAAAAACACACCCATATATGCGCACACAGACACAAACATATGCACATATACGCATGCACACACGTTTTAACACATGAATACACACATGCACCAACACACTAATAATGTAACACACGAACCTACACATCCTCACATGCACATCCACCGATGCACACATGCACATGAACACAAAAAATAGGCACAAACATAGGGTCATGCTCACTCACAAACGCACACATTCACATGCACACACACATGAACACATGCAAATGCACACACACACATGTGCACAAAAACATACACAAACCAGTTACACACACACATTCATACACACTAGTAGTTGCACAAGAACACTCATACTTGCATGCACACACGCGCTCACCCCCTCCCCCTACACACACATTCATACACATGATCACATGCATTCATGCACATACACACATTCACAAACACTCATTTTGATGCACATACTCATAATGATGCTCGAACTCATAGACATAGCCATGTAGATACATGCACCCACACATGCACACACATTCACACACATGCACACACAAAGGCACACAACATAAAACAAACATAGGCACATGCACATGCACACATATGTACACACAGGCACATATATGTATGCACATGCACACACATACACTCCTACACACCCTCACATGCACACCCACGCACAAACACATGCACACACAAATAAATGTAAAAGGCAGCACACATGCATATGCACAAACACACAAATGCATGCATAGATGCACACACAAACACAACCACACGTGGACACACATGCATGAACATGCACACAAATAAACACACACACATGCACAAACACAAACACATATGCACACACGTAAACACATACACATGTGTGTGCACGCACTCACACACATGCATGCACACACAAAAACGTGAAAACTCACACATAGCCACATAGATAAATTCGCACACACAAAAATGCACACACGAAAACACATGCATGCACCCAATACATCCACACATACACATGATCATGTAGGCACGCACACATAAACACACATTGACTCACACACATGCACACACACACACACACATATATGTGCATACAAACATATAGGGGCATTGGCGCATGGACACAAATGCACTGACACAAATAATTGCACACAAATAGGAAATCATATATGCACATAAACACGTGCATAAATGCATATGAAGGCATGTACATATAAATACATAAGAATAAACACATGCACGTATAAACTCATACAGACTCTTACCTACACATAAAGATGCATACACACACATAAGCACATGCAAGCACACATACACACACACAAACACCCACACAGGTACACGCACACACATGCATGCATGCACACGCAAACACCTACACCCACATGCACTATACATGGACACACATGAATACACGTGCATGCACACTCTGGCACACATGCACACACCCATGCACATACACCAATGCACACACACAAACCTAAAACCATGCCTGCACACACACATGGACACATAACTGAAAGCACATGCACACACAAACACACATACATGTAGAAATGAGAACACACTCACATACAAATAAACAAACCCACATGCCTACACACATATGCACTTTTTCACATACAAAACACACATAGATGCACATGCATGCAATCACATACACACACATGAGCATGCCTGCACTTAAGCACTCATGCACAAACACATGCACACATATGCATGCAAATGCACACATAGTCACATTTGAACAAATGTACACACACATACAAAAACACATGCTTCTAGAGAGACATGAAAACACATGCTTACATGCACATATGCACACATGTAAAAATAGGCACATAAACACATATGCTTGTGTATAAGCACATGCACATGCACAAACATGCAAACATGCACAAATACACACATGCACACATATATGCATACACATATGCACACAAACACATGTACATAAATGTACAAATGTATGCACACATGCACACTTGTATGTACACATGCTCCCACACACACTCACATGCACACGCACATGAACACACATGCACCTGTACCCACATACACACATGTACATGTGTAATACACACCCACATGCACGAACACACACAAGAGCACACATCCACAACATATACATACACATGTGCCTGCACACTCACCTACATAGATTTGCATGCATACACACATGCACACACACACAAACTTTGATGCACCCATACATACACACAAACACAAGCACCAAAATTCACAACTCCATGCAAACATGCACATAGACATGCACAAATTACACATGCACGCACACAAAATCCCATGCACACATGCATAAGCATGCACACATAAACCCATGCACACATGCGAACACACATACACATATACAAACATATGCACAAATACATTACACGACATACGCACACACACATATATGCATGCATGTCTATAGTCACACAAACATACTTGCACACACAGGCACCACGCACATACAAATAGGAACATCCATGCCTATGCATAAGCACAGGCATTCACATGTACAAATACAAATACACACTAGCCTACAAACATGAGCATGTACACACTCACACGTTGGTACATGCACACACATCGACACCCACACGCATGCATGCATAGCAATCACACAAGCACACACAAGCTTGCATGCAAGCACACCTGCACTCACATGTGCAAATAAACACACACACACACACGTATGTTAACAAACATACACACATATACACACATGTACAAACACACACACATGTAGATGCAAACACATCCACGTGCACGTGCATGTATGCACTGACAAACACCTAGACACACATATGCACACACATATACACTCACACACGCAAAAAAAGACACACGAGTATATGCATGAACAAAACTACACAAGCACTGACAAAGATATACACATGCACACACCCTCACACACATGCTCACACACACACCACGTATATGGATTGAGACACATGTGCAAACACACTTTTGTGTACACATACACACATACACACACACACATGTGCATGCATAGGTACACACACATGCAAGCACATGTGCACATAAGCACCTATGTACACAAAGATGTGCACTTACAAAAATGCAAGCATGAATGCACGCACGCACGCACCCACACATAGGCACACGAAAACTTGTACATTCACACTCATGCACACATAAACATGCACTAGTTGACAAACATGCATACATGCAAGCGTACATGCACATAAACACACATATGCTCAACAACAAACAAACACATGAACACACACGCACACACACACATACTCATACACATGCGTAAACACACACACACAAACATGTACATGCCTAAACACTCACACATGCAAATACATAGGCACACGAAAGGACAAATACACATGCAAACAAACAAACATCCAAGCATGCATTCACACATGCAAATAAGAACACACACACATACTTGCACACACACATGCGCATATACACATACATATGCACAAGCATGGACACATGCAAGCACAAACATAGGTATGCACACATGCACACACTCTGACACACTTAAAAGCACACACACTTGTCCACAAGCATACACACACATGCTCATACACACATAAACATGCACCCATGTGCATACGTACATGCACATATACATACAAACACTCACAGATACACATAAATATAGATGCACTCACACACACATACACTTACACAAGCACACACACATAAAAGCACACAAGCATTCACAGTCGCACACACATGATAACATGCACGCACACACATGCGTGCATATGCAAACACACAAACACATGCACGCATACACAAGCACATGCACACACACATAAGCACACGAACCCAAATACACCCACACACACTCATGCCTATGCACACACAGATGAACACACTCATGTACACACACGCCCAAACATACATGCATACATGTGCAAACACAAAAGCACAAATATGAACATGCAAGCATGCACAACACACATACACACACATAAACACCTATACGTATACACCCACAAGCTTGTATGCATACTTAACATGCACAAATGCAAGGACCCATGCACACACAAGTGCATCTCGTGTGCACAAACACTTGCACACACACATAAAGAGAAGAGAGACACACACACACATATCCAAGCATACAAGCACATGTATAGACACATGTGCATATGATTGTGCACACATACACATAAATTGATCACACATAGGCACACAAATGCATGCACACACATGCATATACACATATACACACACACATGCATGCACATACATAGATACACACTAAGACAAGCACGCATGCACATAGGTGCTTACAAATACACACTTAGGAGCACATTGGCTTTCAAACATATGCATTGACGTGAACACATACACACCAGCCCAAACACACAAAAAAAAGGTCACACACATACATGCACTGACACACATGCACATATACAAACATAGACACACAAATGACCATGCACACATATACAGACACATGCACACACTAACACAAGTACACATGTGTACACATCATAATTGCAAACAAACACACATGCATACACACACATATTAATGCACACAATACTAGAGATGCACATAAAATAAAACATGTATGCACACAAACTCACACACACAAGCACATGCACACGTACTCATACTTGCGAACATAAACGCACACGTACCCACACATGTGCACATGCACGCTTAGATGAACACATATGCACTTGAACTTCCATGCACATTCATACAAACACCCAAGCACACACACACAAACCTGCGTAGGCAGAAACACACTTACACATGCATGATCAAATACTCTGACACACACACACACAAACACAGGCATACATATATGCATAATCATGTAGATACACACACAAATACATACACACACCCCAACACAAACATACATATGTGCACACACATACCTACAAACTCCTACACATATGTACACATACATGCACACACATAGATACTCATACACCAAGGTGTATATACCCATGCCAATGCACACACATACAAATAGAACAACCCACTTGCATACAAATACCACACACAAACTTGAACATAAGCATGCAGACAAATAACACACAGAACAATGCACACACGTATGCCTACATGAGCATATGCACATACACACATGCACACGTAAAGATAAGCACACATGCATGCACACACATAAGCACTCACGTGCACACAAACTCTCATATGAATATGCACACACACACACACACATCCATATACACACATATATGAACATATACATGCCCACAAGCACATAAATAATAAATCATGTATGCACACACAAAAGCACATGTAGTTACACACCTATGCACACACTGCACACACAATATATAACCAAACACATGCATAAACAAAAGCATACCCATACACACATGCACACAAACACACGTGCACACACATACACATATTCACAAATACATGTACAAGCACGCATATACGCTTGCACATGCATACACACACACATACACATATACATATACACACTTACACACACACATACACATTTATACACACATGCACACACAAATGCATAAACACAAGCATACACATGTGAACATGTACACACACATAGCATGCTCATGCACATACATAGATATGTATGCATACACATGCTTGCAAACACATACAAACTCACACACACATACAACCCCACACTCGCATACAAACAAGCAAACATGCACTATACATGATGAACACAAATGCAAGCATGCACACAAACATGCACACACACATATTTTTATAGATGCATGCATGCATACACAAACACATGGACAAACACATGCATACATAAGCACACTCACATGCACTCCTAAATGCAGACGAGCACATATAGACACACACATATGCTCTCACATGCACAAAAGATCCCCCTCACATGCACACACATAGAGACATGACACACATGTGCATATGCACACACATTCAAACGTGCACGCACACACATATACACATAGGTACACAAACATGCTCAAATGCACACACACACTCACTCATGATCACACACACATACACACAACTACAAACACTTGCAAAAATGTGCAAACACATAGACATGCACACACATGCAAGCACTTATGCACACAAAAACATCCACAAACTTGCACAATGACATACATGTACATGACAAAAGCATACACACACTTGTAACACATCAACACACATACACTCATGCATAATACATATACACACATGCATACACAAACACCTAGACACACTCACACACATGAACATACAAACCCATATGCATGCACCCACACACAGGCATGTACATGCATGCTCACAAATACATACCATAAATTCGCATACACACTGACGCCTACACCCACAAACACATCAACATACACACACGCAAACTCGTGCACATATATGCACATGCAAACACATACATGCAAAGAAACACACACATACACACATGCAAAAACAAAGAAAACACATACACACACACTCATACATAAACACACGAGAATACACACATGCACAAGCACACAAACATACACACACACATGCACATACAAAAGCAAGCATAAATACACAAACAAATAATAGCACAAATATGCAAATGCACAAAAATGCATATGCACTAAGGCACAGACTCACATGTACAAGAACAAAAAGACAAACACAAACATTTGCACATAAACATAGGCATGCACACATATGCATGTACACACACAAACACACACATATACACACATAAGAACATGCATGCATAGACATATGCACAAAAACACACCCACACTTAGGTACAAACATATGCCCATCCACAAAAAAACGTGAGCACACATGCATATATACAAAAACACACAACCACTCATGCATACATACACACTTACACAAATACATTTGTGCATGCACACACACCCACACATGCACGTAGACATGCAAGAACACACACACACACATGTGCACACATATAAACACACGCATAGATGCACATGCTAGTGCACAAACGCACAAACATTCATCACACATGTACATAAGAAAATATGCACACATGCACACAAATTCATAGACACACATACACACAAATGCATAGGCACACACATACACACATTCATGTGTGCACACTCACATACACATAAGAACAAATGCTCACACTTGACACAGACATTGCATGCATGTATGCATATACACATATATGCACATAGTGTGTGCATTTGCACAAACACACATGCACACACACATATGCAAACATACACACTACAGAACACACACACACCCACCCATGCACACATAAGCACATGCACATAGAAGCAGTTATATGGACACATGCAAATAAAATTGCACACACACTAACCTTGACACTCACACATGTGCCCACATGCATGCACAAAATATCACACACACACACATACTGAATCACACAAAGATGTGCCCACATGTGCAACTACACACAAACACAAACAGAGATGTGCACTCATGGACAAACACACATGCAAACATACACACACACAAACACCTGCATATATGCATACACATGTCTATTCACATGCACATGCATATAGACACACAAATACACACACATGTGCATACGCATTTACATAGCCACAAACACACATGCACATAAAAAGAAACATTCCCACATATGCACAAAATTAAACATGCTCTCAAGTACACTCTAGCATAGGCACACATAAACAAATGAAAACACATACAAGTACATACACATAAACATGCACTGAGTTCATTTGGTTTTGAAGCGAGGCAGATATTGAATGAACAGAGAAGTCAGGCAAGGAAGGTTAGTCCAAAAGCTGCCCGCTGTCGATGAGGAGGAGTCAACTGGCGATGCCAGCTTTTGAAAGATTGTGATTGGAATCAAGATTTCCTTCCAAAGCTTGTGCAGTCTCCTTAGTACGACAAAGCGAACATATATCCTTAACCAAGTAAGATATTGACGATTTGTCAATGTAGGATAAGTTGTAGAATTTCTAATCATTATGTTGTTGTACTAAGAAAAAATTTAGATAATGATTAACTTTTTAGATTATAAAGATCTTATCAATTATGCAATAAAATTTTTTAATACAAAAAAAGAATTATGGGAACAGGAAGTAGCTCTATATGTTGTATTTCTTAGTTATGATTGGAGATGAGATTTTTGTGTGCACACATGCATGCACATGCATACACACATATACTAACAACCACACACACACACACACATAAACATGCATGTTCAACCACTCAAACATGTGCACACACATGCATGCACACACACGCACCAAAATGCACACACATGCACCAAAATGCACACACACACTCATGAACACATGCACATCAACACACACATACACATGTAAAAGCATGCACACACACACACATGCAAAAATAAAAAGGTGCATGCACACATGCTCATGCACACATAAATACACAAGAATGCACACATGCACAGGCACACAAACATGCTCACACATATGCACAAATACACACACAAATAAATGCACATAGACAAATGCACAAAAATGCACATACACTCATGTACAGACTCACATGTATAGAAACACAAACACAAGCATAAACATTTGTACACACACATGCACATAGGCATGCACAAATATCCACATGCATGCAAAAACATGCATATATGCACACAAAAGAACACACACATGCACACACATATGCACACATGCAAACACACTCCCACACACATGTACACATACAAATATGTACACATCCACACATACACACACACATAGGCACCATATATGTGTGCACACTCATGTGCACACACACACCCACACATACATGCACAAGTAGACAAGCACACATTACCTTATGCACACACACATTCACATGCCTGTAGACATGTGCATGCATATAAAGACACATATATACACGCACGTATATATGCATCAACATAGCCACGTGCACACACACAAATTCATAAAAACACATACATGTACTCATAAGCATGCATGCATATACACATGCATATGTAGACCCATACATGAAAACACGTCCACACAAAAGAAGATACCAAAAAAAACACAACACAAACAAACAGGCAAACACATGTCCTCACACACACACTAATGCAAGTGCATAGACACTCAAATACATGTACACAGGTACACATATTCATGCACACCTGCACAAGAACACACACACATAGACGTATGCACATGCAAATACCCATGCACACCCATATCAACACATCTACACACCTACACATAGTACACAAACATGCATGAATACACACACACACAAGCATCCACAACCTCTTAAAAGCACACACACATGCATAGACACAAACACACACACACAAGCACATACACATATAAACAGACACATGCACAAACATGTAGACACGTTTGCATAATCACAAACATGCAAATGCACACAAACACACAAACCAACATACATATGCACCCACATGCAAACATAAGTACCCGCATGCACTCACACATATGTACAAACCACACACGTACACATACACAAATACCTACACACCAACACTAATGATCACATAGTTATGTGCCTACACAAAAACACACACACATTTGTTCACATATGCCTATAGACATAAACACACACATGCACAGGTGTACAAGTGGGCACACACACATGCACAAACACATGCATACACACTTACAACCCCCACCCCAACACACACATTCATAAACACATGCATACACACTTACACCCCTACCCCCCACATACACACATGCACACACATGCAAACCCATATACATGCACACAAACTCACACACACATATACACTTGCATGCACACATGCGCATGCACATAACAACACAAACAGACACACTTGCATACATGCATACAAAAAACACACATGCAAACACATACGTGCACACCCACATGCATAAATACAACATAGAGGAACACACATGCACTAACACATACATGTATACACACACATAGAACCACACATGTACACATACACACATGCACACAAACACACACCCACACACACCTACAAGAATGCAAGCACAACATACACACTCACTCACAAACATACATGTGCAAAAATGTGCATAAACACTCACACACACAAACAAAATCACATGCACATACACACATATGCACATTCACATGCACTCTGACACACACTAGTCGACACACACACACACAAACACACACACACACAGATATATATATATATATATATATATATATATATATATATATAGTGCCATGCAATCACGCTTATGCAACACAATCAAACAAATGCATGCACATGCATTCACTCCTATGCACATACACAAGCTTGCACACACACATGCACACACATAAGCATGCATACACACACATGCACACACATACATGTACAACCACACACATGCACATGTACATACACACACAAACATGCACACACACACATAAAAAAGACTCACCCACAAACACGAAATTGGATAAACACAAATAATTGTGCATGCATGCAGAAAAAACTCACATTCTCACACACTTGCATGCACCCACAAGCACACACATGTAGGCACACAAACAACCACACACACACATGCAAAAAAATATACACACATTAATAGGCACACACGCACACACACTCATTCGTGCACTCAAACACAAGCACATATGCACCCATGGTTGTGAATGGACATTCACACACATGCAAACAAATGTAAACATATATGTACACATGCACATGCCCACACACATGCATATCCACACACACACCCACACACATGCATACATATATGCATTTGCATACACACACAAACATCCACATGCACACACATCCAAACTCATACCCACACCTACATGCACTCATACACATGCTCACACAACAAACACACATAGATAAACTCACATCCATGCACTCTCAAACACAAACACAAACATGCACACAAATAAGCAAACCTAAACACAAACACACACATATCCATGTGTATGCATAGCCACCTGCACATACATGCATGCTATCACACTCAGACGTCACACACACACGCATGCACCAACACTTTTGAATGCATAAGAACAAACATGCACAGAAGTACACCCAAAAAAGCACACTTATGCACTTGCACATACATGCTCCTACATGCACACATGTGCACACACACATAGAAGCATGCACAAATGAATGCACACACACATACAGATGCATGCTTGCATGCACACACTCACAAATACATACACAGACATGCACACATGCTCAAATAAACACATGGGCACACAAGATGACATGCACGTACACAAACAAACACATGAGCAGACACACACACATCTAGGCATAGATATGCACACCCACATGCTCACACAAGTATATAGAAAGAAAAATATGCACACGTACACACACACACATGTGCAAGATGACACAAACACACGTACATGTATGCATAAACACATGTACATACACATATTCCCACAACCATAGATAAATGTAAATGTATATGTACTTGCACACACACATGTGCAACCACTCGCATGCATATGCCTGCCCATGTATACATACACATGTAGTCACACATGAACATACATGCACAAGCATGCACTCGCATGCACACAAATACAAACACACACACATACATGGATGCACATACACATAAACACACATCTATGTACTGACATATACACACACACACATGCATGTACAAGCACAGATTCATACATACACATAAAAACAATGAAAGCACACACACATGTACATTCATGCACACCACATGCACACACACATAAACACATGCAAAAGCTTGAACACATGTACATCCATGCATGCACATACACACATGCATATGCAACTGGCACACAAATGCACTCACCAAAGTGCATGCACATAGATGTATGTGCACCCACACACTCATGTACACCTATGCACAAACATGCACTCGCTCACTGACACAAACACGTACACATAAACACATGCACATGCAACTACACACCTATGCATACACACCTGTAGACATGCACACATAATAGCACACACATCATACACACTCACACACACATGCATAGACCCACACATGTATATTGACACACGCACAAAGAATAATTACATCTCCATTAACATATGCATGTACTTACATAGGCACACACCCACACACATACAATAGCACATGAGCATAAATACATGCACACATACACACATACACACACACACGATCACAAGCACACACAACTTCACAAACACGAACATGTGCACAAACGCACACAAACACACACATTAACACATGCATGCATGTACGCACGCACATGTGCACACACACACAGACATTAACACATGTATGCATGCACACCCACACATGTGCACATGCACTCAAACACATGCACACACACATACACATGCACAAGCACACAAACTTGCATACACAAACTCACACATGCACACACATGAACATACACAAACACTCACATGTGCACAAAAGCTCACATATACACATGCATATAGACATAGATGCACATGCATAAACATATGCACACACACACACATATACAAAGACATGCACACACATATTTTCACACATATGTGCATGCACACACAAAAAAATGCATACACTAGCACACACTAGTGCACACACAAATGAACACATGTATAGACACACATGCACACATTGATGGATACACACATGCACACACAAGCACACACACACACAAATAAATTAAAAAGCACATATGAACACACAAATGTGTACATGCACATGCATATAGATGCACACCCATATACATATGCATACAGACATAAACATACAAACACAAACAATAAGATGCATATGCCCAATGAACACACAAACATACACACACAAGTAGACACATACTTATTCACCAACATGTATATGCACATAGATGCACACCCACACACACCCAAATACACACACACACACACACACACACATATGCAAGTAAGAATAAAAGCACATACATACACACATTAAAATACACAGACACATACATTTGAACCAATGCATAAGCACACATGCACCTACACTAGCACACAAGCATAGATGCACATGAAAAAGTACACACATGCCCACACCAAGGAACACACACATGCACATACAAGCACACACAAGTAGCCACACACACACACACATAAGCACATAATCCCACATAAGCAATCATGCACACACATGAGTGCACACACATACTAATGCACAATCATGCACATGCAACTACATATACACATATATATTCACACACAAATGCAGACATAGGAACACACATAGGCACTCACACACACACATGCATGCTTACACAGACAACCACACATGCATAATGCACACATACATGTGCACATGCACACATATACACACATGCATATGCATTCACACATGCAAACACACATGAACACACAAATGTGCACATGCACATGCACACACATGCTCACAATCATACACATGCACTCACATGTGTACAATCACACTCACACACTTATACAAGCACAAGCACACATATACACACGCATATATACACAAACATGAACACAGAGCCACACTTACTCGTGCCCATGCATGCACTTAAACAAACACACTCACATACACACATGCACACACACATGTTGACATGCATACAATGACACACATGTATGCACATATGCACATAAACACCCATGCATAGACATGCACAAAAAAAGACATGCACGTCTACATGCTCACATACAAACATATACATGAGTACACATAGATTCACACATGCACATATATGATGCATGCACACACATACATATTGTCATGCACACACAGATGCACACAAGCACACACACGCACATGAAAACATGCCCAAAACACACACACAAATGTAGACACACAAACAGGCTGACATACATACTCCCATATACAAACATGGAGAAATATGGATTTGCACATACACATGACCATGCACACACACACACATTCACACACAAGTATAAAGACTTACACACACACTCAAAAAAGCAATCATATGCATGCACATGCGCACACATGCATGAACACACATCCATAGAGATAAACACACAAGCATGCACACACACACGCACCTATGCACGCACATGCACATGCACACATACTTGAGTACCAATATATAGAGGCACATGCACATGCATAAATCACATCCACAGATACATACAAACATACATGCACATATGCAAAGGAATGCACACACTTGCATACCAACACATGCACATGCACACAAACATGTACCCATGCATGCACACTCATATGCACACACTCACATACAAAGATATTTAAACACATGCTAAAGAATAAGCACACATGCACACACACACACACACATACATTTGCACCTACACACATATGCATGTATGCACACAAATGTAATTTCACACACACATACCCACATACATGTACATGCACACACACAAGCTTGAACACATCCATATGAGCACATGCTTGCACACATGCCTAAATGTATAAATACACAAATGAACAAACAATCACACATGCACACATACATGAACAAACACTAAGATACATACACACTCATGCATAAAAAATGTACTCACACACACATGCACACATACACATGCACACACACACACACACATAAGAACACATACATAGCCATGTGCAAACAAATGCCGACACACATGCATGCTCATGCACATAGAATTGCATAAAAACACACACACACAAACACTTGTATATTAAAAGATATGCCCATGCACATGTATGCACACATGTCCACACATGCCCGCACACACAAACACAAATGCAAACACACACACGTATGCATTCACACATACATGTACGTACTCAAACATGAACATGAACTATCACACATGCATATAGAAGTGCACACAGAAATGTACCAACCTCATGTAGACCCACAAGCATGTACACATGCACACATGTCCTTACAAATGCACACATATGCACATAGATGTAGACACACATAAAATCACATATGCACACACACATAAGTACCAACACACACACACATGTGCTCATATGTAAACACGAACATGTATACAATCACACAAACTCACATGTACACACACCAACACCAACGAACACACACACATGAATGCATGCACCCACACATGTACATAGGCACACACACACACTTGTAAAAACATGCATACACACACCCTCACACACACAAAAATATGTGCATATGCACATATACACAAACTACCACACACACACACACATGCACACATGCATCAGCATGCACACATGCACATGCACACAGACGCAACCATATAGATACAGATACACACAACATAAACATTTGCACACACAAGCACAAATGTACTGTCACATAGACAAACACAGGAACATAGACACATGCACAATCACACACAAGCAAACATAAATATAAACACACATTAGCAGTAGTAAACACTAACGCATGAACACATGTGCATGTGCATGCACACAAACACACATACGCATGCATTGCACACACACAAACATGCTGACACATGCACAAAAACATATGCAAACACAAATGCATATGCAAATGCAAACACACCCATATGCACCCACATGCACACACTTGTATGGACAAACACAACCACACACATGCACACCAATCCATATATATGCATGTGCATACACAAAAACAAATGTGTGCATGCACATAGACACACACATATGAACACACACATGTTGTCATGCACACTCTTGCACTTGCACACAAACACTTGCACACTAGGACACGCATGCACCTACACACTCCCATAAGAAAACACTCACATAAGCCGATACACACACTCAAAAGCATACAAAGTCACACATGTACACATTCACACATGCATTGCACAAACACACACATGTAGGACCATATACACACACACACATAGACACACTCACACACATACATAGAAATGCTTAAACACACAAATATGCACACATGTAGGTGCACACACACACTCATGCATACAAACATGCACATGTAGTAGCACACAAACACATACATGAGCACACACAAACTCACCTACATAAGCAGATACATAGGCACATGCTCATGTACACATGAACATGCACACATAGGTACACACATAAGGAAGCACAAGGACACTACATAGGCATGCATATGCCGAAAGATGCACACATGTAGACCTACATGTAGAACACATATGCTTATGCATACACTCATTCATACACAGACACACATGATCACATGTGCATTCACACACATACACATGCGTAATCATGCACACTCATGCACACACACACACAAACATACATTCCCGTACGTGTGTGCACACACACATGCACACACACATGTATGTAGGTGCACACCTACATACATAAAAATATGCATAGACAGACACACCCACACACTTACACACATGCACGCACAAACATGCGCATATACATACACACACGCACTTACACACTAGCAGAAACAAATACACACACATGCATACACAAGCACAAAAATACTCACACACAAACACAAAAAGGAACACAGACATGCACCAGCACACACCTGTACACACAAACACAAACACACATGCACACATGTAGGCACACACATGCACAAAGATGTGCATGCACCTAAACACGTGTTTGTGCACACAAACACACATGCACAACACACACAAACATATACACACATGCACAAATAGACACACAAACACACATACACATATACATATGCACGCATACATCCACACATTCACACACACATCCACGCACACATAGCAACGCACTCATGTAGACACACATGCACATGAACACATGAACCCATGAACATAAATAAGTATACACACAAACACACACACACACACACATTTGAACACAAATAATCGTACACATGCACAATCACATAGAAACAAAGGCACACTCACACAAATACAGATACATGTATGCATTGACACGAACATGGACCATCACACACACACACACATAAAGCACATGCATATGACACCATCTGAATTGCACAATTACACATGGCACGCATGCATGTTCACACAACCACACACACATAATTGTATGCACACAAGCATATATGCACAAAAAACACACACAAGCATGCATAACCAGATAGGCACAACCATGCAAGCACACTAGCAAATGAATGCATGCATGCACAAGCAAGTGTGAACCCACAAACACACACACTTACACACACACATACATGCATTCACACATATGATCACTCATGCACATGTCCATGCACACACACATGCACATGCATGCACATCTGCACAAATGCATATAAGAACACACAACACACCCATACACTTACACACACATAAGCCATTGCACAAATAGACACACAAACACACACATAAATACACACACACACGAATAAAAACACATATGCTTGCATGCTTGCACAACATTTGTACATGCACTCACCTATACACATGCACACACATGCATAAGTAGACTTGCACACATATGTGCACAACACGAGTGCACACACACACAAACACACACACACACACAAATACACACACATACATGCACATGCATGCACACACACACACATACATGCATAGGCACACTTGCACACACATGCACACGTATAGTCTCATAGACATGCACTCAAATGGGATTGTGCATATGCTCAAAAACATACACACACAAATGCATGGACACACCCACATGCACTTGCACATATGCACAGACACACATATACATGCATCTATGCACACTTGCACATGCATAAACACATACATAAACACACAGAGACACACATATAGACTCACACACTTGTAGATATATGCACATGCACAAAAGCATGCAAGCGTGTGTGCACATGCACACACAAGAGCACCCATATGCACATATGCATGCACACATGTGCACGCATGATACACATACACATAAACTTAAACACATAAAAGAACATGAACACACACGCACACATACATGCTTCTTTTTTTTTTTTTATTATTATTATTATTGATAGAAATATTACATAAGACCCAGTCTCCTAAGAAGGAGACTTTCAATGCCAAGGAGTTTCCCAGCTCGCATGTGGTACATAGAAATTAAGAAAATTTGGACTTCCCACTGAAACTTGTCTGGCCTACAGCATGTGCCTAAGAAGAGTGCCGCATTCCTTGTCTTCCAAGCAAACCAACATATTGCTGCTGGAATTGAAAATGCAAGTGATTTGAGAGAGGATTTGCGTGACCACCAATGTTGCACCAGCTCAAGGAGATTAGTTTGATCATAGACCTCCAGGGTACGGCCAAACCACTGCCAAGTTGGGTATACCATACGACAGCGCCAAAAGATATGTTCCATTGTGTCCACGTCGGGGCAGAAAGGGCATTTCGGCGCCAGTGAGATATTCATCTTTTGTAAGTTCAAAGGAAGCGGCAGCGCATGGTTGAATAGGCGCCACATGAAGATGGAAACCTTTTCCGGAATTCTAGAATGCCAAAGGAGTCGATTATCATAATGCTTGGGAATGGAAGGTAACGTCATCTTGCTCAAGATGTCATAGGCTGTTGCAAAGGAAAATCCTCCATACGGGTCCGAGCATTTATCAAGCCATCCCACCAAACCGCTTTATTCATCCACCAAGTTCAAACCAAATGGAACTAAACCAAGAATCTGGACCAGCTCCGAATCGGAAACGCCAATCAAACCGGACGCGCCAACCGAACCGGGAGACGCGTCCCGAGCTGAACCCGTGGGCGAGCCGTCGTCTTCTTCTTCCGAACAGACCGGAAACAACGCCCTAAATTTTACCAGGCTACGCCAAACGGGAGAAACGCGATGCTTCAGCTGGAATGGGTTCTCCCTCGTGAGATACGCCTGACAAAAAAACTTGGTCCAAAGATTAGAAGTGTGGAGGAGCCGCCACCACAGCTTCGCCGAGTGCGCCAGAGCCTGTACCTCAAAATTGATTATACCAATACCTTGTTCATCCACAGGCCGCGCAATCCTGTGCCATGCGAGCTATTGACCGCCCTTACCGATTTCATGGGAAGGGCCATTGCAGCCGCAATGTACCCGGACATCGAGCTCAAAACATTGTTAATAAGAACTTTCTTCCCGCCCATCGAAAGGAGTTTGTTTTGCCAAGACGCAATTCGTGATTTCACTCGGTCAACCAGAGGTAGGAACAGGTGGCTGCGGGAACGCCTGGTATCAAGCCAGCAGCCCAAATAAAGCAAAGGCATCTTCGCCGAGGGAAAACCCAGGATGGATTTAACACGAACATTCCCAGATAAGGATGAAGACTTGGCATGTATGGCAGACGATTTCTCCTTATTGAGGTCCAACCCGGAAGCCTTCAGGAACGTGTTAATGCTTCTAGCAAGGTGACGGAGAGAAGCTTTGCGGATGGTTGTAAAGATGGCTACATCATCAGCGTACGCCAGGTGTGAGATCAGGCTACACTGCCGGGGGGAAGAAAAATATTCAATGCGCCCCGATTGGAAGGCGCTCGACAGGTTCTGACTGAAGACGTCGATGACAATTGCAAATAATGCAGGTGACAGCGGGTCTCCTTGCCGAACACCGCAGGAAGGTTGAAAGTAGCCTTTCGGGCAGCCATTCAGCAAAACCGATAGACGGGTTGCCTCCAGTAGATTCATAACCATCGAACAAAAATTCGAACAAAAACCCTTTGCCCACAGCGTCGCAATCAAAAACGACCAGTTAACCTTGTCAAATGCAGATTTGAAGTCGAGCTTCAGAATGACGTTGCGATGTCGACGTCGACCTGGTCAGCATTTCTTCCATTAAAAGTATGTTGTCGGTGATGCATCGTCCTTTGACCACTGCCGATTGTTCCTCCGAAATAATCGTCGGGAGAAGAGGAGCCAGGCGAGAAGCGAGTAATTTCGAAAGGATTTTTGCATTCACGTTGCATAGGGCAATGGGGCGAAAGTCGGAGGGAGAAGACGCGGCCGGGGATTTGGGGATCAGACACAACCACGTGGCGCCAACCGCCGCTGGGATGCGAGTTCCGGATAAAAAATCATTCGCGGCCTCCACAAGGTCTTCAGACAGTACTACCCAAAAGCGTTTGTAAAACTCCACCGTGAATCCATCCGGGCCCGGGGAACTAGACGCCGCCATAGACATAAGTACTCTTTCCAGTTCAACGGCATCGGTTGACCGGGTTAAAGCGTCGTTGAAATCCGTGTTGACCTTCTTCATGGAAGAAGTCAAGCAGTCGGCGATCGCCTGGCTACAACCGCTTGTGCCAGTGAAGTGTTCCTGAAAATGAAGCGGAAGAAAACGAGATAATTCCTCCACACCCTCCGTCCATGAGTCGTCCGATCGACGAAGCTTCTGAATCCAAAGTTTATGTTGCTTCATCCTGACCGATGCGTGAAAAAACTTGGTGTTCGCATCCCCGTCACGCATCCAGCGGAGGCCAGCCTTCTGATGCCAGTCGTCCTCCTCATTCTGCAACATTAAGGCCAGATGTTTATTTGCCCTGTCCAAGTCCTCAGACGCTTCCGTCGAGAGGCAAATCGCTAGTTTCTCCTCTGCATCCGACACCGCTTTTTCAGCCATGGTCCTGTTCTTGAAGAGATCTCCAAAAACCGAGCGATTCCATACTTTAATAGCCTTCTTCAATCTCGCAATTTTCCTGACCAGTTTGAATATCCCAGTTGCCGCGATAGGAGCCTGCCAGGAGGAACACACGACATCCGCGAAGTTCACGTGGTTCAGCCAAATGTTCAGAAAACGAAACGGTTTTGGGGGCGTGCTGCAAATCTGTCCCGGCCGAAACAGAATGGGGGCATGATCAGAGGTGGTGCAGGGGAGGATTTCGACACGACTGTTCGTGAATTCTTCCATCCATCTGTCATTGCAAAGAAAATAGTCAAGTCGTTTAAGGAGAATGGCACCATGTCGCTTCCCTTGCCATGTAAACGGCCCTCCTGTTGTTGATGGGATGATGAGATTAGCCGCCGAGATGGCTTCGTCAAAGTCGTAAGCTTCCTTGCTGCAGAACCGCTTCGTCCCGCATTGATCCTGCGCCCGCAAGGTGATGTTGAAATCACCGCAGACGCACCACGGAACATCCCCGACCAAAGCGCTGGTCTCTGTAATAAACTTCCAGAGACACCGGCGAAGGCTGCGAGTATGCATACCGTACACCGCGGTGACATATATAGACTGAGAAACTGCCAGGTCCACACACACCAAAGCCGCTTGGTCGGAGGACCGAACCAAAGACAAACCACAGCGGTGAGACCATAATAACCAAAGCTTCCCGTTGAGCAAGGGCCAGCCATCAGCCAGGCCCAGTTCCGAAACCAGTGCTGCAATACGATCAGCCCCAATTTTGGGTTCGATTAAAACAAGTATGTCGATGGCGTTCGTGAGGACGAGCCGACAAAGCCGTCCCCGGGTTGCACTGTTGCCAACCCCGCGCGCATTCCACGAAAGGACGTTAATCATTAGGAATAGGAGGCGGCTTGGAGCCCGCCGCACTCCGAGTGTGTGGAGGCGAGACAACTTTCGTCCCTTCCCTGTTTTTGGTTCTTCTGTTTTTAACTTTGATGGCCGCCAGAGGCGGGAATTCAGCAGCTTGCTGAAGTTCGCCAAGGAGCTCTGATCTGCCAGAACCGGGATCCATATCAACCGCGTTCGACTGTTCTCGTACCTCCATCCTAGGGGAAGAGTGTGATGAATTATTGTCTGTGATCCTCTGCTTCGGCATATTGGAGGATTACATGCATATACACACTCCTGTGCACACGTGTACAAACTCACAAATGCACACACACATAGACACATTCAGACACATATGTTCACTCACATGCAAACACAAGAAGAACACATTACATACATACATATGCACACACACCCACACACACCCATACATAGACACACATAGACACTTGAACACAGACACATACACATGGATACATTGATGTATACACACATACATGCACACAGCCATAAGCTGAAGCACATAACTACATACAAACACACACCCACAACATTACTCACAAACATTGACGCACACACACGCACATATGCACACAAATACACACTCAAGAACACTCATGCTAACATAAACACATGCACATCCATGGATGAACAAATGCATATATGAACAAGCACAAAAAAATGCACACACATGTACACATTCACACATGCATGTAGTCACACAAGCACAAACACATACATACACATATGGAGATGCACACACTCAGATGTACAGGCATACAAACTCACATATACACACTTATACACATGCACGTACATGTGTTCAGGCATACACATAGTCACACACGTGCAAATGCACAAACTTGCACACATACTTACATGCACACCTGAACACACATGCATATGTGGATGCACCAGATACACACACATGCACACACACAAGCACACACCCACACACCCACACATTAAAAAACACATATGCATTAATGCACTCACTCACACACATTTGTGCAAACTTAGACTCAAATACACATGCAAGAATGTAAGTAGACACACACAAACATTAACACAAACACTCATACAAACACATAAACCCACACACACGCTCAGATTCACTAGCACACACACACGACACATAAATAGATTGAAACACACATGCACACACACCATTGCACACATTCACATCTGTAACCACACATACACATGTGCACATATGCATGTATGCACATCTACACACACACAAGAACACACATGCAAATGCACATGCACACACACATTAGAACACATACAAACACATATAAGAACACACAGATGCACATACACACACATGTAGGTGCATGCACTCACACAAAAACACAACCACATTCAAACATATGCACACACATATGCAAGACACAAACACAAACACACTCATATATATGTACACATGCACATGAATATGCACATACACATAGACATACATATGCAAGCACAAACATGCACATACACACAAACGTTCATGTTGACAAACGCTCCCAAAAACATGCACACAAGCACACGTGCATGCATGCACCTACACACATATATGCACACACACAACCAAGCAAAAGTGCACATGTACATGCACACATGAACACTCATATACACATGTACACAAGCTCGCACCAGTACATGCATGCACACACACATACAACTTTCAATGCAAATATTTGCACAAGCATGCAAATGCACTTGTAATCATGCATAGAAACAAACACATGAATACACATAAATGATGATGCACACACTTGTACACACATGCACATACAAAGACATATGCATATACAGACACACTTGCTCATGCACACACAAACATGCATATTCAAACTAATGTACACTCGTGCACACACTTGTGCATGCAAACACCAACAAACGTACATGTCCACAGACACAAGTATTAACACACGCATACATGCACACACCTATACACACAAATGATGACACATGCACTTGCACAAATATGAACACACACTCACACAAAAACACATGCATATGCATAGGAACACACACATGTGCACACATATGCACTTGCACATATAGGTACACACATACACAATCACTCACACACACATACATGCAAACATGTGACCACACGTAATTGCAAGTGCAAGTACAAACATATGTTTGTACATGCACTTGCACTCAAACATACACATACATGCACACGCCATGCACATAGATGCACTCACACACACACATTAATGCTCATGTGCACAAACACTTGTACACATGCATGCATGCACACATATATGCAAGCACACACACACAAACTCAAAACTAGTGGAGATAAACACACATACATACACATATGCATGCAAACACACACACACACACCTGCATGCATGTACAAGCACATGTGCATGTGCACACCTGCAAGCACAAACACACAAGCATAATTATACATGCACACAGGGATACACACATGCACCGACTCGTACAAACACACACACTCATACATGCATGCACATATACATGCATACACAAAAACACACAAATAGGACACATGCATGCTCATAGACAAACATATACACATGCACTAACACATATATATAGGCACATGCACTGACACACACACAAACACATGCATGCTTTCACATATACACAACATGCATCTAACAACACACACATATGTGCACACACATAAGCATAGAAGTACACACACAAAAACTAACACACAAACACCCCACATCAACACACATAGACACACATACACACACATACACAAATGCATGCACACACATACACATGATGCACACACAAACACACACTAAACATGCACATACATTAAGGAACACAGACATGCACACACACATACATGTATGCACACATGCACATATACATAAGTAAATGTAAATACACATGCACACACATTGACACACAAAGGTAGACATACAATACAAACACTCAAACAAGTACAGTTGCGTACACTCGGACAAAAATATGCATACAAACAAACACATGCTTGCACAACCATGCATACTCACAGACCACAATGTTCAGGCACACACATGTACACTAACATGCACTGTCACATGCCTAACTACATAGGCATAGTCACACGCTCACACACATATACATATGTATACATGTGCGCACACACGGACATGTGTACGTGCACACACAAACATATATGCAACATACAAGAAACAAACATGCCTATGCATGGACACACATTCATATGCATAGGCACAAGAATACACACACAAGCTCACAACATACATATACACAAGTACACAAATACATATACAAACATGCACACACATGCATACACAAACACACAAATAAACAAACACACATGCACACACACACTAACATGCATAAACACCTCTACACACACATGTCACATGCACAAACACTCACCCAAGCATGCACACATACACACTCATGCACACATAGGTATGTAAAGTCACACACACACATGCACAAACATATGCTTGCACATGAACATGTGCATGCATATGCATGCGCACACAAAGACGTATGAGTGTTTGCAAAAATAAGCATACACACACACACACCCATATACAAGCACACATAGCACACACAGAGAAATATGCACACACATGTTCATAAACACACACATGTGCATGCACACATTCAAGCATATGCTTACACATGCACACACATGCATGAGCAAGTGCACACACACACATATATACAAATTTGCTAACATACAAGAGAACTCAGATGCATACACATGGACATGCACACACAAACAAAATGCAAAAATGTACACACACACCCACACATCCATGCTCACACTTGCACATATAAATGCATCCACAAATCCATGAACACATGTATGCATGCACTCCTATACACAAACATGCATAACAAATGCATAATTTCAAGCACAAAAATAAATGTTTGCATACTAACACACACCCAAGCACACATACAGGGACAAACACATGACTATCGACACACACTCTGACTTACAGACATGCAAAAGCATATTTACACAGAAACACAAGTAAAAATGATCACACAACAACACATAGCCATGCTCACACACACACTCACACAAACATGCATGTGCACATGCACACACACACACATACGTACAGACAAACACCGTGCTCACATAAACACACATGCATAAGCACAGATACATGCACATACACATATGTGCACACACACACGTCCGTGCACAAACACATGCATGCACACACACACACACACACGTGCATATACACATGCATGCACCATTGCAGTCATATGCACACGAACATTCACAAAAGCACTTGGACACATAAACACACACAAAAACACACACATATATGCACACATAGACATGTACACTCATGTCAACTCAAACATGCACCCATAGACACACACACACACACAAATATTTGCACATGTACATAAGCATGCACACACAAATATGTGCACACACACGCTCACATGTGCACACAAACATACACACGCACATGCACATATATGCACAAACAATACACATTCACACACACTTAGACATGCACACGCAAACAGATACATAAAAATAGAGGTGCACACTTGCACGTGCACAACAACATAGACACATATATACACATATGCACGCACAAAAACACACATTCAAACGCACACACAAGCTCACACATGGACATGCTCATCCACATGCACACACAAAGAAACATGCAAAATAGACACATAGACATGCACACATGCACACACGTTACTAGCATGCATGCACACACACATACATATTTGCACAAGAAAACAAATACGTGCACACACACTCATGCACCTACACACTGACATAGACACACACATATACTCACATGAATACAAACTCTCACATGCACGCACCCATACACACACATGCATGCGCATAAGTACATGCAAAAACATGCCCACACAAAGATAAATGTACACTCACAAACATATAAGCACACCCACACGTGAACTTAAACACTTGCACACATGTAGCAGCACACAAATACAAGCACATATGAACATAAACACAAAAGCAAAATCACACATATGCATATGCACACATGCATAATTAGATGAACACACAACTTACACACATACATGTGTTAGCATACACACAATCACACACATACACATGCACTCATGAGCACACATACGCTCGAATGCACGCACACATGCACAAGAACACACACACACATGCATCCACATGCACTTATGTGCATATGCACATGCACACCAACACACAAACATATGTAAGCACATGCCTAAATGAACACACATGTATACACAGATACCCCTACACACACAAATAGACACATATTCAAACACACACACAATAACACATAGAAAAGCATGCACACACATATATGCACACACGCACCCATGCACTTGCATGTAAACACACACACACACAAGTGCATACATGCACATGCATAAAAACACATGCATATGTACACAAATAGGAACACACATGCATGGCTCAAGCAAACATTCACATACACACTCAAGAACATATTCATGCATGCACTCACACATAGGTACACATAAACACACACAAACACAAATAAGTACGTCTACAAAATTGCACACACAAGCACACAGACACATGCAAGCATAGCAATCCCAACACACACATACGTCAGTGTGCACACACATGCACATAGTCATATGTGCACACCTAAACACATATACACACACACAAACACTAACATGCACACATGAACAAGTGTACACTTACATTTACATGCACACATGCACAAACCTACACATGGAAATGAATGCATGCACACAAACACACATGTGCACACCCACATGTACAGAACAACACACACCCACCCATATACACATAACCACACATGCATATACATGCACACACACTTGCCTAAACCACACATATGCACACAAACACATACAAACATGCATGCACACATATGCATACACACACATGAACCCACACTTGCAAGTACACACAAACATACAGACACACACATAGAGGTGCACACACATGTGCTTAGACATGAACACATAAATAAACACATATGCATGCACATAAGCACACATACACACAAGCATAGTCACCAAACAAACACACATGCACACACACATAAGCATGAACAAATGCTACACACATAGATGCACATGCACACAGACATTTACACGCACACAAGTGCACCCACACACAATCATAAGTATAAGCACCGACACAAGTACACAAATAAACATAAGAATACATGCACACACACACACAACATGGCATACAAACATGCACACACATAGAAACAGGCTACCTCGTACACACATACATATTGGAGCACATATGCATGCACTTGCACAATCACAAATAGACACACACACAAACATGCACACATATGAACTCATATATGTACACACACACACACACTCATTCACTCACACATGAGTACATACATGCACACATGCACATAAACATGCTCACACACATAAACACACACATGAAAACACATAGACACACACATATAAATACTGACACTCTTACCCACACATGCACACGCACATTCTCACACACACAAATACATGTGCGGACACATACAAGCACATATGCACACACATATACACATACATGCAAACATTCACACTCGCAAAAGCACACAAACCCATGGATGCACACACATACAAACACACATGCATAGACATGCAAACAAATACAAACACATACAAATGCATATGAACTCACATGCATGCATATTAATGTCTAAACACATACAAGAACACACACATAGACACTCACACATGTATATGCACACATACACATGGACATGCACATGCACATGCACACATACACACATAGATAGTAATACACATAGACAAACTCATATGCACACACTTGCATGCAACTATGTACTCATAGACATGTATGCACACACACACTTGCACACACTTGCCACACACACACAGTTGTCTGCAAACACACATGTACACACAAACCGACTATAGGCACACATGAAGACACATACACATAGGCATACACACCTACACCCACATTCACATAAACAAACACACTTACACACATACATGCATAGCTACACAAGAACACA